>VZQC01008082.1:1175627-1283127 GCA_009823505.1 Rhizomys pruinosus | reverse complement strand
TTTCAGCCTCTTTGGGCATGAATGCATGGTGAGCACTTACAGCCATGCAAGGAAAATGCTTATAATAACACAATGAAATAAATAAAGAAATTAGAAAAGTATTTAAATAGAGTCAAGGAGCTGGGCGTGGGTGGCGCACGCCTTTAATCCTACACTTGGAGGCAGAGGCAGGCGATCTTTGTGAGTTCAAAGGCCAGCCTGGTCTACAGAGGGAGTTTCCAGGACAGCTGGGGGCACAGGAGACCCTGTCGCAAAAAGACAAAAAAAAAAAAAAAATAAATAAATAAATAAATAAATAAACAGGAGGAAGGTGAAACCATTCTGATCTATCTTAACTATGATTTTTATTAGCTAAAAAAGGAATAAGGTATCCAATTGTTACAAGATGGTGAAACAATGCTAAGTTGAAGTGTTGGTCACAAATGACCATGTGATGCCATGTCCATGGCTTGTTCAGTTTAGGGACTCTGCAGGGACAGAAACAGGTTACTGGTTGTCAGGGGCTTGAGGTAGTCGAGGGAAAATGGAAAATAACAGATGTGTACATGGGACGTTTTTTTAATTAATTTTGTTTATTAATTTTATTTATTTCTCTTATGTGTAATGAATGTAACTGTCTGCATGCAAGTTTTTGTGCACCGTGTCGTGCAATGCAGGGCGGAAGTCAGAAGAGGGGCTCGGATTCCCTGAACTGGAGTTCTCCTGGAATTTTACGAGGTAATGAAAATGTTCTAAAATTGATTATGGTAATGACTGTACAACTCTTATAAATATAGTATAAACCAGTAAATATATATTTACATGCAAAATTTGCAATCTAATGAAATTAAATCTGAGAAAATTGCTTAAACCAGTAAATTATTATTTTTTAAAAAATGTTTTTAAAGAAGTATATATTTAATACCTTTGTACCCAATGAATTTTTATAGTAAATTATATATTTTACATGGCAAATTTGCACTCTATGAATTAAATCTTGATAAAATTGCTATATTTAAAAGTGTAAGCTGTGGGACTGGAGATCACAGCACCATATCAAGTAGCTCACAAATGAAGTGTAACTCCGTTTCCAAGAGACTGAAGCACCCTTTCTGACTTCCATGTACGTTCTCTCGACATCTCTGCTCATTTCTCTCTCTCTTTCTCTCTCTCCGCTCTCTCTCACACACACCAACACAACACACACACACACACACAAATAATTTTTGAAAAGTAAGACTGGGTAGCAATTAACATGCCGGCAAGGTCCTGGCACTTTGAGATGAGGCAGGAAGTTTTAGAAGTTTAATGCCAGTCTGGCCTACATGAGTTATAAGAGTTCTTGTCAAAAGAGAAAGAAAACAAGGCTGGATGTAAGGTTGGGTGTGGTGACACACCTTTAATCTCAGTACTCAGGAGCAGAGGCAGGCAGATCTTAGCACTTGGGAGGCTGAGGGCAGAACTGACTTGAGTTGTTGGTCAGCCTGGGCTACATGGTTAGACCTTGTTTCAAAACAAAGGAAGGAAGGAAGGGATGGAGGGAGGGAGGGGAAGGAAGAAAAGGAAGGAAGAGGAAGAAAGAAGGAAGGAAAGGAAGGAAAGAAGAGAAAGAACACATCACCAGCAATGAAAGGAGCCAATATGCCTGGAATGGTGGCACAAGCCTTTTAATCCCAGCACTTGGGATTTTGGCAATACAAAATGCCTTTAATCAACATGCACTGGAAGCAGAGTCAAAGGCAGATCTCTTTAGGTTCAAGCCAGGCTGGTCCGACGTAGGTGTTCCAGGAGCTGGAGCTGCAGGGAGACCCCTTGTCTCAAAAGACGAAAGAAAAAAGAAAGAAAGAGCCAATAAACAGTAATGAGTTTATATTATGCTCTCTCCCCCTGATGGTGTCCTGATTCTGTCCAGAACCATGCCCAACACCAATACTATACAACTGGAGAAGCTCGTTTCATATGCAGTAGGGGAGGGGTCACAGATGAGTTCTAAAGGTCAAAATTCCATGACTGAGCCTCCAGAATTCATATACTCTTAGAGCAAAAATAAAACAACAACTTCCATTTATTTAACACTTACAATGTGTGAGCTATCAGGACAGGCACAACCATTTTCCTCATAAGAACATACCAGGTACCAGCTGCATAGAATAAATAAATGAAGAAAGGATCTTAGTTTGCTTCTTTTTGTTTTTTTTGTGTTTTGTCTTTTTGAGACGGTCTCCCTGTGGCCCAAGCTGGTCCTGGAACTTACTATGTAGACCAGGCTGGCCCTGAACTCAAGAGATCTGACTGCCTCTGCGCCCAGTGCAGGATTAAAGGCAGGTGCCAAATCCAGCAAATTCATGTACGTTTATATTTTTATTTATTTATTGTTTATTTTATTTATTTTTGTATGTGTATGAATGTACTGTCTGCATGTAGGTTGTTTGTGCACCCGTGTCGTGCATGCTGCGGAGTTCAAAGGGGGTCTCCTCGGATTCCCCTGGAACTGGAGTTCTCCTGGAATTGGAGTTACGATGGTTCTTAGCCACCAATGTGGGGAGTGCTGGGGGATCGAACCCGGTCTCTGCAAGAGGCAGTCGGTGCCTTAACTGCTAGGCTATGTCTCCAGCCCCATGTACTTTTAAAAAGTAGCACCACAGTCAGAACTGGGCAGAAGCTTGTACTGTTTTCTGTGTGATTACATAACTTATTTACTGTTGACTCACACGTTACGACTGGAGCAGCCTAGGTGTCATAATCTACTTTTCTTTGTTGCCTTCTAGTAAGATCTAGTTCACATTGAATTAGTTGGCATCTTTTCTTGCATGGTCTTGGGCTTTGCAGACTGTTTCCTGTACACATTCTTGAAGGTGGCAATGCTCAATAAATACGGTCTTTTTTTTTTTTTTAATTTTTAATTTATTTTTTATTTATTTATTTATTTATGTATTAGTTATTTAGTGATTTTGTATGTGTATGATGACTGTCTGGCAATGTTTATGTGCACCTGTGTGTGCAATGCCGCGGAGGTCAGAAGAGGGTGTCGGATCCCCTTGGGAAACTGGAGTTCTCCTGGAATGGATTTTACAGATTGTTCCTGCCAGCTCCATGGTGGGTGCTGGGATCGAACCCGGTCCTCTCGTCAAGAGCGGTCGCGCGTCTCTTAACCGGGCTAGGCCATCTCTCCAGCCCACAATAAATACTTCTTTAGTGAGTATTAGGCTTGTTTCTTCCAAGTGGAAATTAGGTTCTTGAAGGATGGCAGTGTTATCTTCTAGACCTCCTTATCCTTCACAGTGCAGGTGCTCATGGTAGCCGAGGCTGGCCATGGCTGCAGGTCCAGCCCCTACCCGAAAATGGCTCTCACGGGTACCATGCTCTCTGCTCATGGACTTGAAGCTCTCTCAGGAACAGAACCCTGCTCAGCCCATCGCTACTCACCCCAGTGTAGCATGGCACTGGCACATCATAGGAGCTCAAAAAGGTGTAACAAATTAAAGCGAGGTCTGGGCCAGCAGTTATTCACGGGACACACGAAGGGTGGTCTTCCTTCCGGGAGCATAGGCCCATCTTTTCTCACACTCATGAAAAGGAGGGGAGGGTTAGCAAGGAACTTAAAGACAGGTTGTTGACCCTGTATATGGCCCTAAGGAGGCTATGTGGCACCCTCTTTGGCCCAGCGCCCCTCCTTTACCAGAGACTTGGCTTTCCAGAGCCCGTCATCTTTCCATCATCAAATTTAAAAGTTGGGTAAACTCCTACAAATCCATTACTCTGTTACCTATCCATCAACCCAAACTCTACTTCAACAACTTTCTTCCTCTCTTTTCTGTTTCTGTATTTTTGGAGACAGGACTGACCCTCCCTCCTCCCTCCTACCACCCGTCCGCCGACTCCATCATCCTCTGCTTAAAGCATGTACCAAGCTCGACTGGGCTAACTGCCACTTCGCCGTCTCTTCCCCTAGCGGATCGGGTTAAGGACAAAACAAGCCATGCTCATAAGAAGGCGGTAGATTGGTGAGAAAAAGGGGAAAAACCTATAAAGTGGTGGGGGAAAATTAATGTTCGGTGGACAATAGATAGAAATGAACGGAAAAGTACGCGGTCGCTCGCCAGCCGGTCCGAGGATCCCTCCGAGCCAGACGTACTAAATAAAGCAGCACTCTTTTCGGCTCCAGGGATCCGCTGGGAAAGGCTGGCAGCAAGAGGAAGGGGCCTGCTTCTCGCAGCTATGCAACCTGGCTGGTCCAACTTGGTCCCTCAGTGAGCCCCATCTCTGCACCTGCTTGCCTCTCCTCTGCCTTTCTTCAAGATTGTTTAAAAAACTACGCATAAAAAAACAAATCCAATGCTGTAATTATAGCCATTCCCAAGCCAACCCAAACATCTCTACTAATAAACCTCAACACTTGGAAAAAGAACAATAAATTCTGCCCCTCTCTGGTTCTGAGGTGGTCTCTTTTATATACTCTGTGTTGTGTGTATGTATGTGGGTAAGTGTGTCCTCCATATATAGTTCTTTTCCTTTATTTCCCATCCAGGGAGGGGCAGAATAATGAACTGCGTGCGTCAGGGAAGATGAATCTGAGATACTAGGGAGCAGTGGCAGTAAAAGATTAAAGTTTGTTTATTGTTGGTTTTTTTCCCCCATGGTCCATTGTGACAGCTCGACCGTCATCTGTAAAAAATGTCTCAGCGAGAGATAATCATCGGAAACTCAATAAAGCGTCAGGGGGAGCCTCAGCCCCCATCAATCACTGGGTGCCTGGAAAATTTCAGCCCTCTGTCTCCCTTTCTGCTATCCATATAAATGTCTCTAATATATTTTGTGTGGTGTGTGGACCCAACCCTGATTTGGACGTCTGATGAAAAATATTTATATACAAATAGGTAAATCAGTTAAAAACCACAAGACTAACTCTTTGCCACCCATCATACTTTTTCTTACTTTTATAAATGCATCAAATTTATTCTTGTTTAATAAAACATGTCAACTAGTCTATCTCCCTCTCCTAGGAGAGAAAAACATATATATCTATATAGGTTTGGAGGGCTAAAAGATGGAAACAATTAACCTAACTGGCCGATACATTTCATCTTGAAGATGGCCAAAATGTCTGATGGAGTGACAGTGCACTGTCCATCCTGGTGACTCTGGATGTTGGCCCTGGAGGTGCAATGAGATGCTGAGTGGACCTGGCTGGACACGGATGAGGAAGAGGCAGGGCATTAATAAAATAACTTGCCTAAAGAGCTTTTGGCCTGGTGGTTTCCCAAGCCTCTGGAGAAGCCAGAGGTCTTAGCAGACTCAGTGAGAGGTACATATTGGCTGGTTTGGTCTCTGGGCTCTATACAAGAGCAGGAGAAATTTTGTTGGCACTAGACATCACTGCTTTGCCTCAGTTTCGTTTAGTGACCACATCATAGGGCTGCAGAAAATACAGCATCAATAAATGTCCTCTGCTGCTGCTATAGCTGCCATTGAGGAATGGCCTCATTAGCACCTCCTGCCTCTCCACCCTGGAGAATCAGTTACTATAGTGCCCTGTCTTCTAGGCTTTCCAGGTACCTCTGTAGTGTGATGACCATGTCCTGGTGTCATGATCTGGCTGCTCTGCATCATGGCTCTGAAAGGAATCTTCTGCTGCATGGATAGTGCCCCCTAACAGGCCACCTCTGAGAGTTTTGGACACCATATATTCCTTAGCACTGTATATCTATCCATGCCCACCTATCAGCCCTGCCTCAAGCCTTCTCAGACTTTGAGACTCAAATACTATTTTATTTCTTTACTGCTTTAGCCCAAGATTCTTTGATCTGAGTTCCGATAGACCTTCTTATCTGTACTTTTGACTAGAGCCCTGTGTAACATGGTCTTGGGCATGTCTTTAACTTTTATTACTATCGACTGCTACTCTTAGCATCTTGGACTTGGATAATGTCTTAGATCTTCAAGATATTCAAGGCTGGCTTTGCATTTTCCATCTTCCTACCTCAGCCTCCCGATGCTGAAATTCAATGTACCGGCATACCATGCAGCATTCAATGGTGGTTAAACAGACCTATGAGGTGGGAAAACTCCCTACAGAGAAAACCAGCACACAGAGACAGAATAAACTGCTCAAGGTCTCTGTCCATTTCTTGGACTCAACTTGATATTTGGCTCTCTGAAGGTGATAGTTTCTACCACAGAAAAACACTTGGAAGGCTGTGTTTAAAGTTAAACTGGTCAGTTTTCGAAAAAAATAAACTGCAGTTTTCTATAAACACGATGAGACTAATGGTCATAATGATGCAAGAAACAGAGGTTTCCATTAATGGAATTCCTTCTACATTCTAGGCTTTAGAAGAGGGATATAAACTATTGCCAGCTCTCCCAAAATGTTTATTTTACAAACTAGGATGGAGAACTTCTGAGAACTTCTAAGAAGTCTAGAAAACTGCTCCAGGTGTATTACAACCACTAAGGTTTCTAGCAACGCGCAGGGAGACCATGGCTTGAGCCTAAGTGGGCTAAACTAAGGTCTTTTCTCAAGGACACAAAGAAAAAAAAAAAAAGAAAAAAAAAAAAAAACAAAGGTGGATTTTTTATTTTTTTTTTTAGTCTTTTGAGACAGGGTCTCCTGTAGCCCCAGGCTGTCCTGGAACTCACGCTGAGGACGAGGGCTGGCCTTGAACTCCACAAAATCCACCTGGCCTCTGCCTCCCAAGTGCTAGGACTAAAGGCTTGCCGGCCACCGGCGCCCAGCGGGATTTTTTTTTTTTTTAAGTCTTTTTGAGACAGGGTTTCCCTGTAGCCCGAGCGGTCCTAGAACTCACTATGTAGACCAAGGCCATATGTTTTTAAGAATATAATATTTGTTTGATTATTATTTTTTGGTGTATAGTGGTCGAGACTGGTTTCTCTGTAGCCTCGCTGGTCTTATAAAAAAGAACGCACTATGTATGACCAGAAGGGTTTATATTTTTAAAGAAAAATAAAATTTGTTATTATTTTTTATTTTTTGTGTATAAGTGTACTGCCTTCATGTGTCATATATCCCTGAGGAGGTCAGAAGGCAGATGTTTGGATTCCCTTGGAACTGGAGGTTTTTTTTTTTTTTTTTTTTTTTTTGTGTGTGTGTGTGTTGGGAATTGAATCTGGTCCTCTATAAGAGCATTCAATGCTCCTAAACTCTTTGCTATCTCTCCAGCCCTAAGGTGTATTTTTAAGGCAGTTTGAGCATAAGACTAGAAGTACCTCCTGTAATCTGAATTGTGCTACTCAAAGAGTAGGAGCCTAGCAGCAGTGTGAGGTCACTCCAAGCTTGAATCAGATCTCTGAGGTGAGGCCCAGGAATCTGCTTGACCAAACTCTCCAGGAGATTCCTTTTTCCCAGGAGACGGCATTCCCATCAGTCTGTACTCTTTGGGGGCAAACCACTCTGTGCTGGAATAGATTGGGCACACGTTGCTTAACTTATATACTGGGTGGTTACTTATAGGGAGCTAGTTAGTGAGACCATGTCTTAGCATGGCCTGGAAGGTAGGAAGAACTATTATAGTATAGAGAGCAGTTCCATTACTGCCAGCGGGGATTCCTAGCCACCTCCTGAACTCCAGGGCACTTGTCCACTGGTTTGTGATTCACCAGCTTGCACAGTCTTGTCCCCCATCTGAAGACAAGAGATGGGGAGGTCAGCTAGAGCAGGCCTAGGACCTGCAGTCCCTGTGGGAAGGGGTTCTTAGGTAGGGAGCTTGGCTCTGGCAGGCCCAGTTTGGCAAGCCTCTATCCCAGAGGAGCTCTATGCCAACCCAGTTCTGTAGCGACTCAGCTTTATTCAGATGCCACTTGAGCTGAGAAGAGAAGGCGGATTTATAGACTGTTCTGGCCACGTTTCTACCATGTTTTATTGTTTTAATTGTACATATGAGAGGCACTCAAAGTACTCGCTTGCATTTCTGACAGCCCCAGACACTGGATGTTTATAACTGTTCCTTATAAGCAGCCTGCGGCATTCCCGCCTGGCGACTTGTTTACTGTTACCACTAATTTACTGCCTCCTCCACCTGAGGATTGGAGCCCACCACCCACTGCACAGCCACAAGTGGAGCTTTCTTGGAGTGGGCAGGTGGGCTGGAGGCACTGAGGGGAATGTGGTCAAGACAGAGAAGGAGGGGCAGGAAGAGGAATGGCTTACAGTCCCTCTGCTGCTTCACATCTGCCTCACCTGTGTCTCCTCTTCACATCTGCCTCACCTGTGTCTCCTCTTCACATCTGCCTCACCTGTGTCTCCTCTTCACATCTGCCTCACCCATGGCTCCTCCTTGGAACACGCTTTCTTTTCCCCTTTCTCTTAATTTCAAAGCCCAGCTCAAATCCCAATTCCTCTAAATATCCTACTTGCTCATATGGACCTAAGGCACGCAAATCCAAGCAGCTTTAGGGACCTGGGGGCCCACATACCAGGGCCTAGGGGCAAGACCCCCGTTAAGATCCTTGAGAGGCAGACACCCGTCCTGTTAATGCCCCTTGAGAGTGAGCCATTGCCACTACATCTAAAGGTATCCGGCGCTAACACGGAGGTCCCAAACCCGACTCATATGAGGGAACTCTGTTAAATGTGGGCTAAGTTTTATGTTTTTATTTTTTTTTATGTATGAATGACTGTCTGGCCTGTAGGTCTGTGGCTACTCGTGTCGTGCCATTGCCTCCAAGAGGTCAAAGAGGGTGTCGGAGTCCCCGGGAACTGCAGTTAGCACACGTTCGCAGTCACCAGTGGGTGTGGGGAGTCGAACCCAGGTCCGCTGCAAGAGCAGTTGGCGCTCCTAACCGCTAAGCCTCTCTCCAGCCCCAAATTTGGCCGAGTTTTATATACATATGATTAGCTCTAATTCAAGATGGGTTTTGTTATCCTTATATCAGAGATGAAAAGCCTAGAAGGGAAGGGCTTTGCCACTTGATTAAGGTCACATGCCCAGCCAGTGGCCAGGCTTAGATGACCATTGCTACTGGCAGTGCAGCTCGACACTTCTCCAGAGCACCAGCAGGCCTCTGAATATCTGCTCTGAGGACTGAGCGTGAAGGACAACTGGGCTGAGGAGAGCCACAGCAAGCACACCTGGGCCAGCAAGCCTGCCTTTCCCCAGAAACAACAACTGTGTAAGGGAGGAGTCTAGCAGTGTACGTGTCGAGGGCACACCCCCCGCCCCCCCCCTTTGCTGGTATGTGATATAGGGGAAAGAGGTTTCCCTAAGGTAGTGCCAACGTCATGACCAGGACTCAGTGATCAGAAGACCTGGTTTTCCTCTCAGTCTGTGGGCCTGTCTGAGCAGGTAGCACAGACACAAAGTATCTCATATCTTCTGGCTTCCTGGTAAGCCTCACACCCTAAATGCTGGTCTTCCAGGGAGGGGTTTATCCCCCCAGTTCCCCACTTTAAATCCTTCCCATGAGGATTTTCAGGGACCTCCACTACTTTCACACCCAGGCAAATGCTGGAGATTCCTAAACCATCTCCTGCTGGAATACTTCTCCGAGAGGCCAGTCCCGTACGCTAAGTATACACCCAATCAAAAAGTGAGTTTTCAGTATGGTGCCGGGCTGGATAGCTTTAGTGTCACTTGACACACCTGTGTTGAGGGAGCCTAACTGGGGAATTGGACCTTTGGGCTGGGCATGTGGCCACATCTGGGGATATTGTCTTGATTGTTAGGGCACTGGGAGGACCCAGCTCACTATGAGTGGTGCCACCCATGGGAAGGTTGTTATGTGTACTGTAATAAGGGGGCAGGCGGGAGCATGGGCCGGGAGCAAGCCAGTAGAAGCATTCCTCCATGGTCTGTGCTCCGGGTTCCTGCCCTTAGTTTCTGCCTTGGGCTTCCTGAGCGATGAACTGTGACCCAGGAGATGTGAGCTGAATAAACCCTTTCCTCGCCCAGTTGGTGTCGGTCAGAGTGATTTGTCAGCAGCAGGGGAAGGAAACGAGAGCAGTGCTCACGTCAATTCCCATCCATTTTATAAACCACCAAGCTCTCAACCTCTTCCTAAAATCGTCTATCTTTTTTTTTCTTCATTCCCAAAGATCATCTCTAGGAAACAAAAGAACACTGAAATGTTATCTTAGGAAAGGAGCACAACTTATCAGATTCTTAAAGGGGTCCATTATCCTCAAAAGATCAAGACCCATTACTAATTTCCCCATTTTGAATCCTCTATCCAGCCAAAACAGTCTATCTAAAGATGTGAGTTTGGTAACCCCTGTTTAAATCCTTTAATGGCATTCTGCATGCAGAAAAGCTCTCTAGAGCGGTCCCACACGTGGAGGTCCTCCAGGTACTTTCTTCCAGTTACTCCTTATCTCCTCAAAACCAGGGTAGATGCCACCTGCTGTCGCCCAGCCCCTGCCCCATGCTTCTGCCTGTGTTATTTTCTTTGCCTGGAGGATCCTCAGTCAGCCTGGAAATCCAACTCATCCTTAAGACCCAATTCAAAGTCACTTACCCAGTGATATGTCTCAAGTAGAACCTGCTCTCTGCAAAGGACCATCACCACTTCTCTGTGCTGCTTATATCCCTTGTACAGCTAGCTAGCTACCTTTGCCTTTACTGCTCTGTAGTGTGACTCCTTACTCTAAGGTCCATCTTCTTACTTGGCAGGGAGCACTGCTGAGGGGCCAGACCATGCATATTCATTTAGATAGTCCCAGAATCTGGCAGAGTGCCCAACACACAGTAAAAGCATGTTGAATTATAAATAAATACAACTAATAAGCAATTATAACTGTAGAGAACTTTGCAATTCACACGTCATATTATTTTATGTCTTGATCATTACAGCAATACTGATAGGTAGACAAGGGATAGTAGGGAAATCTTGCCAAGGTCACAAATTACAATTCACCGTCTTCCCTCAGTACCAAGTAAAGGTTAAGACCCATAGAAATAACAATTGCAAAATGCAGTGCACTTAAGATGAAGAACTTTGGTAATGACTCTATGCTCCGATAGGATAGTGAAGGACTGTCCAGCCATCTTAAGCCTGTGGCTTTACTGTGATATTTCGACTCACTCTGTGTAAAGGGATATATGTGCCTCCTGTTCTACCTTATCCTCCTCATATATCTCCCAAGTCAGGTTACTTCCCATAAAAAAGTCAATTTACCTAGCACTTGGGGCAAGGCAGGGAAGGATCTCTGTGAGTTCAGGCCCAGCCTGGTCCTATGTAGCAAGTTTCAGGACATCTGGGGCGGCAGAGACCTGTCTCAAAAAGAGCAAAAAAAAAAAAAAAAAAAAAAGTCATTCAGTCAAAAAGGAAGAGAAGCATGGGATTCTTACACTTCTTTCTATTTCATTAATGAAGATGACCCAGAGCTGGGCACGGTGCCTGGTTCAGAGCAGGGATGAAACAATAAGGTGTCCTTAAATGGAAAAGGTAAGAAAAGCATGGCTAAGAAGACCTTTTGGCATTGGAACATGATGCTGAAACATTCACAGTTAGCCTGGGACTCACCGGAGGTTTTTAAGGGTAGAGAAGAGCCTTGAGAGGACACCAAAGGACTGTGCCATCCTGGCACAGTCTGAGAGCACAGCACATTAAGTTGGAGAACAAAGCAAATCTAAACAAATACACTTGGAAAAAGAAGACAGCTGGCAGCAAGTGGTCTGGGCAATGGGGTCGGGGGCTACTAAACACTTGATGTGGAGTTATGAATACTGCATGACAAATTCATAGTTTTTTTTTTTTTTAGTATGTTTTTTAAACAATAGCTAGGGCTTGAATCCAGGGCCTCATGAGTTTTAGCCAGCCCTTTACCACTGAACAACATCTCTAGCCCTGGAATAATAATAATAATAATGATGATGATAATCCGTTTGTAATGTCTGGTGATTATTGAGGGCCCCATACGCTCCCTAGGAAGCAGGACACTAACATTGCGAGAATGTCCTAAGGTCATTGAGGACAAAGAATAAAACAATGCTGGGCTCATTTGTATTTGAGCAACAAATGGCAAAAAATATCATAATTTTGTGGACAAAATAGAGAAACAGATGACACAAAAGAAGGCACTTTGGTGGATTCCTGTTGGGGCTGCTGAATAATGAATGCATCAAAACTGCCCAGTTCATATGCTCAAGGACTTTGAATTTAATAATGTCCTTATGATCCAAAAAGGTACATGACGCCAGGGAGCTTGGCTGTCTAAACAAATAGTGCTAGCATGCAGGAGGGTGACCAGTGAACACTACTTAATAAGCAAGTAAATCCACAGAAAGCATATCCTAAACTTGCAGATCATACAAAATAAGAGATTTTTATTGTCTGTCTATTGTCTACCTAGAATGAAGGCTGGCTGAGTTCAAAAGAAACATGAAGTGACTGAATGAATGAAAAGGAAATAAACAAAAGTTTGTTTGGGTACGCAACCATGCTATTTCAGTAGCTGAAGAGTCCAGTGATAGTCACAACCAAGACGCGACGGTGGCTCACAAAGCTTCAAGTATTTATAATTTGGCTGTTGCCAGAAAGTTTGCTACCGAGTATTGATCTAGAATGAATATGAGCATCAAGCTGGAGAGAAGCATTATTACACAAAGCTACAGAACTTGAATGTAGGCCTTGAAGACCAGTGTGGCAGCACAGGCTGGATAAGATTCTGTGAAATCAAAATATTTCCTGAGCCCACTAAGATTCTGAAAGCAGAAGAGCAGGCACTCAAAAATGCCTCCTCCTCTGGGCCCCAATGTCTAACAAACAGCCTCTCTGCTTTTTGGTGTGAGCACCCAAACAGAAGACAGACCGGAAGGGGGATGCTGTGTTTGAGTGACAAGAGAGTCCATTTTAAGCGGCTCTTGAACTTCTCTCTTTGAAGTATAAAGTGAGCGCTCCTCCAGCTCAGCGGGGACTCTGCAGAGGCACAGGTCGTGGCCTACACATGCAACTGTCAGCTGGGGAGGAGAGAAAAGACGTATGGGCAGGCGAGAGCTCAAATAGCCACAGAAGAGGCCAAGACTTAGGGCACACTCAGAAGAGCTGCGAGGGCAAGGTGACTTCACACTAAGTGTGGGCACGGTGCCCTAATGCTCCTAGGCACTCCCCGCATGCCACTGATTAGAGAAACTTTCACCTGGAGCAGCAACAAAACTGCTCTGTGCCGCCGAGCTGTCAGTCTTGCTTCACTTAGAGAGCCGAGTGCAGTGAGCAGCTCCTCTGGGAATCTCCTCCAAGGCTCAGGTTCTGACTTTCAGGCACTCAGCAAGGCTATTCTCCTGGCACTAGTACCAAGACAGCCATTGCTCAGCTGTTCTGTCACCCAAATCTCAGAGAAACACCACTCCATCTGGGTGATCCAGGACAATGGAGGAGGAAATGGGCACAGTCTACACAGGCAAAAGGCATCAATATAGAATACTCATTTCTGCAGCCAATGCAACCCGCCTTCTCAACTCCACTTTGGAAGAAGAGAGGCAACAGACTGATTTGAGGAGGTATCCTCCAACAGACAGGGGGCACAGGCCTCTTCTGACAATCACCAGAGGACAGTCCAAGAGGCATCAATGACAATTCCATTTTACAGCATAGATATCGAGGCAAAAGGTCTATGAGTTGTGCTAGATCACAATACAGGGAAGGGCCAGTCTCTGAGAGAAGACTACATACTGAAAAAGCAATATTCAGAGTAGTGCTTGGGGACTTCTATGGCTGAGAGAACTGTGCGGCTATGTTCTAGGACCGGGGCAGGTGAGTCTACAGGAGGGGAAGGAGCAAACCTAAATTCCAGGCAGTTTCCCCAATTGTTTCATTGAAATCTGTTCTACTGTCTGCTCATCTGAGGCCCCCTAGTCTCAGGAGAATACCAGATGAAATGTGCCCTTCCTCAACTAGACTGTAAACTCAGGCTGATTTCTTTCCTCAACCCTTCTGAAATGTTGAAGAGGCACTATGAAGTGTACCTATATAGATATATTTGGGGATATCCATGAGTGCCCCTGGGACTGAACAAGGCTTGTGAAAGTCCCAGGGGAAACACCCTGAGTAACGGGGCAGTCCATCCTTACCTTCCAAAGAATGGAGTCCCTGTTCCTTGGCGGTCTTGTAGACACTGGCTGAAATCATCCCCAAGAGGTTGGTGCAGCCTCCATCCCCCCCCCCCCGGAAAAGAAANTTTTTTTTTTTTTTTCGGTCTTTTTGAGACAGGGTCTCCCTGTAGCTCCAGCTGTCCTGGAACTCACTATGTAGACCAGGCTGGCCTTGAACTCATAGAGATCCACCTGCCTCTAAAGCCTTTTTTTTTTTTAAAGGTTTATTTATGTGTGTACAGTACCTGTGGAAGCCAGAGCCTTGGAGGTTGTTGTGAGCTGCCCAGTATGGATACCGGGAAGCAAATTCTGGTCCTTGGCAAGAGCAGCAAGCATTTTCAACCACTTAGCCATCTCTCCAACCCCTACCTTTTTTTTTTTTTTAATATTATTCAATTTTATTTAATACAGGCATTTTAGTTCTTTACTAAACTTTTAAATACCATACAATGTGTAGATAAAGCTTGGGTAAAGACTGAACAATTTTTTATGTCCTTTAGAGGCAGGGTCTCCCCGTAGCTACAGCTATCCTGGAACTCACTATGTAGACCAGGCTGGCCTTGAACTCACAAAGATCCGCCTCCCGAGTGCTGAGATTAAAGGTGTGCACCACCACGCCGGGCTCCACCCCCTACCTTTTATGGACAACACTCCTAGTAATATTTTTGTGCAAGTTTTTATGTAGACATTATAATTTCCATTCTCTTGAGTAGAATTTCTAGGTCATATAATAACTCTTAACCTTTTGCGGAAGTGTCACACAGTTTCCCACAGCAGATACGCCACTGCGCGTTCCCGTTTCCGGTTTCTCTCATCCTCACCAGCTCTTGTCTTTTTCATTGCAACCATCGTAGCGGGTGTGAGGTGGCAGCCCGTCGTGGTTTTGTTTGTTCAGTTTTGTTTTGCTTTTGTCTTCTGTTTGTTTACTGTGGTTGGATTTTTCTTCCATTTTGTTTTTTGGTTGGTTGGCTGGTTTTTAGAGGGTGGAGATGGTGAGACAGAAGCCCAGGCTAGCCTAGAGCTCAGGGTTCTCCTGCCTCTGCCTCCCAAGTGCTGGGATTGTAGGCATGTGCCACCATATCATCGTGGTTTTGATTTAGATTTCCTTGATGGTCAGTAGTGTTGAGCATCCTTCCAGATGCCATTTGTATATCTGATTTAAAAAAATGTGTATTCAGACCCTTTGTTCATAATTTAATTGGATCTGCCATGGAATTGTAGTGAAATAGGTGATACCCGTCTTGCATACCAAAAAAGTGAATTGCGGGGCTGGAGAGATGGCCTAGCGGTTAAGAGCGTCGACCGCTCTTACAGAGGACCCGGGTTCGATCCCCAGCACCCACATGGCGGCCAAGAACCATCTGAAACTCCAATTCCAGGAGAACTCCAGTTCCAGGGGAATCCGACACCCTCTTCTGACCTCCGCGGCATTGCACGACAAGGGTGCACAAACTTGCATGCAGACAGTACATTCATACACATACGGTAATAAATAAAATTAATTAAAAAAAAAGTGAATTGCAAGGAATGTTAAATGTTCTAACCAAATCACATAGTGCCACCTGTGAGGACTCATTAGGGAGTCCTAGAGCAGCAGAAAGCTGAGCACAGAAGGGAGGAGTAGAAAACCTGCCCTCAGGAGTTCAGCAGAGCCCGTAGGAGAGGCCTGTGGGAGTCAGCAGAGGGGCGCAGATGTGGCTCACGTTTGGGGACAGGGCAGGACATGTTAATGGATTGATCTTTCCTTAATTACAGGTTTTTCCTGTGCCCCTTACTATTTGGCATAGTCTCAAATATTCACAGCAACCCAGTTAATGTTTCCATTTTGCCAATGAGAAATTTGAGACTGGAGAAGAGTAAGTAATTTACAGAAGCACTGAGATTAGGATCCAAGGTCTCTTGTGTCACAATGACAAATTCTTTCTTTTCACCAATATTCTGTAAAACAAGAATTATTTTTAGATTCTTTGTAGCTCCTGAGGGCAAAGTCCTCTGCCTTCTTTGTCAAGCCCATGAAAAGCACTTAAAGTATGGAAGGCCTAAGGAAACAGAGCGTGATGTAGAAGGACCTCCTTCCAACAAGGATTCAGGGGAGAAGTGATGTGAGTCAGGTATTGGGTGAGATCTCATTCCAGGCTGTGGTGACCTGGTGCTGCTGCTTAACTTTGTATAGTGGGATTTGGAGAGAACATTCTGGTGCCCCTGGCCTTCCTGTACCAGAACTACTCAGGATGTACTTGGACAGCTTTGAATCTTGGTGTTCTTCACAAGAACCTCAGGGTAAGAAGAGAGCCCTCAAGGCTATCTAGGCTGCTGCTTCTCAGAGTGTTCCAAGGAGCTCTGCAAAAGGCTTTTTCAAATATGCACTCTGTGCCCTGCCTGTTGACTGACTGACTGATCAAAGGCCTAGGAATCTCCTCTTTTGCCCCCATTAGAGCTAAAGAGTCACCGATGCAGAAAAGCTCTTTGGCTCTAAGGACAGGGACCTTGAGATACACAGGGATTGAACCACCTATCAATTTGTGAAAAAGCTAGTCTTGAACTCAGTCTACTCATCTCCTGGTCTGTTGTTCTTGCCAATCCTATGCTGTTTAGTTCACCAACAAAACCCATTCTGTATCCACAGCTTTAATTATGCTAAGTCCAGACCTCTGACACCATCAGGCAGCTACTGCCTGGACAGCCCCCTCTGCGCTCTGCTTCACCTGCCTCTGCTGGCCAGGCTCACTAAAGTACTTTCAGATTATTTTTATTTATTTTATGTGTATGTATGTGCCTGAGTGTATGTCGATGCGCCATGTGAATGCATAAGCAGAAGAGGGTGTCAGATCTCCTGGAACTACAATTACAGGCAGCTGCCTATAGGGTGCTGGGAACCGAATCCGGGTTCTCTGGAAGAGCAGCAAGTGCACTTACTGCTGACCCGTCTCTGCAGCCCCGACTTTCAGCTTCTTGAATAGACAGTCATGTAGTTTTTGCGCTCTGCCCTTCATTTCCTGTGTGGAAATGTTCTTTTCCTTTCCACCTGGCAAGCTCCCCGTTATGCTCCAGATGGGTCTTTTGTAAGATTCCTCCCCCAGCCACATTACACATGGCTGTCTCTGCTCCCATCAGACACACAGTCCATCCCACAGCACAGCTGAGCACAGGAATGCTGTGTTCATGGTTGGTGTGGAGGCTCCTGTGAGCGCCATGCTGCATGAAACACTGCAGTGACACTGTATGGAGCACAGAAAGTGCTGGAAGAGCCAGGCATGGTGGTGCGAGCACCCGAGAAGCAGAAGCAGTCAGATCTCTGTGAGTTCAAGGCTAGCCTGTTCTACATAGCAAATTCTAGGCCAGCTGAAGCTATAAAAAGACTCTTCTCTCAAAAAAATGACCTAATGAGCAGAAGAGGAGAGAGAGAAAAGAAAGAAAAAGATGGATGGATGGACGGACGGAAGGAAGGAGGGAGGGAGGGAGGGAGGGAGGGAGGGAGGGAGGGAGGGAGAAAAAGAAAGAAAGAAAGAAAGAAAGAAAGAAAGAAAGAGAGAGAGAGAGAGAGAGAGAGAAAGAAAGAAAGAAAGAAAGAAAGAAAGAAAGAAAGAAAGAAAGAAAGAAAGAAAGAAAGAAAGGAAAGAAAGAAGAGAAAGAGAAAGAGAGAAGAAAGAAAAGAAAGAAGGAAAGAGAAAAATAAACTGTTAAACTGGTTACTGTCATGCATGAGGGAGCCTAGAGTCTAATTGGGGAGTTGGAATGAAGGGAAAATTTTAGACCGAGAAAATATTGTAGGTAGAGCTGCAAGACAATTATTTGGTGCTAAATGACAACACACAATAAGTAATAAAAGCATTCTAACTGACAGCACAGTCAGCAGTCCAACCATTCTGACAGCACACAGTCAGTAGTACAAGCATTCTAAATGACAGCACACACACAATCAGCAGTTCAACTATTCTAAATGACAGCACACAGTCAGCAGTTCAAGCATTCTAAATGACAGCACACAGCAATACAAGCATTCTAAATGACAGCACACAGTCAGCAGTACAACCATTCTAAATGACAGCGCACAGTCAGCAGTACAACCATGCTAAATGACAGTACACAGTCAGCAGTACAACTATTCTAAATGACAGCACACATTCAGCACTACAACCATTCTAAATGGCAGCGCACAGTCAGCAGTACAACCATTCTAAATGACAACACACAGCAGTACAACCATTCTAAATGACAGTGCACAGTCAGCAGTACAACCATTCTAAATGACTACACACAGCAGTACAACCATTCTAAATGACAGCACAGTCAGCAGTACAAGCATTCTAAATGACAGCACACAGTCAGCTGTACAACCATTCTAAATGACAACACACAGCAGTACAACCATTCTGAATGACAGCACACAGTCAGCAGTACAAGCATTCTGGGCAGAGCTGGGAGTGAGATCTTCCTAAAAGAGGAGACCTTGAGTTGGATTTTATTTTGTTTTATTTTTTTTATTTCTGAGACAAGGTCTCCAGCTAGCCTGGAACTCACTATATAGACCAGGCTGGCCTTGGACTCACAGAGATCCACCTGCCTCTGCCTCTCAAGTGCTGGGATTAATGGCATGCGCAACCACACCCAGCCTTGAGCTGGGTTTTAAAGACTAGGTAGGATTTGGAGAGGGAGAAGGAGGTCGAGGGCTTGCGCTCACAGAGGCATCTTCTATAGATCTAGCACAGGGAGCTCCCGCCTTGCCCCGTCCTCTGACTGGCTGGCACTCGCTGAGCTTTAGGAGGCAGTCTGCTGACCTGACAGTGGAGGACTCCCTCATGCCACCGTGGAGTCTTAGAAATGCTTACCCAGGGACTGGAGAGATGGCATAGCGGTTAAGAGTGCCGACTGCTCTTGCAGAGAACCCGGGTTCGATCCCTAGCACCCACATGGCAGCTGAGAACTGTCTATAACTCCAATTCCGGAAGAACTCAAGTTCCAGGGGAATCCGAGACCCTCTTCTGACCTCCGCGGCATTGCATAACAGGGGTGCACAGACCTACATGCAGACAGTACATTTATACACATAAATAAATAAATTAATTAAAAAAAAAAGAAATGCTTACCCAAAAGACCCAGTTTCTTCCTAGCAGTATGAACCTCCAAAGCAATTAACTGACGTGCACTCTTGCTGAAACTCTCCACACCTTTTCTGGTGTGGATAGTGGTAAGAAAGATGAAAATGAGGAAGTTGGGGGATCTGAGGCTTCTCTAGTAGGTTTCTATGCCCCACTGCCCCCTCTACCCCACCCTCACCCCATTGTAGATTGAGACTCCTTAGGGTAGCTGGCAGGGCTGAATGCTGTGGATCCAGCGTCTTACTAATGACGCACCAGCTGCACCCTTTGCCTAGAGAAGCAGAGCTGTAGGTGGATGGAGCTGACGTCCCAGAGGTGTTTTACCTAGACACTTTTCTTCTGTTGAAACAGGATCTTGCTATATAGTCCAAGCTAGCCTTGAAGTCAGTATGTAGCTGAGGCTGACCTCAGACTCAATCCTCCAGCCTCAACTTCCTGGATGCTGGGATTACAGGGTTATGTTACCACACTCTGCATCCCAGAGACTTGACTGTAACATAGCTTGGTCCGTGAGCTTCAGTTGTGTGAGGCTTGAGCCTGTGGGAACTCCAGAAACTAGACAATATGAAAGACAGACCAGAGGCCCAGGCAGGCTAGGGCTCTAGTTCTACTCTACCTCTGAGCAGCAGTGAGAGTTGAGTATGCCTCTGTGTCCTCACCTCTTCAGTGGAGATATGGTACTGATCTCTCTGCCCTCCTAGACTGTTGTTAAGAGCGGAAGATGATCACTTAAATTTAGTCTGAGCTATGTACCAATGCAGAAGTTATTCTGTTTGTCTTAGTCATCAGGGTTCCCTGTCATAGAGACATGCCCAGGTCTTTGATAGCAAGGGCACTGTTAAACACTCCTTTATATTTTCTGGATGGCACTAGTACCTGTGGTGCCCAGTAGAAGCTGAGCCTGAGGGAGAGGCCCCTAGCCTGGTTTACTGTTCCCTAGTCAGCTGAGCAGTAAATAAAGCTCTTATTCTTTGAAGACCCCTCATCATTCCTCGTAAACCATTCAAGATCTCGATCCCCACCGTACTTGGCATGTGAGGAGGGAGCTATGGCCATTTCATACCAGTGGCCCTGGCACCCAGTCCAAGGGAGAAAGCAGCATGAATAAACATTTAAATGTTTAAATGAATAAACATTTATAGTAATGTTTTTAAAAACCTTTTATCAGGCTGGAGAGATAGCCTAGCGGTTAAGAGCACCGACTGCTCTTGCAGAGGACCCGGGTTCGATCCCCAGCATCCACATGGCGACTGAGAACCGTCTTTAACTCCAGTTCCAGGGAAATCTGACACCCTCTTCTGACCTCCACGGCATTGCACGACACAGGTGCACAAACCTACATGCAGACAGTACATTCATACACATAAAAAATAAATAAAACTTAAAAAAAAAAACTTTTATCAAGTAGAGCATAGTGGCACACGCCTGCACATCCCCTACTCCCAAGGCTGAGGCACCTGGGCTGGCTACAAGTAACATACCAACCTGTGTCAGATTTTATTGTTTAATGACATAATTACTTTATAATTAATTTTATATTTATAATTATAAGTATTAATATTTCAGTACCATAAACTATTCTGTATTCCTCAAATTATTGCTCGTCATACCCATTTTGCAGCTAGAACTGAGTACATGGTAGCCAAGATTCAGACTGTGTGGCATCTTGACCTTGCCTTGATATGGCAGCATTTTGGCTGAGTGGTTTAAATGGTGCTGGGAAGTGGCTAGAGCTACATGAAGGGTATCAGAGATTCTTTTTGACCTCTGCTGACCCATAGCCCTGGTAAGGCTGGGGATCCTGCAGAGTGTACGTCTGGTCACAGACCTACCACAGGCTCCCAGGTTAACCCTGGTATGGACCTAGGCATAGACTTCCTAACACCATAGGCAGAGGTGGGGGGAAAGGGGGGGACATCCTATGGCCAGAGGGGTGAGGACCGTCTGCAGAAGCAGGAAAGGCTGCTGGAGTGGGAGGCAAGAGGCTGAACCTGCTGACCCCTGTGATGCAGACAGGTCAGAAGATGTCTTTGTTGAGGATGGTACCGTTCGCTGGCTTAGGGCTAGTTGTAAATGCCTGGCCTTAGAAGACCACCTTGGCCAGCTGGAAACAAGCTTGGGTAAATCCCCTCAGCACCATGGGTTTGCAGAGTCTTCTTCCAAGGGGTGGGGTAAGGGGGTGCTGCTCTTTTCCCCTACCTGCTTTCCACCTTTTGTGGCCTGAGAAGAGCATGCACGTGAATAGGATCTTCCACAGTTTAGGAGTTGGGGGCAGGACTGGAACACCGGGCACTGTGGAGAAAGAGCTCCACGCTAAGTGCAGAGCTAGCCCTGCTGAACGCAGAGGTTCGAGCCCTGCCACTGAGAGCATTACCCTGCAGGACATTGGGGTCCCTCTGTGAAACAGGAGCATAAAGATATACCTCACCAGGCCATTCTGAAGTTTAAAAAGGAAATGAAGTGCTTTGCAAAGTTCTAAATTGTTCTGTAGAGTGTTGGCATAACAGGTGCTAACAGGGCTTGTGGAAGTCAGGCCATCAAGCCAGAACCTGCTGAGTGACACCAAAGGAAAAAGGTGGTTATTTTTTCTTTTTTCTTTTTTTTTTTTCTTTTTTTTTTTTTTTTTTTTTTTTTCTTTTCTTTTTTTTTGAGTCTTTTTGAGACAGGGTCTCCCTGCAGCCCTAGGTGTCCTGGAACTCGCTATGTAGGCCAGGTTGGCCTTGAACTCACAGAGATCCGCCTGCCTCTGCCTCTTTAGTGCTGAGATTAAAGTTGTGCACCACTATGCCTGGCAAACAGGTGGTTTTTCCCTAACACCTACATTGTCTTGCTCCTGTGCCTTTCTGAGAGGAAAAGTGTATGTAGAATCCCCAAGTGGAAGCCTTTTATTTTCAACAGAGAATGTGATTTTAGAAGCCCAAAACTACAAAAAAGATAATAGCTGACACTTACTGGGCCTAGTGTATGCAGCACTCTATGTAACACACCCCTTTTCTCACAGTGACAAATTCTTACAATATCCTGTAAGTGGTTACTGTTATTTATCTCCATTTGCTGTGAGAGATTACACAGTAAGTTCAGACCTGAGATTCAAACAGAAGTGGTCTTGCTCTAGAGTTGCCGATTTACTAGCCATTTCTACTGCTCCACTAAATACTTGTTGGCTGATACTATTCTTGTTGTTATTCCACAAAGATCCTATTAGGACCTTGTTTGTTTGTGATATGCTGACTGTATCTGTCCAGAATGCTTGGCACCAGAAGGATCTCAGATTTGGAAGTTTGTTTAGTTTTTGGAATATTTACATAGATTTTCCTGGTTGATCATCCCTAATCCCTAAATATGAACTCTAAATGCTCCAAAATCAGGAACTCTTTTTCTGAGTAAGGTCTCACTCTAGCCTGGCTAATCCTCCTCCCTCAGCCTCCCATGTGTCACCAGGCCCAGCCAAAGTCAGGACAGTCAGTATAAATACTCAAACAGTTTTAGATTTCTGGTTTTGAGTAGAGAGATGGCTCAGCAGTTACATGCACTGGCTGCTCTTGCAGAGGACCTGGGTTCGATTGCCAACACCCACATGGTACCTAACAACTGTCTGTAACTGCAGTTCTAGGGGATCCAAAGCCCTCTTCTGACCTTTACAGGCATTGCTTGACATGGGTGCACCTACCTACATGCAGGCAATACACTGATACACATAAAATAATGATAATAGCGGGAAGTGCTGATGCATGCCTTTAATCCCAGCACTGGGGAGGCAGAGGCAGAGGCAGAGGCAGGCGGATCTCTGTGAGTTCAAGGCCAGCCTGGTCTACAGAGCAAATTCCAGGACAGCTGGGGCTACAGGGAGACTCTGTCTCAAAAAAAAACAAAATAATAATAATAATAATAATAAATAAGATTTCTGGCTTTCATATACCTGGCACTCAGTCTATATCTGTTTGTTGATTCAACAAGTATTTGTCAGACATTTCTTGGTGGCACTACAGTGCTCTGTGAAGAAGGCTGTCAAACTGCCTGTCCTTGCTGGCCTTTAGTGTAGTGAGGAAGCATGGTGACCAAAGCAGGTGGTCGCATAGAACATAACGTCATAATTGGGAGATGCAGGAGGTGCTGGGTAGGAGCTCTCAGGAGCAATACCTACCTTAAACTTAGAGTCACTGGAGAAAGTAGCCTCTGTTAGAGGCCGGGAAAAATTAGAGTTATCTAAGTAAGGGTCTGAGGGATCAGCGGATGTTCCGGCTAGTGGAATAGCACACTCCACTGAGATAACCTGGTTGTGAACATGTACCCCTTTGGTCCCAGCACTCGGGAAGCAAAGGCGGGTGGCTGCCTGGGAGTTCAAGGCCAGCCTGGTCTACACAGTGAGTTCCAGGACAGCTGGGCTACAGGGAGACCCTGTCTCAAAAAGACCAAAACAAAACACACAACAACAACAAAACTCTGAGATGAGAAAACATTAGTAAGGGGGTAGCAACACAGGAGACCTTGGAGGTTAGGGGATATTTCATGAACATTGCTTTTTAGCTGGCCTATGACTTTTGTCCTCTGCTGACATCTGAACTGAAGTGGCCTCACCAGGGTTGTCGAGGTCTTTCTGATGGTAATGGTAAGCACCCTGTGTCAGCCCTGTCATTGCATTGTGACAATATGCTATTGGTGTGAATCTTGCATTAGACAGTTAACTCTTCCAGTCCGAAGTCGCCGTATTCATATTACATCTCCAGAAGCCACCGTCGTGCACGGCTGCTCATTACACTTGTTTGTTGAATGAATGATGGGTTTTCTTTGTAAAATGGATTACACCCTTCTTGCTTTCTTGAGCCAACTATCAGTTTTCCTCAGGTTTGTCATTATATCCAGCAGTTAATGTCCTATGTGGCAGTTCAGAGATGCCCTCAGGGCCTTTTGAGGTGCTGTGCTCTGAATCCTTTTTCAGCTTTTCACTGTCCTGTTCTTTTCCCTCTCTGCCTGGCCAGCGCTTGATTGTAATCAATCTGCTTGACTCTGAAGTGTCCTCCCCAGCCTTATTTCCGTCTCCTCATTGCAGTGAGCTAGAAACAAGATCCCCTAGCATGACTTGATAACTAAGAGTGAGTAACTAGCGTGATTTGTGACTACGAGTGTGTCATCTCTGTTTGAGGTCCTGAAGGGCTCTTGTGGGGAAAGTGTGGATGCCGTTGCACTGGGGCCTGCACATTTGCTGCTCAGGCTTTCTTCCTATCTTGCTGCCCCAGGGAAGGTCACATTTAGCACTGCTGGGGTGGGGGTGAGGGGTCAGCAGCACGGCCAGACCATCTGGAGGGAAGTGCTGACTGAGGTCTGCTCTCCAGCTCTGGTTCTTTGAACTTCATTTTGGCCAAACAGTTGAAAGTGTTTCCACCCCAAGGAGGCTTTGCAGAATCCTGGCTCTACACCTCAGGCTGTCATCTATATGGCAGAGTTCCACATGCCTTGTACATTTGCCTGAGCAGGAAAAGAGTGAGCAGGAGCCAGGCTGATCCACAACATCCAGGCCCCGATTCCTTCATTTGCAAAGTGAGGGAAGGACAGTAGGGCTCACGCAGCAGACCTGGGTGCTGAGTCTCTCCACCACTCAGTCTGACCTTGATCAAACTCTTGGACTCAAGCAGTCCTCCCACCTCAGCCTCCAAGTAGCTGGGGCTGTAGGCCACTGTACCTAGCTTCTCACACAACCACTTATTAGCCAGGTAATCTCTGAGCTTCAGTTTCCTCATCTGAAAAACAGAAACAAAAATACCTCCTATGTTGATGAAATGGATTACCATTGGGAAAAGGCATGAATCATCTTCCAGCCTTTAGAACTTTATTTAGATCGGCTCTTCAGTAACTGCAGGAGGGGCACACAGATGGTTCATTCGGAATGCACTCGGAAAAGAATTGCTTAGAGTTGCCTGATGGTTTTGACGATCTAGGCAAGGTCACCTCTTCCCTTGTGTGCACCCTTTTGTCTTACAAAAGATGAGAGGACCCTTTGCCCACCTCATGTCACAGGGTGGGAGGGAAGTGACAGAGGAGGCAGGACCAAGATTCTATCCCCAGCAAACTAAGCTCAGGAGGAAACATACAATTAGCCGAAACCTCATGACTCAAGAAACTGCCCTGTAGGGCCTTGTGTCCTAGGGGCGTCCCAGAACTGCTAGAACCTTCTGGTATATTATGCAGTCTGGAAGTACCAGAACAGTAGCATAAGCCAGGACCAGCCTGGAGAGCAGTACGGTGGCCACCAACCCAGAAATCTTGAAAAGCGATGAACAATTTTAATTGTAGGTCATTTGTATTAAATAAGAAAGAATCATCAATATTGCCCTGGAGTAAGTCTAGGTTGGGGTCTATGAGGTTTGTCCACATGAAATATATGTTTACAGACATTTATTAAGGGTTAAAAGAGATTGCAGGGACTCAGCAGTAGATCATTTACCTCTCATGTACAAGACCCTGGGTTCAAAAAAGATAGAAAGCAAATTATAATACTGCACATACAATAAATTCCAGTTTTGTAGGGAGCGTATGCGCACACACACACACACACACACACACACTCACAAATGTTAGCTACACCTCTGGAGCTGCTGCGGCGTCACTCCCTTTTCTTCTGTGTACTTTTCTACAGTTTCAAATGTTTACTTGCTTTTAAGAGCTTTTAGGTTCAAGGCCAGCCTGGTCTACATAGCAAGTTCTTGGCCAGCCAAAGCTACATAATGAGACTCTGTTTCTAAACAATTTAATTAACTAATTAAAATAATCTAAAATTTGGAAAGTCAGAGGAAGCAGATAAAGCTAGACATAGCGGCTCATGTCTGGACTCTGAGTACGTGGGAAGCAGAGACAGGATCACCAAAAGTTCAAGGTCATCCTGGGCTATACATATTGAGGCTATCTCAGAAGATTAAAGAGCAAGGTGGGAAGCCAGGCATGGTGGCTCATGCCTTTAATCCTAGCACTTGGGAGGCAGAGGCAGGTGGATCTTTGTGAGTTCAAGGCCAGCCTGGTCTACAGAGTGAGTTCCAGGACAGCTGTGACTACAGGGAGACCCTGTCTCGAAAAGACAAAAAAAAAAAAAGAGCCAGGTTTGGAGCAGGGGGAGACAGAGAGGATGTGCACAGACGAGATTGGTGGCTTTCGAATGTGTGCTGATGGAGGGTTTTTGTTGTCCCCTTCAGTTCTAGTTACCAGAGAGGACGACTTTAACAACCGGCTAAACAACCGAGCTAGCTTCAAAGGCTGCACAGCCCTGCACTATGCTGTCCTGGCCGATGACTACCGCACCGTCAAGGAGCTGCTAGATGGAGGTGAGAGCTGGGGAGAGTAGGGGTGCAGTGCAGCTGGCCCGGAAGAGAGTTCTAGACTCTTCTAGAACCCTGTTACTCTCCTTGAGCTAGAAGTACTTCAAGAGTGGCTGTTCTTCCTGAAATAACAGTGCGCGCGCGCGCGTGTGTGTGTGTGTGTGTGTGTGTGTGTGTGTGTGTGTGTGAGATTTGTCCTCTGGTGGCTGGCATTTGTTATGTTCTTTGCATCTGTGGCTCAGAGAGGGACAGGGGGAGGAGATACTCCAGGCCAGGCCTGGCCATTTGTGACCTGTGGGTTTTCTTGATTGTTGCTCTTCCCCCTGTGATGTCCAGAGTGCTGGGGAGAGCAAGGAAAGAGTCTGGTCAGCCCCTCATAACCATGTAGCAGCCATGCTGCCTGGACCCCGCCCCACTGCCAGCTCACTTGGGCCTTTCCATCACTCTCGGCCATGCTGCCCTCCCTGCTTTGTCCGTTCTTGCTCTTGTCGCCTTGTTTGGCTTCGTTTGCTGTGTTTAAGCACATCTGTAATTGGAGCGCTGTGATGAGAGAGGCAAGAGGATTACAAGCTTGAGACCAGCCTGGGCTTCAGAGTGAATTCCAGGCCAGCTTGGGGTACATGGTACAACCCCATCTTTTAAAAACAGCAACAAAATGGGCTGGAGAGATGGCTCCGGGGTTAAGAGCCCTGACTGCTCTTGTGGAGGACCCGGGTTCGATTCCCAGCACCCACATGGCAGCTAAGAAACATCTAAAAAAAAAAAAAAGCAACAAAAAAGAAAAGGCCTTCACTGTCACTCGACTCAGCTTTCTGAGCACGCGAACCATGTTGGCCTCTTAAGATCCCCAGTACCTGGCATGATTTTTAGCCTGTAGTAAGTATTCCATAAATACTTGCTGAATGATGAATACCCTCTGTTTCAAGAAAGAGTATCAATTTCATTACAGGGACAGTATGTGCCAGACTCAGGCTGGACTGGTCCTGTCCCAGATTCATAGAGTTAGCTGCCAGATACCTTCTGGGTCCTCCTCATTGGGGTTTGTTCTCCATGGACGCTCAGACCTAGAAGGTCCCTTCAGCTCCCTCTGGGCCACTCAGATGATTGTCCTCCCTCGTGGCAGCCACTCCTTTGGGTTCTGTCAAGGACGAAGGGAGCCGCTTCTTCGCTTGCTTCAGCACTGACATCTGGGAACACCACAGCTTCTGTCAGCTACCTGGTGTTTGCCACCTAATTAATCACTTCTTCAAAATCCAGCCCTCATGGAAAGTTCTTTCTGTCCCAGAGCCTTTGCCTGCTGGGCCAACATCTCTGATCTTCTTCCAACCTATGTGATATCCTGGGACTGGGGAGATTTCCCAGGAACCCCAACCACAAGGCCCTTAGTTTCATACCTAGGCCTGGCCTCTACCCCCAGCCTTAAGGGACCTGCCCCAAACATACGATGGTCTGGAGCACATTAGCTGTGAAGGAAGGGCAGAGCTGCTCTGTGGTGTGGTAACAGTACCTGGGATGACTGATACTTGGTCACTGCTCTCAAACATCCCCAAGCAAGCTGTTTCTTACGCTGCCCTTTAGAAAGCTCCACAGTGAGACATTGGGAGCTAAGAATCCGAGCATGCACCATGGTGTTTCCTTCACCATGCCCTAAAATCAATATTCCCAGTCTTTGTCTCCTGGCTCATATCCCTGCTTCCCCCAAATGGATGGGGTTTACTCTACAAGGACCCCTCCTCGCTCCTCTTCCAGATCGAACACCTTTGAAATGGAGAGATGAGGGCCTTTTATGAGGGTCCTTCCACCCTCAGCCCCAGGCCAAGGCTGGCCCTTTGAGCGTTCCAGGGGCATGCTTCCTGCCCGGCGACTTGGAACAGATGCCCTGAGCCCCCACCTTTGCATCTCTCCCACCTGCCTTTTTAGTCAGCATCCATTTATACCCCCTGCCTTAGCTTCCCAGCCTCCAGGGCCAAAACCATTAGCCCACTTGTTTCTTCCTCCCAGACCTAAACAAGTTGCTGTCACTCAGTGCCTGCAGGCCTGCCAACTTCTGACCCCCTCCCCCATGACCTCCCTTGGTCTGCCAGTGTGTGTGAGCAGCCAACCGAGAGTCGGGATCCTGCTCCCTTGTCCTAGGGGCTGTTGCCTGTAACATTTCCCAAGTCTCTTGACCTCAGCTGACCTCTGCCTTCCTGCCCACAACTTGCTCAGCTTGCCCTGGCCACTAGCTTTGCTGCAGCAGCTCAGAGGGAGAGAGTCTCTGCAGGATCCAAGGCAGGCCAGAGGCGCAGCGTTGACAGTATACTGGTGAGCATAGCTGCCTTCCAAGGCTGGCCTAGGCGTGAAGCCCGTCTGTGCTGACAGGGACCACAGGGACTTGGGTTCCTGGAGCTAAGGAGGTTAGAGCTGCAGGGAGCAGCTGCGCTTGCTCTCTGACAAGAAGTCCCTGTCTGAGCCATGAAGAGACTTCAGGGGCACCATCAAGCTGATGATGTGGAGACCCTCCGGCCTGTAGGAGGTAGCATGGAGTAATAGAAAAAGCACCCCATCTGCAGAGTGAGCAACCCAAGTTGGAATCCCAGCTTCCCTGGGCTAGCTGCGTTGCCTTGGACCTGAGCTCTCTCAGCCTTGGTTTGCTTGCTTGTTTTCTTTCCTCCTTTCTCTCTCTCTCTCTCTCTCTCTCTCTCTCTCTCTCTCTCTCTCTCTCTCTCTCTCTCTCTTACTTTTGACAGGGTCTTCCTGTAGTCCCAGCTGACCTGGAACTCACNCTCTCTCTCTCTCTCTCTCTCTCTCTCTCTCTTACTTTTGACAGGGTCTTCCTGTAGTCCCAGCTGACCTGGAACTCACAGAGATCTGCCTGCCTCTGCTTCCCAAGTGCTGGGATTAAAGGTGTGTGCTACCGCACCCAGCTCTTTCTTTCTATTTATTTTTATTTTATGCATATGAATGTATTGCCTGCATATATGTAAGTGCACCCATGTCATGCAGTGCCTGTGGAGGTCAAAAGAGAGCATCAGATTCTCCGGAACTGGAGTTACAGATACTTGTTAGCCACATGTGGGTCCTAGGATTGGAACCTGGGTCTTCTGTAACAACAACCAGTGCTCTTAACCACTGAGCCATCTCTCCAGCCCCAGCCATGGTTTTCTTATATGTAAGATGCACTTCTTTCACAGGGCTAATGTGAAGATTAATAACAGTTATAAAAGCCCCCAGCAGACACGTGGAATATGCTCCATGACAAGCGGTTATTGGAGTAGATTCATTTGACATAGTAATGGGTTTCATAAAGGTACATTCCTACAAGTTTGCCATATATTTTGATTATATCCCCCATGCCTTTCCCTTCCTCCCACCCCACTAGTCCCCTTCGTTACCCCAGACAGTTACACTTCTACTTTTGTGACATATATACATAAATGATTTTATGTACCTATGTAAAATCTCAGATCCATAACTGAAAGAAAGATAAACATCACTTGTTTTCCCTCGTTTTGCTGTACTTATAACATCCAAATCACACAGTAATCCTGGCAGCTGTGGCCCTGTTCTTCTTAACTCCATCTCTGCCCACAACATCCCCAGCCTGCTTAAAGTATCTTCCTATTTCCTCACTTCTCCCCAGCATATGAAGAGGAGCCTGTCCTATTTGTCCTGCTCTGGTACTTCCTCCTCTGAACTTGTACAGTGTTAGACCAGTGTTTCCCATAGACGCTCAAGGTTCCTTTCTCAGCGTCAAGAGATCCTGTTAATCCTAGCACTTGGGAGGCGGAGGCAGGCGGATCTTTGTGAATTCAAGGCCAGCCTGGTCTACAGAGTGAGTTCCAGGACAGCTGGGGCTACAGGGAGACCCTGTCTCAAAAAGACCCCCCCCCCCCAAAAAAAGAGAGAGATCCTGTAAAAAGGGCACAAACTGTGGAGAGAAACAGACAGACCTGGCTTTAAATCACAGCTCAGTTACATCACTCTGGCCAGACTATTTGCCTTACCATCTTCGAGATCGTGGACCTCAGGACATCTTCCGGATCAGGTGGACTGTCCCTGACCGTCCCGCCAGCCCCACCCTAACCTTAAGCTGCTCCCCTTCTTCCCAGTGCTGCCTCCTTATAGGCCGTTGTGCTCCTCACCTGAGAACCCTAATCCCACTCACTGGGGCCTCTGTCAGCCTTCCCTTTCTACTTCCAGGGATCCTTCCCCTTTGACCCCTTCTCTTGGGTGCCCTGTCAACGCTCCCCTCTCTTGGGTGCTGAATTGTCAGCATTTAACCAGCCAGCATCAACAGACTTCTTGAATTCCCCTCCAGCCCTTTCCAGGGCTGCTGTGTCCTCTCCAAATTGCCTGTCCTTAGCTCCTCTGAAGGACCAAAACTCAAGAGTTCCACTTCCTGTTCCACTTCACCGTCCATCTGTCTGCATTGGCAGATGTTGACCAGTCAGCCTTCTGTGCCTCCGGCTGTCTGTCCTCACACCCAGCCCTGCAGAGAATGGGAGTGAGCTCTGGGCTAGGTGTCAGAAGTTTTGGCTCTGCCACCAAAGTCTCCTTTGTCCCCATCCATAAACTTGAGCTGCTAAGAAAGCTGATCTCAAGGACCCCTCCCAGCCCTGCCTCCTGGCAAGTCTGCTTTCATTTCCTAAACACTGTGTTAGTCAGACTTCATTACTATGAAAAAATACACACATACACACACACACACACACAGATTAAAAGACGAAGGATTTATTTTGCTCACAATTTCAAAGATTTCAGACCAGCCTGGTGGAGAACGTGTGGCAGAGCCGTTCTCATCCTGCCGTGAAGGCTTCTTTCTCCTTCTCTCCCTCCGTGTAAGCTGGCTTTCCCTTTTCTACCCCCTCTCCTCCCAGGCTCCCAGCATCTGTAATGTGGTACCCACATTCAAGATGAGTCCCCATCCCTCTCAGCTGAGCCTCCCTGGAAGCTTGCTCTCAGGCACATCCACGGGGCCACGGAAACAATTTGCTAGGCATTTCTTTTTCCTTTCTTTTTTTTTTTTTGTCTTTTTGAGACAGGGTCTCCCTGTAGCCCCAGCTGTCCTGGAATTCACTCTGTAGACCAGGCTGGCCTTGAACTCACAAAAATCCAACTGCCTCTGCCTCCCAAGTGCTAGGATTAAAGGCGTGCGCCACCACTTGGCCTAATCAAGGAGACAGAGAAGACACTTGCTGAGTCTCTCCTGTCGTAGACCCCACCCTAGGCACCAGGGAAATAAATATGATTCAAACATGGGCTTTCCTATTAAGGAACTCTCGTTGTTTAGCAAGGAATCTGGTGTGGCAGTGGAGATCTATAGAATGTGCTATGGGATCGCAAACAAAGACTTAAGCTGTATGTGTTAGAACACACTTGTCATCCCAAGGAGACAGGAGGATGGGGAGTTTGAACCCAGCCTCAGCTAAATGAGACCCTGTCTCAAAAACAAAACAAAAAATAGTCATGGTGAGACACACCTATAATGCCAGCATTTAGAAACCTGGGGCAATAGGATGGTAACTTTGAAACCAGCAGGACTACATAGTAAATTAAAAGGCAGTCTGGGCCATACAATGAGATCCTACGTCAAAAAACAACCCACTTCACCTTCTCAAAATCCCTTCTAAATCTCTAACAAAGGCAGAGAAAGCCTGGTAGTCTAAAAGGATCAAAGTAAGTACCCTGGGTAGGTGACTGGGTAGTAAATTCAAAGGCACAAGAATATGAAGCAGACTCTTCAACAGAGTGCAGGTAGTTTAGAAGAGGTAGGATTCTAGGATATCTAAAGAAGGGTCAGAACACAAGAATGGAAACCAAGATCTGCTTAAGAAGGGTTTGTGGGGGCTGGAGAGATGGCCTAGCAGTTAAGAGTGCCTACTGCTCTTGCAGAGGACCCAGGTTCAATCTCCAGTACCCACAAGGAGGCTGAGAACCATCTTTGGCTCCAGTTCCAGAGGAATCCGACATCCTCTTCTGACCTCTGGTAATTGCACGACACAGGTGCACAAACCTACATGCAGACAGTACATTCATACACATAAAAAGATAAATAATAATAAGAATAATAATAAATTTTTAAAATTTAAAAAAAAAGAAGGGTTTGTGATACACACCTTGCTAAGAAAATATTGTATGTTGTACCATTACAACTTAGAGGAGAGACAGACTACATGAGGGTTTATTGTTGTCATTCTTTGGGTTTTTGTTTTTTGTTTTGTGTTTGTTTAGTCTTTTTGAGATAGGGTTTCCCTGTAGCCACAGGTGGCCTGAAACTCACTATGTAGACCAGGCTGGCCTCAGTGTGCCATGTAGCAGAAGATAACTTTGAACTTCTGATCCCCTTGGAAGTTTCCAAAATGTTTATCAACAGCTTAATGGGTAAATAAGTTATAGAATGCTGACATGCTGGATTGTTTACACCAGCACACTGACAGCACGGCTAGATCTCACAAGCCATATTTTCAAGTCACACGCCTTAACTATATTCCTGGGCTGAAAGTTCAAAGCAGAGAAAACTAGTCAGTGGTGTGAGAAGTCAGGATAGTGGCTGGTCTCGAGGACATAGGGCGAGACTGGCAGAGCGCGCAGAGGGGCTTCTGCTTGCTGGATGGTCCAGTTACGCAGCAACCCCACCTGGGAGCTCACTGAGCTGAACCCTGTGCTTCCCATCCGTTTCCACTTCCTCCCTCCCTGCTTGGGCTCCCCTGGTCCAGGTTCCCCGGCTGCTTTCTCCCCTGGTACTCTCTGCACACTTGCCGACTCTAGCCAAGCCCAGCTTTCTCTTTAATTCCTGTCTCCACCTAAAGGCTGAAGTACCAAAGAACCACCTACCCCAGCTAACTGGACTCATTCCCTGTGGATAACTGTAAATGTCACACTGCCAACCCACCCCACTGTACTTCAAGAGCAAGATCACTTTTTTTTTCACTTTTTTTCTCTTTGTTTTTTATTTCATATGTATGAGTATTATGTCTGCATATGTTTAAATGCACCCATGTCCTATAGTGCCTGAGGAGGACAGAAGAGGGTGTTAGATCCCCCTGGAAATGGAGTTCCAGACAGTTGTTAGCTGCCATGTGGGTGCTGGGATTTGAACCCGGGTCTTCTGTAAGAACAACCAGTGCTCTTAACCCCTGAGCCATCTCTCCAGCCCCAGGATCACCACTTCTTTACACCTTTTACTCACCTCTCAAATCTCCAGGCCCCATCCCTTACCAACTCCCAAGATATTGTCATCTCATAGTTCATAAAGAGAACAGACTAAGTTCAGAAGGGAAACTGCCCTGCCCGCATCACTCCACCACCTGCCTTCTTCACTGCCTTTCGCAGTGTGACACCCGCCTTCCGCCAGCACTGGAAGTTCTCCCACCAGCCTATGCTTGGCTCTGGCTCCTCCCTCCCAGACTTTACTCTTCCAATTGCATCTTTCTTTTGCTTGCTGCACTACCTGACTCTCTCCCTAAGTACTTGTTCTTATGAGTGTGAAAAATCTCCTCAAATCTCAAGTAACATAAAGCGGACACCCACCGCTCCAACCTCGCTGGGCCACACCCACCTCCAGTTCTCCCTTCATTTCTGTGAAGCTTTTTTTTTTTTTTTTTTTCATTTTTGGTCTTTTGAGACAGGGTCTCCCTGTAGCTTCACCTGTCTTAGAACTCACTATGTAGACCCAGCTGGCCTTGAACTCACAGAGATCCACCTGCCTCTGCCTCCCAAGTGTTGGGATTAAAGGCATACACCACCACGTCCTTCTCTACATCTCTTAACAGCTAAACTTCTCAAAGACATGATTGCCTCCCCCCCCCATCACCCATTTCTCAAACTTCTTTCCTGAGCCTCACTGTTAACATCAGTATAAATGTAGCTTAAGTGTTCCCATTATCACCTGGGTTCCCAGACCCACAATCCATCATCCTTGAGTTCTTTCCTCCTCTTCTCCACATCCAGCCCTTCGCTAAGTCCTGTCACCCACCCCTCTAAAGGACATCTGGAATCCTCCGATTGTGCCATTTCTAGTTCTGTAACTGCGGTTGAGGTCACCATCGTCTCTCCTGGGATCTCTGGATCATCATCACAGCTTCCTGACTCTTCTCATAGTTCACTTAATCCATCCTCCAAGTAACAGCCAAAGGGATCTTTCTAAAATGTTAGTCATTCCAAATTCCCAATTGAAACTTACTTATGAATTAATTGAAGCCACAGTGAAGCCCAGCAGCCTTCCCAGACCCTGCAGCCTGGTCACTGAGACCCTGCAGCTGGTCTCCCTGCTGTCCCTTCTCCTTACTCGTCCTCGGGAGCACTGGCCTCACTGTCCCTGGGACAGGCTGTGCTACTTCTCATCTCCCCAAAGGCCGGCTGCTCCATTATTCAGGTCTCGTCTCAAACGTCCCCTCCTCAGGCCCCTTCCAGCCGCCCTAGTCAGAGTTGCTCCCTTGCCACTTTTATCCTGTCACCCTGTTATGCCTTTACAGCACTTCATTTACCACCTACACATCTGCTCACATCTGTTCATATCTTTGTCATCGATCTCCCCTAGAAAAATAATCTAGAGTTAGCATATGGTAGGTGATTCATAAATAGCTATTGACCAACAAAGGAACCGAGGAACTGCCCCCCTTGCTCGGATGGTTGGCTGGGCAGGCACGGGTCGAGGATGGCTGAGGCTGCAGGTTGTATGGAAGGTGGTGTAGCTGAAGAGGCCTCAGGGGCCTCACTGGGGTAAGCCTAAGAAAGGAGCTCCACAGGGGATTCCAGAAACTGTGGTGGGGAAGAAGGAGGGGGTTGGTGCTCTAAGGCAGTGCACTCACATCTAAGGAAGCTTGGTCTCTTTGTTTTGAGTTTGCAGTCTGCCGTAAACCAATACTTTTTTTTTTTTGTCTTTTTGAGACAGGGTCTCCCTTTAGTCCCAGCTGGCCTGGAGCTTGATATGTAGACAAGGCTGGCCTTGATCTCACAGAGATCCACCTGGTCTCTGCCTCCCAAGTGCTGGGATTAAAAGCCTGTGCCACCACACCAGGCATCCAATATTTTCTTAAATACGAAAAAAAAAAAAAAATGAATTCTTCAAAATAGGATATTTTCAAAAGACATGCCAAATACATGCCCCAAATTTTCATTCGTTTCCATAGACATACAACTACTGTGGAAGCCACTGTGAAAGTGTGTGAGCACTCTCAGTTTCTCTGTTCATCTCATAGAGGACAGTTACCAAAGTTCACAGTTTGGCCCTAGTTCGTGGACCCCACATTAACTATCGCTGCTGTACTGATCCTCCGGGCAGAGAGCAGAGAGATGAACGGAAGGTATGATAGCCTCTGCCCTCCAGGGCACAGCCTGCAACACACGTAGTCATGCTACATGGCCAGGTGTCAGAGGGTGCAGGCCTCGGGGACTGTGCTCTGCCGCAGCTCTGCTGCTATCCCACTCTGGAGTCACAGCCCCTCTCTGGCATCACTTTTTCCTCTATAAAATGAAGAGATCATCTCAGTGATTGGATGCTAAAAGTTTCTTCTTATTGCTTGGGCACAGATGCTAAAACCCTTGGTGCTAGCAGTTGTGGGTTGGGAGGGGTCTGGAGAGAGATCACTAATGGGCATAGCATTTGCATGAAAATATTCTAAAGTAGATTATGATGATGGTTGTACGATACTGTCTGTATGCTAAAAAGCATTAAATTGTATACTTTGAATGGGCAAACTTTATGGCATGTAAATTATATCTCAGTAAAGCTGTTGAAAAAACAAAGAAAATCCTCCATGCCACTTAGAACTGGAAAATATTGGCTTGGATGGGTGACCAGTTGCCTGGAAGCAGGTCAAAAAGCCAAGAGGGTCTGATGGGCCTCACAATTGGTAGTGGAGATAAGATGAGCCCTTCAGTGGTATAAATCAGTGTTCCTTTAAAGGGTGTTATTTTAAAAAAAAAAAANACACTCAGGCTTGGAGGGGAGTGAGGACTGCAGAGCCCTGATTTGAGCTCTTTTTAGCTCTGCTTTCTATAATAGTAGAGGTGAAAATGCCTGGAGGCTTTCTGCTACATATCAGGACTGAGCAAATAAGTAAACGTAGCGGGGCTGCTTCTAGCCAATAGTCTCAAAACAGAAGAGATTACTAGAGCATCCCTCAACTCTTTTTTTTTTTTTTTTTTTTTTTTTGGTCTTTTCGTCCCTGTAGCCCCAGCTGGCTGGACTCTCTCTGGGACCAGGCGGGCTGGAACTCACAAAGATGCCACCTCCCTGCCCTCCCGGAGTGCTCCTCAATCTCTTTATACGACAGATGCAATGCACCAGAACCTCAACCAGCAAGTTGTCAGATAAATAAAACTGGCAGAGAGTGTTTATTTGGGATAGGAAGCTCCTTTATTCAATTTCACCCACCCGCAGCTCAGGGAACACCGGGGAAGGGTGGGAGGGGCAGAAAGATGATAAGATCCAGAGCTGGTCCGTTGAAACATAGGGAGCAGAGGCTTTTCACCACTGGAAAACCTGCCGTGTGAACGTGTGGCAAGTTGGTGTCAAAGCACAAGAGCTCACGCCATCTCAATCAAACAATGGCCCAAGTAGAGTAACGGAATTTGTGGCAGGCCAACCCGAGCTTGGGAATGATGGGGACTAAGTGAATACGTGGGTTAAGGAAGAGTGAGACCTATGTCTGGTAGGTGGGACTGAGTCCTCCAGGGGGAAAGAACTATGCATAAGGAGGATATTTGGGTACAAATACTTGACAGGATAGAATTGGCAACATGATGTTGAATGGATGAGGTCTGGTGGGGTATCAGTGTTTGGGGGAGAGTGGGTCTGAATTTGATTAGGATCTGTTGTATGAAATCACAAAAGCTCAATTAAAAAAAACAAAGGTAGGATGTTGCAGAAGAAAGTGTGGGGGTGGAGTGTGTTTTGGCCAGATGCCTAGTTCAAGGGATTTTCTTTTGTTTGTTTTTAATTTTTTTTTTATTATATTGTATGTTAAATGAGTGTACTGTCTGCATGCTTGTAGGTTTGTGCGCCCGGGTCGTGCAATGCCGTGGGTCAGAAGAAGGTGTCGGAGTCCCAGGAACTGGAAGTTCTCTTGGAATTGGAGTTACAGACCGCGTCTTAGCTTGCCAGGTGGTTCTGGGGATCAAACTGGGTCCTCTGCAGAGCGGTCGGCACTCTCAAACTGCGAGGCCATCTCGCCAGCCCATGTTACTCAAGGATTTTAATAACATATGGGCTATGTGTCTATGCACATGGGTGCAATTGAACTCATACATGTTGCTATGTATCTAAAACTTAATGTTGGGGGCGAGAGGAGATGGGTCGGCTAGGTAAAGTGCCTACCATGCAAGCATGCGACTCCATAGTTTGGATCCCTGCACCCACAGAAAAGGTAGACGCAGTGGTGTGTCTATGACCTCAATTCGGGGGCAACAGAGGCAGGTAAATCCCTTAAGCCTGCTGGCTAGACAGTCAAGCCAGTCATGGGTTCCAGTTATTAAGAGACCAGTGTCCTCCATAAGTAGAGTGGAAGATGAGTTAGTAGGACACTTGGTGCTGACCTCCTGTCTCTGTACATGTGCACCCCACCCGCACAAACAAGTATGTGCAATCCCCCTACAACCTGAAAACATTTCTTGGCTGTCAACAGGTGTACAAAGCACCCACAGTACTAGAGTTCAGTCTTTAATACAAATGCCCACTAAAAAGTCCTAGCACTTCTAAAATTCCAGGGCAGAAATGAAGTGGCCACAAGATGAGCCTGAACTGCATTCACTAGTCCAGAAAACAAGAAGATGCTAACCGAGTAAAGAGAAAAACATAGAGGCATGCTAGCCTGGCCAAACCGGAGAGCATTTTAGCCCTGAAACAGGCCACGTGGGGCTACAGGAAGACCTGTCCGCAAAAAAAGACAACAAACAAGAAACAAGAAGGCTAAGGCCTCTGCAAGGGGAACAAGAACTAGTATAGCAGAGACTAGACAACTCTGATTGGAGTTGGGATGGGAGCAAGACTTGTTCACTAAAAAATTTTAAAGTTTGTGCTAAGTGCAGATATTAACTATTCAAAAAGAAGAAAAATATGAAAAAACTTTTTGTGAGGGTGTGGATAGGCAGAGACATGGCCCCCTAAAGGTATCGCGGTCCTGGTACCGGTTGAGTTTTGTTTGGGGGACCAAATGGAATGAAGGTTGCAGACAGAATTAAAGATGCTCATCAGCTGACTCTGAGATGTCCCAGGTTATCCAGGCTAGTCCAGTGTTGAGTACAAGGGTCTTATAAGAGGAAGGAGGAAGCAAGAGTTGTGATAAAAATGGGAAGCACTTGATTGGTCATTGCTGGCTTTGAAGATGGATTGGGCTTCAAGGCATGGAATGAAGGGCTCTAGAAACTAGACAAGGCAAGAGAACAGATTCCTTCTGAGAGTCTCCAAAAGTGAAGGCATCTCTGAAGACACCTTGGCTTCACTCTAGTGAGACCCATTTCAGGCTTAGTTCCCAAATTGCATACATAATAACACACCTGTGGTGTTTTCAGCCACAGAGCTAACTGGCAACAGCAGCCACAGGAGGATGCTTAAGAAAGTCACAGGACACTAGGCGCGGTGGCGTGCGCCTTTAATCTAGCACTCAGGAGGCCTAGGCCAGGGGGAATCGTTCGAGTTCAAGACCACCCTGGTCCTACATAGTGAGTTCCAGGACAGCTACAAGAAACCCTGTCTCGAAGAGTTAATAAAAAAAAAGATCAGCAGGAATTCTGCCAACTCTGCGAGAGGACCAAGGGAACATTAGGAAAAAAAACAAAGAACATGTCTTCCCACTGGTACCTCTGGCATGGCAGGAAAACCAAAAGATTTTTTTTTTGACATTATATATAAGTAGAGATAGATATATATAGTATACTATAGAATATATGATCTTTTTTTTTGAGACGGATCTCCCGAGAGTCCCCCGCTGCCATGGACTCACCGAGATCCACCTGGCCGCTCTGCCTGCCCCAGTGCTAGAAATCAAGGCATAGCGCCACCACAACTGGCTAAAAGACGTTCTTAGCTGCATTGGTGCTGTTGAATCGAACTTGGGTCCCTGCAAGAATGATTGGCGCTCTATATACCACTGAGCAGCACTCAGCTGATTTTATGTGTATGGGTGTGTTTTGTCTGCATGTACATAAGTCCATCTATGTCCATGCAATGCCTGGTGTAAGGTCCGAAGAGGCCAGAAAAGGGCACTAGATCCTCTGGAACTAGAGTTATCGACGGTTTTTGTTAGCTACCATGTGGGTGTTAGGGAAATGAAACCCAGGTTCAACACTGAGTTCCCAGCCCCCCACTACAAGGAAATTTTATTTGTTGCATTTTTTTTTAACTTTTTAATGTTTATTTCCCTTGGTGTCTTTGTGGATTTTTAAAGAAAAACCACTGTGGTTAAGTGCGCGCGACGCGCACACACACACACCACACACATCACACACACACGCACTTTAACATATCATTTTAAAAAGTTTTAAAGTTTCCATTTATGAGTGCACATAGCTTAGATTGGGGATTTCCAGGACCACCTAGCACAGGGATGCTAAAAAACTCTACCAGAAAACTCCTAGAAAATGATTAAGAATTTCAAGAAAATTGGCAGGAATACAATTAACAAGAAAATCTTTAGCTTTTCTTTACACCAACCACAATCAACTGAAGAAGGAAATACAAGGAGTCCTCCCTCCCACTCACAATAGCCCTAAAAAACATAAAATACCTTGAACAAATCTAACCAAAGACACAAAGATCTCTACAAACCAAAATTTTAAACCCCTGACTAAGGAAGGGAAGAGGAGACAGCAGAAGATTGCAAACCATCCCCTCAGCCTATGCTCATGGATGGGAAAATTAATATATTAAAATTTCCATTCTACCCAAACCTCTTATACAGATTTAATGCAATCACCAATTAAAAATCCCCAAGAGTTTTCTTCTCAGGCTTGGGGAAAAAAGTCCTTAATTTCATTTGGAAAAAACAAAAGAACAGATAGCCAAGCAACCCTGAGGATAAGAGCATACAGGGGGGAATCTCTTACCAGACTTCAAACTGGAAACTAACAGGGCTACAGGTCATAAAAGCAGTATGGTATTGGCACAAAACAAGACCTGTTGACCAATGGAACAAAACTGAAAGATCCAAACTTGAGCACTACAATTTCAGCCACCTCATGATTGAAAACAGGGGGCCAGAGACACGAATGGAGGAAGACAACTCTTCCAGCAGTGGGTTGGCTAAACTGGATCACCAATTGTAGAAGAATGAAATTAACCCCTACCTCTCATCCTGTACAAAGTCAACTCCAGATGGATAAAAGACCTCAACATGAAACCCCAACCTCTAGAATGGGATAGAAGAAAAAGTTGGCAGCAGAACTACAAGACATAGGCGTAAAAAAAGACTGTTCTAATTAGACAGCAGCTGTGCAAGATTAAGGTTGACAATTGAACAAATGGACCTCATTCAACTCAAAAGCTCCTGTACAACAAAAGAAACATCAAGGATGTGAAGAGAAAACCCACACACAAGTGGGAGGAAACCTTCCTGCAGGATACATCTGACAAGCATTAATTTTCAGAATATACAAACTACTCAAGATACTACATGCAAAAAACAAAGAAGAAATAAACAAATGCCCGCCCTCAAAAGATGGAGCCAAAGCTGGGCGTGTGGTGCAGCTTTAATCCTAGCACTCAGAGATAGAGGCCGATGGAATCTTTTGTGAGTTCAAGAGCCACGCTGGTCTACAGAGTGAGTTTCAGGGGCCATACCAGAGTACAGGAGACTCTGTCTCAAAAAGACAAAAAAAAAAAAAAAGATGGAGCAAAAAGAGCTGGAACAGAGACTTCACACAATGAAAGAAGTAGAGATGACTGAGAAAGCATCTGAAAAAGTGTTCATGTGTTCCAATATTAAAGGAAATGCAAATTAACACAACTTTAAGATATCATCTTACCCAAATAAGACTGGCTACGGGAATCAAGAAAAAAAATGATAACCAAGTGATGGAGAGGTTGTGGAGAAAGGGGAAAATAATCCCAACTGCTGGTGGGAATGTAAACTCATACAGCCACTTTGGAAAGCACTGTTAGAACCCTGGGAAGATTTGGAATGAACTTACCACCACCTGACCCGCCATACAAATCCCTGGGTAATGTCTCCACAAACTCATAGTTGTTTTTATTTTTAAAAATACTTTTTTAAATGTAATTTTTATTTTATTATTTCTGTATGTGTAGGAATAGACTGCTGCATGCAAGTTTGTGCACCCCGTGTCGTAGCAAATTCCGCAGAGGTCAGACGAGGGTTTCAGATTCCCACTACTTGAACTGGAGTTTCTCCTGGACTTGGAGTTTTCAGACGGGTCTTGGTGGCCGCCATGTGGGGTGCTGGGATTGAACCCGGGTTCCTCTGTAGAGCGGTCGGCGCTCTTAATAACTGCTAGGCCATCTCTTCTCTCCAGCCCATAAAGACTCATCTTACTGCGAGATACATGCACAGCCATGTTTATTTCAGCTCCTTTATCAATAGCAAAGGAAACTACTGGAAACCAACCCAAGTGCCCCTCAACTGAGGGTGGATAGAGAAAATGTGGTACATACTCTACACAACTAGGAGCCTATCGCAGTAAAGAAAGATGACATCATGAGACTTGGTAGGTAAATAGCTGGAGGCTAGAAGATAAATCTGAGTGAATAACACAGACACAGAACAAACAAATGACAAATGGTATCACTCAGCCCTGTGGATGCAGAAGCAAACCAAGTAAATTACCCTAATTGTATGACAACTGAGCAACGTCAATGTGATCTGAAACAACTGGTGTGGTGGCTCCTGTTATATTGTGAAATCCCTTAAAGATAATAACATAAAAAAATAAAAAAAGAAATAAAAAAGAAAAAAACATTCTTTATGCTTTATTATTATTATTATTAGTATTTTTGATGCTTTTGAGACAGGGTCTAAAAAAAAAAAAAAAAAAACCCCAGCTGTCCTGGAACTGAACTCGCTCTGTAAAGAGCAGGCTGGCTTGAACTCAAAGATCTGCCAGCCTCTGACCTCCATGGGGTTCCTGGGATTAAAGGCATGTATCATTGTGTCTGGCAATCGTTTATTATTTTTTTATGGGTAGAGTTTTGCCTGCTTGCATGTAAGTGCACCTCTGCATGCAATGCACAAGGAGATCAGAACAGGGTTTCAGATCCCTTGGACTGGAGTTACAGATTGGCTGTTTGGCGGCCATTTGGGCTGCTGTGAATGAAATCTCGGTTCTGTCTGTAAGAGCAGTCTAGTGCTCTTAAACACACTGAGACATCTCTCTAGGCCGTTCAAAATTATTTTTGTCTACAAATTTATGCCCTTTACCCTCAAGTAAAGGCCTTGCCCTCAAGTTCGCACACAAGCCTCCTTACCACTATCCAGCAGGTGGGTGGTTTGTCTCCTCCTTAATCTCTAAATATTGTGAGGTGCAGGGCATCACCTCGGTTCGCTGCTTGCTGTCATGAAAGTTTTCTTTTCTTCTTTCTCTACATGCCTGCTTGAGCCTGGGCCTGGGCCCTGCCCTTCAACCCCACCTAGTCCATGCTGCCTTGTATGAGGCCAATACAGGTCTCCCCCCTTGTTAGCCACTACCAGGTAGAGTAACAAGGGGAGGGCCTGTATCTCCTCTTTTATTCCCTATAATGCCTGATGCCCATTTATAAGTTAATGTAGTCAACCAATACTTACTGGACAGCTGTCACTGCTAAATAAGAGCAGAGCAAGGTGCTGCGAACACAAGCACTGCTGAGCCATACCTTGCCTTCTGAGAATGCACCACTGGGGGAGAGATACTTCAGTTGGATAATAGGGGTAATAAGAAAATGCTTTAAGAGCACCCACCCGGGAAAAGAAAAAACAAAAAATAAACAAGAAAACTGCCCATGGGTAAGATTCCGGTTATTTTTCATATCTTCGATCACCCCTGCTCTTAAATTTCTCCCTTGCATGATCAAATCAGAGGGCAACCTCAAACGACAAAACATTACATGGGAGATTTTTGGAAATCATATGCTAATCATATATAATAAATCTATATCTATCAGATATTATAATTTTTTTTTTTTTTTTTTTTTGTCTTTTTTTGAGACAGGGTCTCCCTTGTCGCCCCAGCTGGTCCTCGAACTCACATGTAGACCAGGCTAGGCCTTGAACCACAAAGATCCTCCTGCTTCTCCCTGCCCAGTGCGAATGATTACAAGGCAACTTCGCCACCCTGCCACGGGCTGCTCTATATTTTTTATATGTCGGTAAAACTGAGCTACAGTACAGGGAATACTCTTTCACTTCTGGGCCGATAAGGCGAGGGCCAGAACGTGGGTGTGTGATCCCAATGCCCAGTAAGCACTTTCTATCGCACGGGGATCTATTACTTCAAAGGGGTCCCTGAAGGGTTTCTTTTAAACTATTTATGTTATTTTCTAAATTTTTAATTATTTTAATTTTTAGTGTGTATGAGAGTATTGCCTAGATGTATAATTCAAAGCCTGTGTCATGGCATGTCTGTTAGAGATCATAAGATTGCAAATTGGAGCCCTCTGGACTGGAGTTCAGAGCTTGTGTGGTGCTGGGACCTGAACCCAGGGTTCTCTGCAAGAACAGCAAATGTCCTGTAACCGCTGAGCCATCTCTTTGGCCCCATGTTTATTTATTTTTAAAGTTAGCATACACATGTGTCCTTGTAAGGTACATGTACAAGGTAATGCAGGTGGCTGCAGAGACCAGAAGGTGCTGAATTCCTTGGAGCTGGAGTTTAGGGAGGTGGTTTACCTGACTGATGGTGGGTCTGGGGGCTGAACCCCATCTTGTCCTCTGGAGGGAGCAGTAAGGAAGTTTTTTTTATTATTATTATGTTTTTATTTTTGTATATGTGGTATGAAGGTACTGTCCTTCTGCATGCAGGTTTGTGCACCCTGTCGTGCAATGCGCGGAGGTCGGAAGAGGGTCTCGATTCCCCTGGCACTGGAGTTCTCCTGGAATTGAGTTTCAGACCGGATTCTAAGAGCCGCCAATGTGGGTGCTGGTGGGATCAACCGGGTCCTCCCCCCTGCAAGGCAATCAGATGCTCTTAACAAACCGCTAGAGGCCATCTCCAAGCTCCCAGCCAGCGGATGAGATTTTAATTGCTGTGGCCAATTCTCCAGACCCTGAGGTTTCTTAAGTGCAAGCTCCCCCTGCACTTCGACATGCTGTTCAGGAAAGAGTGTGTGGTCCAGACCCACAGAGAACATTCTAAGGAATCTGCTGTGCTTCTGTACAGAAACTCTTCTACCCTGGGGAGGAAATCTATCTGGCTCTGGCTTTCGTCCCCCAGTCTGACCTCTTTGCTTCGGTACTCTGCAGGCCCTGACCTTCAGTTTGATGTTCTCTTTTCCAGTCCATTCTGTCCAAGAGCACATGCTTGGAGAGGGCATAAAACAGGCTGGGAAAGGGCAGTTGGCCTTAGGAGCTGCGAGTCTCGCTTGGCTGTTTCTAGGTACAGTGCAGGTGGAGGAGAACGTGGATACGGAAGGACCTGCTCCGCCAGTGTTGACCTCTCCCTCACCCAGGGGAGCTCTGGCTTCCAGCTGCCACTGTTGGCAGCGATGAGCTCATGCCGGATGCCAGCCAGGCTCATCTGAGGGCTGCTTGGAGCCCATTAAAGCCTTGATGAAACACGGGTGCCTAGATGGCAGGTGGCTCTGGAGCGCACGGGCTCTGGTGACCAGGCTCTCATCTCAAGTTGAACCAGCCAGTGATTCCCCTCCATAGGCGCTGGGTACACAGAAATGTCTCACTCTGGAGATGAGCAAAGTCAGCCTTTTTTTGGGTTGACAGAGGACTGAGGACCATGAGGGTCCACATTAAAGCCTGATCTACCCGTAGAATGCGGTACAACCCAATAACAACACCCACAGAACATATTTGCATATTCCCAAAGTGACCCTGGATCCGTGACTGTTAGATCCCTTAGGATGGGCTGATGGCCACCTCCCCCTCCACAGGCTGCCTCAAGCTGAATGATGGGCTAGATCTACACCTCGGATTTACGTTGGACTTGCTCAGAAGATTCCCCTGCTACCTCCTTTGGACTAGACTTGGATCCCATTATGCTCTCACATTCTCATCCTTCTTTCTGTAATAGTAACTTTGTTTTTTAATTTATTTTTAAATGGTTAGAAAAAACAGTACTGGTCTCATGTCAGGTCGTGCACCCGGTGTCGTGCAATGCCCGGGAGGTCAGAAGAGGAGGAGGGCATCAGATTCCCCTGGGAGTTCTGGAGTCAAGACGGTTCTCTAGCCACCATGGGGTGCTGGGGATCGAACCTGGGTCCTCTGGAGCATCAGAGCTCTTGACTTCGAGGCCAATTTCTCTCCTAGCCCCAGGACTTGGTTTTTTAAAAATATTTTACTGATGTATTTTATTGTTATGTGTATGAGCAACTTGCCGGAGAGAAGTATGTAAATGTACGTGTGTGTGGAATGACCCACAGATGTCAGAAGAGGCGTGTCATGATCCCACTGGACTGGATTTTACGAAGGAGTTGTAACCACTAAGTGGGGCTGAGAACTAAACCCGGTCCCTGCATCTTGCAACCAGTGCGCTTCACTACTGAGACACTCCCCAGTCCCATACTGAGTAAAGTTTTTCCAACAGCCTTTTTTTTTTTTTTTTTTTTTTGGTCTTTTTGAGACAAAGTCCCTGTAGTCCCAGGCCATCCTCTCCTGGAGCCACTATGTATGACCAGGCGTGTGCCTTGACTCACAGATCCAACCTGCCTCTGGCATTAAAAAAAAAAGTTTTTTTTTTTGTTTTTATTGCCGTGTGTGCACTACTTTAATCCGTTTGGCCGAAGCGAGGCAGAGCAGGTGATTTCTGGAGTTCAAGGCCGCCGGTCTACAATAGCGAGTTCCAGGACAACTGGGGGCTGAGGGAGACTGCCTGCGAAAAAACTGGAAAAAAAAAAGTTTTTTATTTATGTTATGGCACATGTATGCAGGTGCTCAGAGGCCAGAAATAGGGGTGTTAAATTCCCGAAACATTGAATTCTGAGGTGTGAGGGCACATCACTGTGGGTAACGAGGAACTCAAAACTCAGTTGCGCTCTAAGCAACAACAGCAAGTGGTTCGTAACTGTCTGAGGCCACACCTTCCCAGCCGTCCATAACACCTTTTTTTTTGTGTTTGTTTTAAAACAGTTGATATACCAAAGTAGATGGGTGAAATGTCACAAGGTACCTCAAGATGAAGAACTACATGCAACCAAAGGATGATGAGGGAGGAGGAATGGGTTTTCTCCTGGGACTTACTCCCTAAGAGATTATCCAAACACAAATGGCTAGACCTAAATACATCTGCACAAAGGAGCACTAACTTGAATCAGTGTGTTAATGTGTGTGGATATATATATATATATATATATATATATATGATAGCCTATGATTTCCAAATCTCCCATTGTAATGTTTTGTAGTTTGAGTTGCCCTCTGATTTACCTAAGTGCAAATCCTATTTTTCTGCAGCTGACCACCACTGCCTCTACCCTGGGCTTCTCTGGTGGGTGCTCTTAAAGCATTTTCTTATTACCCCTATTATCCAACTGAAGTATCTCTCCCCCAGTGGTGCATTCTCAGAAGGCAAGGTATGGCTCAGCAGTGCTTGTGTTCGCAGCACCTTGCTCTGCTCTTATTTAGCAGTGACAGCTGTCCAGTAAGTATTGGTTGACTACATTAACTTATAAATGGGCATCAGGCATTATAGGGAATAAAAGAGGAGATACAGGCCCTCCCCTTGTTACTCTACCTGGTAGTGGCTAACAAGGGGGGAGACCTGTATTGGCCTCATACAAGGCAGCATGGACTAGGTGGGGTTGAAGGCAGGCCCAGGGCAGGATCAAGCAGGCAGAGAGAAAGAAGAAAACTTTTCCATGAAGCAGCAACGAAGTGAGCCCTGCACCTGCACATTATTTAGAGATTTAAGGAGACAAACCACCCACCTGCTGGATAGTGGTAAGGAGGCTTGTGTGCGAACTTGAGGGCAAGGCCTTTACTTGAGGGTAAAGGGCATAAATTTGTAGACAAAAATAATTTTGAAGGGACTAGAGAGATGGCTCAGTGGTTAAGAGCACTAGCTGCTCTTACAGAGAACAGAGCTTCAGTTCCCAGCACCCAAATGGCAGCAAACAGCCATCTGTAACTCCAGTTCCAAGGGATCTGAAACCCTGTTCTGATCTCCTTGTGCATTGCAATGATGCAGGTGCACTTACATGCATGCAGGCAATATACTCATACACATAAAAATAATAAACGATTGCCAGACACAATGATACATGCCTTTAATCCCAGCACCCAGGAGGCAGAGGCAGGCAGATCTCTCTGAGTTCAAGGCCAGCCTGCTCTACAGAGCGAGTTCCAGGACAGCTGGTGCTATAGGGAGACCCTGTCTCAAAAGCATAAAAAATAATAATAATAATAATAATAATAATAAATGAATTTTTTTATTTTTTATTTTCTTTTTTTATTTTTTTATTTATTATATTTTAAGGGATTCACAATATAAGAGCACAGTTGTTTTCAGATCACATTGACGTTGCTCAGTTTGCCATACAATTAGGTAATTGGTGCTAGCATCCACAGATGAGTGATACCATTTGTCATTTGTTTTTCTGGGACTGTGTTACTTCACTCAGCATATCTTCTAGCTCCAGCCATTTACCTACAAAGCTCATGATGTCATCTTTCTTTACTGCCGCATAGAGCTCCATTGTGTAGATGTACCACATTTTCTCTATCCACTCCTCAGTTGAGGGGCACTTGGGTTGGTTCCAGTTCCTTGCTATTGTGAAGAGAGCTGAAATAAACATGGCTGTGCATGTATCTCTGCAGTAGATGAGTCTTAGGCTGGAGAGATGGCCTAGCAGTTAAGAGCGCCGACCGCTCTTACAGAGGACCCGGGTTCAATCCCCAGCACCCACATGGCGGCCAAGAACCGTCTGAAACTCCAATTCCAGGAGAACTCCAGTTCCAGGGGAATCTGACACCCTCTTCTGACCTCTGCGGCATTGCACGACACGGGTGCACAAACTTGCATGCAGACAGTATATTCATACACATACAGAAATAAATAAGAAATCAAAATTTAAATTTTAAAAAAAGTATTATTAAAAAAAAATGGAGTTCTTTGTGGAGAACCAAATACCCAGGAAGTGGGGTTATGGGCTGGTCCCCCAGGTGGCAAAGTTGTCAATTTCCAAAATCTTCCCAAGGGTTTTTTTCATCCCACAAGTTGCTTTTATTTCACATAGTGGGCTGTATGAGTAAGTTTCCATTTCCCACCAGCCAAAGTTGGGAATTAGTCCCCTTTCCTCCACAACCTCATCCAGCAACTTGGTATCAGTTTGTTTTGCTTGACCGAGCCCAGTCCCTTATTTTTTTGGAGTAATAAATTTTAATAAATCTTTCCCAGTGTATTTCTCCTTGTGCCCATTTTCCCTTTTACTTTATTAGCCCCATCTGAACAACTGTTTTTTTAAAGACCAGTGCTTTTCTCCGTCCCCACTCTCTAACTGCTTCACCCATATTGTTGACGATCACCCCCCCCTCTGTTTTCAAGGCCTCCTTTGCTCCCCCACAATCTTTTTAGTTTTTTTTTTTTTTATATTTTGTTCTTTTTTTTTTTTTTTTTTTTTTTTTTTTTTGTTCCCCCCCCCCTCCCCCCTGTTCCCCTCCTGGCTGGCCTGCCCAACCCCTCCCTCCTGGTCGACCCACAGGGTGAGGCCCCCTTGAACTTCCCCACCAAGAATCCATACCCCGTGCCCCTCTGCACTTCTGGCGGTGGCTAGGAATTAAAAGGCCCGTGCACCAACCACCGCCCCAGCTGTATTTTTATGCTCCAATCCTTTTTGTTTTGGGAAGTTGGGGTCCCCATTGTGGGTCTTTTATTTTCATTCTTTGATGTTGTTTTTGTTGAGTAGTCTTTATATCTCTGCCGGAATTAATGCTTTGTCAATGTAAATCTGCAAGTGGAAGGTTCCGCCGTTTGCCACTCTGTGGGTTTTTTTTCTTCTTCACTTCCTTGATTGTTTCTTTTGAAAGTGTATAGAAGGCTTTTGTTGAAGTTTACTGAGGTCCCCCTTCTGTTTCCATTGTCAACCTTAAGTTCTTGCGCAGGGTGCTGTCTGATTTTAGGAAGTCTGTTTACCCTAACGCCTAGTTGATTTCTTGTAAGTCCCCACCCCCGTCTGTGCCAACTTTTCTTCTTCTATCCCCTTCACGGTTTTGGGGGTTTCATGTTGAAGGGTCTTTTATCCCATCCTGGGAAGTGTTTGACTTTTTGTAACAGATGAGAAGTAGGGGTTTTAATTTCCATTCTTTCTACAAGTGGGGGGATCCAGTTTTTGAGCCACACCACTGTGCTGAAGATGGGGCTTTCCTTTCCCATTGTGTCACCCCTTCCTTGGCCCCCTTGTCAAATATGGAGTGGGTCATCTAAATTGTGCTCTCAAGTTTTTGGGTCTCTTTATGTTCTATTGGTAACGTTGTTTGTGTCACATTGTGGTCAACCAGGTCCCCCTGTGTTGTTGGGCCAGTAACCAAGCTCACGTTTTATTGACTTGGTGCCCCTGGTAAAAGTACAGTAATTTGAAGGCGGTTTTATAGAAGATTGTGACCCCCACCCCTTAGTTTTAAAATTGCTCTGTATCACTCAAGGGTGTGCTGTTTGGGGCTATTCCCGGGGGTTCCTTTTTTTGGGATTTTTATCCAAATGAAAATTTAAAGGGACATTTTTTTTCCCCAAGCCCGTGAAGAAAGAAAACTCCCCCTTGGGGAAATTTTTTAAATTGGGATTGCAAAAAATTAAATCTGTTAGAAGAGTTTTGGGTTTGTAAAAGAATGGAACATTTATTACTATATTAAAATTTTTCCCCAATCCAATAAGCAGGGGAAGGGTTGTCCCATCCCCGTTCCCTGAATGTCCCCCCCTTTCCAAATGTTCATTTTCCTTCAAGGGGGTTTTTAAAAATTTTGGTTGTTTGTTAGAGATCTTTGGTTGATCCCCACCCCCGTTTGGTTTTGGTAGCTTTTGTTTTCCCCGGTCTTTTTCTGTGTTTTCGGCTTCTTGGTGCCGTGGGACCGGCCTCCCTTAGTCTGTCCCTTCTTCCCATTTTGGCTTGTCATTAGTTGCTGGAAAAAAAAAGGCTCCCTGATTTGTTGGTCCCGGTGTGGTATGGTTGGTGTCCCTTTTTTGGGGTAAAACTACTGCCACGTTTACTGGCCACCCGCGTACAATCATTTCCCCCCAGGAGTTTTATTGCTCGGTTCGGCGATTTTTCTTGGTTCACGCCACTCCCCTGGTGCCTTCCGGGGGTTAACCTGGGGAAAAGCCCCAAGTCTTAATCTCTGGTGCACTCAGGAAATGAAAAAACTTTAAAACATTGGATAATGTATACAAGTGTGGGGGGGTGTTTGTTGTGTGTTAGTGGTGTGTGTGTGGTGGTGTGGTGGNCAAAGATACCTTGTCTCAAAATGCAAAAATAACAAGCAGTGGGTGAGTCACTAGAATAATGCACACTCACAGACCTGTCACTAGAATGCACACTCATAGATTTCTGTCATTAGAATAATGCAGACTCAGACTTCTGTCACTAGAATAATGCACATAGACTTCTGTCACTAGAATAATGCACTCATAGACTTCTGTCACTAGAATAATGCACACACATAGACTTCTGTCACTAGAATAATGCACACACATAGACTTCTGTCACTAGAATAATGCACTCATAGACTTCTGTCACTAGAATAATGCACACTCAGACTTCTGTCACTAGAATAATGCACACTCAGACTTCTGTCACTAGAATAATGCACACTCATAGACTTCTGTCACTAGAATAATGCACACTCATAGACTTCTGTCACTAGAATAATGCACATAGACTTCTGTCACTAGAATAATGCACACTCATAGAGTTCTGTTCTGAACTTTGGGAAGATGAGGGGCCTTGTTTGTAGTTGGCTTAACAATCATGCATAAACAGATCCCAGCGGGATATTTTTATTAATTGCATTTCCCAGTATGAAGAGAATGAAAGGTAGAGGAGGTGTCTTTAATATGGTATCAAATAACAACAGGCTATGAGTCTGGGCAGAGGAACCATTTATCTGCTGATTTTTAGCCTCCCATCAAGGCTGAAGGAATTACTCATCTTCCTCATAAAACTGATGCCTTTTCCAGACACAGAGGCTGTTCAATGAGCATGCTCCTGGTTTGTGCTCCTTCCTCTACATCCAACTACAGGTATAAGGTAACTGTCACAAAAATAATAAGCATTGGATCTGGGGCTGTAGAGATGTCCTAGCAGTTAAACGCGCTGACTGCTCTTGCAGAGGAACCTGGGTTTGATCCCCAGCAGCGCCACATGGCAGCTAAAGAACCATCTGTAACCTCAATTCCAAAAAACAGGAGAACTCGAGTTCCAGGGGATCAGAGACCCTCTCTGACCTCTGCATTTGAGCATTGCATGATACCGGTGCACAAACCTACAATGGCAGACAGTACATTCATACACATACAAAATAAATAAAAATAAAAAAAAATAAAGCATGGAGGGTGGTAGGGGCAGATGAGACTGGAGAGAGGAACAGGCCAGAGACAGCAAGATGACCCATTTCATGGAGAGCTTGCTTGGGCCCATAGTCACATTTTCCTCAAAAGGGCTTTCCCCTAATAGGTTCCAGTCTGTCCTAGGGTTGAAGCTGCATGGTGAATCAAATGCATGGCTCTGAGTAAAGAAAATTCACGTTTTAGATAGTGTAAAGGAAGCAGGAGGCCTTTACTATGTGTCTATACCAGTGCCTGGCATGCAGCAGGGTTTGATCAATGCTTGCTGACTAAATGTACCCCAGCTATGTCACAGCTGGGCTATGTTCTCCCATTTGTAGTCACCGGCAATACTCCCAAATCACCAGAGACCAGGGGAGTCTTCTCTCAGCTTGCAGGGAACTGAAAATCATGGTGGAAAGGGCAGAGCTATCATCTTATTACCACATCCAGCAAGAGTGCAGTAATTCAATCCTGCCTCCCTTTGACTCCTGCCTTGATTCTGACATATGGGAGACATATGGGACACCTAGGACTGTGTCTAAGCCTGTGGCCTTTCCTCTTCATCCCTTTGACCGTGGTTATTACTCTTCTTATCAGTCTGGCCCCGTATTCCCAGTTTCAATGTGTACAGTTTAAACTATCCCAGTGGATCTCAATCTTGGATATGTAATAGAATTGCACAGGAAGTGGTACAACCATGCTAAGCCAACATAAGAGAAAAGAGTCCATTAGCTGGGCATGGTGGCGCCACGCCTTTAATCCTAGCACTTTGGGAGGCAGAGGCAGGCAGATCTTTGTTGAGTTTCAAGGCCAACCTTGGTCAACGGAGCAAGTTCCAGGACAGCTGGGGCTACAAGGGAGACTCTGTCTCGAAAAGACAAAAAAAAAAAAAGAGAAAAGAGTCAACAAGTGGCATCAAAGGTGTGCTGGATAGCTTAGCATCAACTTGGGAATTTTTCCTCCAGTCAGACCTTGGCCTGTGGCGTGTCTGTGGGACATTTTCTTGAATATTTGTTGAGTGATATGGGAAGGCCCAGGCCTCTGTAGGCAGTGCCACCTGGGAAAGATTGTTCTGTGTTGTATAAGCAGGCTGAAGCATGGGCCAGTGGAGCAGCCAGTAAGGTTAGCATTCCTCCATGCCCTGTGCTTTGGTTCCTGTCCTGAGTTTCCTACCTTGGGCTTCCTAAATAATGATTATGAACCTGGGAGATAAGCTCAAAATAAGCCCTTTCCTCTCCAAGTTGGTACTGATCAGAATGTTTTGTCAAAGCAAATGAAAGCAAACAAGAAACCCAACAGGTAAAGGGCTACAATCCTTAATATAAAAGTAATTGTGGACAAAAAAATCAAAAAGGCTGGGTTGGTGGATGCTGTTATTCTAAGCACTTAGAAGGCTCACGCAGGAAGATTCCAGGAGTCTGAAGGTAACCTGGACCACACAGTGAGTACTAGCCAGACCAGTCAGGACTACACAGCAAGATCCTGTCCAAAATAAACAAAAACAAAGTAAAGAGAAAACCCAAGACTAAAAGTCCCATAGGAAAATGAGCCAGAGGTACACAGACAATTCACAAAAGGAGGTACAAAATGACCCTTAAGCATATGAAGTGAGGTGCAAATCCACTCATAATAAGAGAACCAAATGAAAATTATAAGTGACATACTATTTCCCTTCTACCAGACTGGCACAATCCCACCACAGCTTGACAATCTAGTCTCTGAGAAGCTGGAAGGATACACTCTCCTGTAGGATGAATGGGGATGTCCAATAACAACTTCTGTGGATTAGAAACAGTGTGTAACCAAGAAGGTATGCATGTACCTTACACACCAGCACTTCTGCTTCTAGGATTTCACTGCAGGCACACAGCCAATAACATCAAAATATATACATGGCAGGGGCTGGAGAGATGGCTCAAGCAGTGTGTAATCCTCTTACAGAAGGGCCCCGGTTCCGTTCCCACATCCACATGGTGGTTAAGAACCATTTTTAAGCCAGGCTTGGTGGTGCGTGCCTTTAATCCTAAGCACTGAGGAAGGCAGAGGCAGGAAGATCTCTGTGAGTTCAAGCCAGCCTGTGTCTACAGAGTGAGTTCTTGGCCAGCTGGGGCTATAGGGAGACTCTATCTCAAAAAAAAAAAAAATATATATATTATATATATCAACATATATGTATATATATATACATACATATATATATGATATATATATATATATCATGCAAGAGGTCTGTATAATCAAAATCCCATTGTTTCTGATTACAGAATATTGAAAACCACTAGGTCCATGCATAGGCCAGGAATGACGTTATTATGCAGCCAGAAAAAAAGGAAGACAATCTATGATACAAAAATCTTTTCCAACAAGCAGCCAGGCCTGGTTGGCAGAATGCCTCTTTAATTCCCAGCATTTGGGAGGCAGAGGCGAGGCGATCTCTGTGAGTTCAAAACCAGCCTGGTCTACCCATAGCGAGCTCCAGGCCAAGCTGGACTAAATGAGAGACCTGTTTCAAAAAGACCCACCCCTAAAAAAAATGTTTTCCCAGGAAACCATAAATGATGAAAAAAAAATGAAACAAAGAGCATATACTATGTCTTTCCTTTATGCAGGATGAGAAGCAAAGAAAGCAAATAGCAGGCTAGGGATACGGCTCAGTTGTCAAGACCGAAGAACACATGTAAAAATGCATGATGGCATGTACCTTAATTCCAGTGTTGAAGAGGAGGAGATAGGAGATGTCTAACACCAGTTTAGCCTAAGTGGTACGTTCCAGGTCACTGAAAGACCCTGTGTCCAAGGCAGAGGGATGGTGTTCCTGAGAACATCTGAGGTTGTCTTCTGGTCACTACATGTGTGAGCACGCTGGCCGTGGTATAACTACACACATCACAAGCATATACACAAATTGCATACATAAAAGGAAAACACATTTTTGGTGGTTAGCCTAGCGGCACGCCTTTAAAAACACTCAGGAGGCAGAGGCAGGCAGATCTTTGTGAGTTCAAGGACAGCCTGGTCTACAGAGAAGAAGTTCCAGGCAGCTGGGCTATAGGGAGACCCTGTCCAAAAAAGGACACAAAAAAAAAGAAAGAAAGAAAACATAAATACTATTTAACAGGAAGGACAAACCAGAAGACAAAAAGCTGACTGTTCACAAAGGGCCTGGGCTCTTGATGGGGGCGGCGGGGTGGTGGCAGAAAAAGTCTTTTTTTGTGTAGTTTTTATTTATATTCTATTTTTTCTTTTTTGAGAGTCTTGTGTAGCACAGGCTGGCCTTGAACTTGCTATGTAATTGAGGATTGCCTTGAATTTCTGCCTTTACTTACTGAATGCTGTATCAGACATGTATCAGCATACCTGATTTTATTAATTATGGGATGGAATCCAGGGTCTTATGCATGCTGGGCACTCTACCAACTGAGCTACACCCTGCACCCCCACCCCCCCTTGCATAGTTTTGACTTTAAGAAACAAGTTAGGCCGGGCGTGGTGGTGCAACGCCTTTAATCCCTAGCAACTTGGGAGGCAGAAGACAGCGGATCCTTGTGGTTCAAGGCCAGCCTGGTCCAGAGTGAGTTTCCAGGACAGCTTGGGGCTACAGGGGAGACCCTGTCTCAAAAAGACAAAAAAAAAAAAAAAAAAAAAAAAATAGAAACAAGTTAATGGTCTACATATTTAATTATTTTTTTTATATGTTTTTAAAAAAATTTTATTTATTTTTGTATGTTGTATGAATGTACCTGTCTGCATGTAAGGTTTGTGCGCCCATGTCGTGCAAATGCCAACAGAGGTCAGAAAGAGGGTCTCAGATTCCCCTGGAAATTTTCTGGAGTTACTCCTGGAATTGGAGTTTCTGACGGTTCTCAGCCGCCATGTGAGAGCTGGGTGATGAACCCGGTTCCTCTGCAGAAGCAGTCAGCATGCTCCCTAAACCGCTGCCATCTCTCCAGCCCCAATGGTCTACATATTTAAAACAACACACAAAAAAATCAATGGGACAGGTAGGAGAGGAAGAATCCTAAAACTGAAAGAAAATAGAAAGTTAATCCAATTGTATTTCAAATGAATAATATAAACACAAATGGGGGTGGCTGTGAACAAAAGTAGCTTATTAACCTAGTATTTGATGAAAACACTCAGGCTTGGAGGGGAGTGAGGACTGCAGAGCCCTGATTTGAGCTCTTTTTAGCTCTGCTTTCTATAATAGTAGAGGTGAAAATGCCTGGAGGCTTTCTGCTACATATCAGGACTGAGCAAATAAGTAAACGTAGCGGGGCTGCTTCTAGCCAATAGTCTCAAAACAGAAGAGATTACTAGAGCATCCCTCAACCTCTTTTTTTTTTTTGGACTTTTTGAGACAGGGTCTCCTGTAGCCCCAAGCTGGCCTGGAAACTCTCTCTGTAGACCAGGCTGGCCTTGAACTCACAAAGATCCACCTGCCTCTGCCTCCCCGAGTGCTCCTCAACCTCTCTTATACGACAGAGTGCAAGGCACACAGAACGCTGCAACCAGCAAGTTTCAGAGAAATAAGATGACTGCAGAGAGTGTGTATTTGGAATAGGACTCCTAATATTGTATCTCACCCACCCGCAGCTCAGGGAACACCGGGGAAGGGTGGGAGGGGCAAGAGATGATAAGACCAGAGTTTGGGGGTCCGTGACCATAGGGAAGCAGAGGCTTTCAGGCCACTGAACCTAACTCGTGTGAACGTTGGCAATGGTGGTGTCAGCAACAAGACTACGCCAGCTCAAATCAAACAAGGGCCCAGAGTAGAGTAACGGAAATTTGTGGCAGGCCAACCCTAGCTTGGGAACTATTGGAGACTAAGTACACTGGTAAGGGAGAGTAGACCTATGATCTGTAGGTGGGCTGAGTCCTCCAGTGGAAGAACTTGCAAAGAAGGACATCTGGGTACAAATACTGACAGGATAGGACTTGGCACAACATGTATGTGGAATGTATGAGGTCCTGGTGGGGTATCAGTTGTTTGGAGGGAGAAGGTGGGTCTGAATTTGATTAGGATCTGTTGTATGAAATACACAAAAGCTCATTAAAAAAAAAACAAAGGTAGGATGTGCAGAGATGAAGTGTGTGATGTGTGTTGACCAGATGCCTGATGTTCTCAGGATTTTTCTTTTTTTTTTTAATTTTTTTTTTATTATATTTATGTGTATGAATGGTACTTGTCTGCAGTGTAGGTTTGTGCAACGCCCCGTGTCGTGCAATGCCGTGGGTCAGAAGAGGGTGTCGGAACTTCCCCTGGAACTGGAGTTCTCTGGAATTGGAGTTACAGACGGTTTCTTAGCTGCCATGTGGGTGCTGGGGACAAAAACCTGGGTCCTTGCAAGAGCAGGTCGGCACTCTCACTGCTAGGCCATACTCTCCAGCCCCTGTTCTCAGGATTTTTTAATAATATCAATATGTGCATATAGTTCCAAAATGCACATGTGTGCATACTCCATACATGTATGCTTATGTATCTGTAAAATGTAAATGTTGGGCCTGAGGGGAATGGGTCAGTCTGATAAAGTGCCTACCATGCAAGCATGCGACTCCAAGTTTGGATCCCTAGCACCCACAGAAAAGGTAGACGCAGTGGTGTGTCTATGACCTCAATTCGGGGGCAACAGAGGCAGGTAAATCCCTTAAGCCTGCTGGCTAGACAGTCAAGCCAGTCAGTGAGTTCCAGGTTCAGTTTAGTAAGAGACCTTGTCTCCAGAAGTCAGAGTGGAGATGAGTGAGGAGGACACTTGGTGCTGACCTCCTGTCTCTGTACATGTGCACCCCACCCGCACAAACAAGTATGTGCAATCCCCCTACAACCTGAAAACATTTCTTGGCTGTCAACAGGTGTACAAAGCACCCACAGTACTAGAGTTCAGTCTTTAATACAAATGCCCACTAAAAAGTCCTACGCAACTTTCCCCTTAAAAAAAAAAAAAAATTCCCCCAGGGGGGGCAGAAATGAAGTGGCCACAAGATGAGCCTGAACTGCATTCACTAGTCCAGAAAACAAGAAGATGCTAACCGAGTAAAGAGAAAAACATAGAGGCATGCTAGCCTGGCCAAACCGGAGAGCATTTTAGCCCTGAAACAGCCAGCTGGGGCTACAGGAGAACCTGTCTCAAAGACAACAACAAGAACAAAAGGCTCTGCAAGGGGAACAAGAACTAGTATAGCAGAGACTAGACAACTCTGATTGGAGTTGGGATGGGAGCAAGACTTGTTCACTAAAAAATTTTAAAGTTTGTGCTAAGTGCAGATATTAACTATTCAAAAAGAAGAAAAAAATATGTATAAAATACTTTTGAGGGTGTGGTAGGCAGAACATGGCCCCCTGAAGGTATTCTCAAGTCCTGGGAACCGGTGATTTTGTTTGGGGGACCAAATAGGAATGAAGGTTGCAGACAGAATTAAAGATGCTCATCAGCTGACTCTGAGATGTCCCAGGTTATCCAGGCTAGTCCAGTGTGAGTACAAGGGTCTTTATAAAGGAAGGAGGAAGGCAAGAGTTGTGATAAAATGGGGGAAGCACTTGATTGGTCATTGCTGGCTTTGAAGATGGATTGGGCTTCAAGGCATGGAATGAAGGGCTCTAGAAACTAGACAAGGCAAGAGAACAGATTCCTTCTGAGAGTCTCCAAAAGTGAAGGCATCTCTGAAGACACCTTGGCTTCACTCTAGTGAGACCCATTTCAGGCTTAGTTCCCAAATTGCATACATAATAACACACCTGTGGTGTTTTCAGCCACAGAGCTAACTGGCAACAGCAGCCACAGGAGGATGCTTAAGAAAAGTCACAGGACACTGGGCATTGTGGCAAGCATCGCCTTTAATCCTAGCACTCAGGAGGCAAGGCAGGTGGACTTCTTGAAGTTAAAGACCAGCCTGGTCCTAACCCAAAGTGAGTTCAGGACACTACTAAGGAGACCCTGTCTCGAAAAGATTAATAAAAAAAAAGTCACAGGATCTGCCTCTGCAGAGGACCAGGGACATGAGGAACAAAGAAATGTCTCCCCACTGTGCTATCCTCTGGCATTGCAGGAAAACCAAAAGAATTTTTTTTTTACATATATATATATAATACTATATAGCCTATATAAGTATATATATTATATAGTTTTATTTGTTTTTTTTTTTTAAGACAGGCGCCTAGACTGTCCCCAGCCGCCCCTGGAACGTCACAGAGGATCCCACCCTCGCTCTGCCCTGCCCCAGTGCATAGGAGGCTATCAAGGCATGCGCGTCGCACCACCACTCTGAGGCTAAAAGACAAGTTCTTAGCCGCCATGTGGGTGCTTGGGATGAATCGAACTGAGGTCGGGCTCCTCTCAAGCAAATGAGTTGGACGCTCCTTCTACCAACTGGAGCCCATGCAACTCCACGCCCTGCATCCTTAATATTGTCATCTCGCTGTCGCTTCTCTGCTCCTGCAGTGGTACATAAGTCCATATATGTCTCTCAGCGCAAGTGCCTGTGTGTCAGCGTCAGAAGAGGGTGTTGGATGCTTCCTGAACTAGAGTTCGACCGCAGTTCTTGGTTTAGCCTCACCATCGTGGGGGTGTTATCCATAATATAACCTAGCTCTCACTCGGCGTTCACTAGCAGTCTGCCCCTCCGACCCCCATACGGAAATTTCTATTTGTTGCATTCTCTCTAATTTTACCTCCTAACTTTTTAATTCTTTTCCCTTTGTGTTTATAAACTCCCTGGTTGGACGTTCTCTAAGAAAAACGCACTGTGGTCTACAGTCGCGCGCCGCCGCTAGCCATCGGCAGCACACAATCCGATCCACCAGCAGGCAAACTGACACACACACCACACACACTTTAAATTATCTACTTGAGTTAGGATTAAGTGATTTCTCATTTAATGACGTCGCGCAACACCGCCCCAGCAGAATTAGATTCGGGGACTTTCCCAGGACGCACGTGAGCCTACAGGGACTCCAGCTCTGCCAAAAGCACCCTACCCAAGAAACTCCTAAGAAAATGAGTTAAGGAGTTTCAGTAAGCAGTGCGCAGTATACCACAATCTAAAACAATCCCAAGGAAAATCAGTAGCCTTCATTGTTTATTACAGTCAACCAAAAGCAACGAAGAATGGAATACAGGAGTCCTTCCCACCTGCACACAATCCCTCAAAACAACATAAAAATACCCTTAGGAACAACAATCTACACCAACCGACACCAAAGAGTCCTCCTACAACCAAAATTGTTACACACCACCCTGGAACGAAGGAAATGCAAGAGCGCCAACATCCAAGCAAGATGCGCACAAACACTCCCAGTGCTCTCCATCCCGCGGGGCATTGGGAAACTTAAATATAGTAAAATGTCCAATTCTACGCCAAACCAATTCCTGTCCACGATTTCAACTGCATCCCACATTAACAAATCCCCAAGAGTTTCTTCTCAGGCGCTTGAGCAAAAGAGTCCCTTAATTCATTTGGAAAACAAAAAGACCGGCCGAAATGGAGCCAAAAGCAACCCTGAGTGATAAGAGCAAATCATCGGGGGGATAGTCCTTCTACTACCAGCACTTCAAACTGTACTCACCACCCGGGCAATGAAGTCATAAGAAGAGCTTCCGCTACCGCGCACAAAAACAGACAACTTGTCTGACCGAACTGGAACAAAACTGAGACCCCACTTGACGCATCACTCACAATTCTAGCCACCTCATATTCCTGACCCAAGGCCGCCCCGGGCCAAAGAAGAACCAGCATGGAGGAAGCCAGCATCTTCAGCAAGCTGGTGTTGGCTAAAACGGCATCACCACTTGTAGAACGCCAAAATGAAATTAAAATCCCCCTCCTCTCACCCTGTACGACCGACAAGCCTCACTGCCAGACATTGGTTCAAAGACAAAACTCTCGCAACATCACCCACAACTTGAAGGAGCACTAGAGGGGAAAAAGAGCACAAAACCTCGCAAACGATACAACGGGTAGGCGTAACGGAAAAAGAACCGGCAAATGCAAGCCGACAAGCACGACTGCAGCCAGAATTACAGGGTATGACACATTGGACAAATGAAGCGGACTCGCTCCCCTCATTAAACTCAAAAGCTTCTAATAGCATCAAAGAAACAATCAAACGGAAGTGAAGAGAAAACCCACAGAGTGGGAGGAAACCTTCACTGCAGATACATCTCGCACAAACAGCTCTGACATTTCCAGCACAATGATAAAGCTACTGCAAAAAAAAGAAGAAATAAACAAATGAACCACTCAAAAGATGGAAGCAAAGCTGGGGTGGGGTGCACACCTTTTAATCTAGCACTCAGGAGGCAGAGGCAAGATGGATCTTGTGAGTATCATATGGCCAGCCCCTGGTCTATCAGAGTGAGTTCAAGGACAGCCAGAGTACCAGGGAGACTCTGTCCCTCAAAGAAAAAAAAAAAAAAAAAGATGGAGCAAAGAGCTGAACATAAGAGACAGGAGTTCCACAAGTGAAGAATTCAGAGATGACTGAGAACGCTCTTAAACAAGTGTTCAAATGTTGTCTACATAATTACAGGAATGCAAATTAAAACCACTTAAGATCATCTTAATTCCATATAAGACTGGCTAGGATCAAGAAAAACAATGATATCCGAAGTGCTGGAGGGTTTGTGAGAAAGGGGAACACTTTTCATCCACTGCTGGTGGAATGTAAACTCATACAAGCACATGGAAACGCACTGTGGAGAACCCTTGGAGGAATTGGGAATGAAAATTGCCACCATGGAGCCAGCCTTAAAAACCACTCCTGGGTAGATGTCTCCCAAAGACTCATTTTTTTTAAAATACTTTTTTTAAATTTAATTTACCTCAAGAACTGCTCAACATCACTAATCATTAAGGAAATGCAAATGAAAACCACTTTAAGATATCATCTTACTCCAATAAGACTGGCTAGGATCAAGAAAACAAATGATACCAAGTGCTGGAGAGGTTGTGGGGAAAGGGGAACACTCATCCACTGCTGGTGGGAATGTAAACTCATACAGCCACTATGGAAAGCAGTATGGAGAACCCTTGGAAGGCTTGAAATGAACTTGCCACCTGACCCAGCCATACCACTCCTGGGTATGTACCCACCAGACTCATCTTACTGCAGAGATACATGCACAGCCATGTTTATTGCAGCTCTCTTCACAACAGCAAGGAGCTGGAACCAACCCAAGTGCCCCAAGAAAATGTGGTACATCTGCACAATGGAGTTCTATGCAGCAGTAAAGAAAGATGACATCATGAGCTTTGCTAGAAGATATCAGGCTGAGTGAAGTAATACAGTCCCAGAAAAACAAACGACAAATGGTATCACTCATCTGTGGATGCTAGCACTAATTACCTAATTGTATGGCAAACTGAGCAATGTCAATGTGATCTGAAAACAACTATGCTCTTATATTGTGAATCCCTTAAAATATAATAAAAATTTAAAAAAAGAAATAAATGGTCATTGGACTGGCATAGTTCTCATCCTACGAGCATTTGTTACAACGGCTTTTAAACACCCTCCCTGCTCCCTCTGGTTCTTCTTCCTCATTCCATCCTTAAGTGAACATGTTCCTTGAGGTTCTGCCTCTGGCCTCTGTACTCCCTTTACAAGCTGTCTGTAGTCATTACTGGTTCTCATCAATACAAATGTACTCTTGTTTTGGGGTCTTTTCAAGACAGGGTCTCCCTGTAGTCCCAGCTGGAACTCACTCTGTAGACCAGGCTGGCCTCGAACTCACAAAGATCTGCCTGCCTCTGCCTCCCAAGTGCGAGGATTAAAGGCGTGTGCCACCACACCTGGCACAAATGTACTCTTGACTGTCCTTAGGATGCCACACACTTATCATCTCGTACAATGAATGGCCTCATCTTCCATTTCAATTCTCCCAACTGCTCCTCCTCCAAAATGCCCACGTTTTTTAAAACCAGAGTAATTCACTGATAAGCTACAGCCAGAAATCTGAGTGAATCATGAGCCTCTCAACCTATCAATTCTCCTTCCTGAACAGTGATTTGTCCACTGAAACCCAGACCACTACCACTGTCCAAGTCCACCCTCAGATCAGTGCACTTTCCTCTTAACTGTTCTCTCAGGCTGGCTTTGATGTTTCCATAGCATATTTCTCTCTTTTATTGGTGTCTATTTCATAATTTTGATTCATTCTTTAAATACATAATATGTATCATGGCCAGGTAGTGAAACAAAAGCTATGTATCCAGCAGTAAAGGATACAGGTATAAGCCCTCACTTAATGTGCTGTCTTGTCAGTATATATTTGCTCACCAGATTTCTTCCCCATGAGACTAAGCTTCATAAGCAAAGACAGCAGCTACAAGGATGTCCATATGGTCAGTATGAGGATACTGATGTATTAGTGTCCAAAGTGACATATACTAGTCATTCAATAAAAATATATTAAAGAAAAATAAAATTATCAAGTCACCCACCCACCTTCTCTCCATACATACACAGGTTTTTTTGAGCTTTACCTTCTCTAGGACTTGAGTCTTTCTTCAACTACCTGCTGGTTTTCCAACCATAAGATTTACCTAAGTATTTTCTCTAACCCAGAATTTCTGCTATGATCAGTACTTCTGTAATATCATTAAGGCCCTTAGACTTTTGTAAAAAAAAAATTCTTTTGGTTTTCCTGCAATGCCAGAGGATACACAGTGGGAAGACATGTTCTTTGTTCCTCATGTCCCTGGTCCTCTGCAGAGGCAGATCCTGTGACTTTTTTTTTATAATCTTTTCGAGACAGGGTCTCCTTGTAGCTGTCCTGGAACTCACTTTGTAGACCAGGCTGGTCTTGAACTCAGAAAGATCCACCTGCCTATGCCTCCTGAGTGCTAGGATTAAAGGCGTGCGCCACCATGCCCAGTGTCCTGTGACTTTTCTTAAGCATCCTCCTGTGGCTGCTGTTGCCAGTTAGCTCTGTGGCTGAAAACACCACAGGTGTGTTATTATGTATGCAATTTGGGAACTAAGCCTGAAATGGGTCTCACTAGAGTGAAGCCAAGGTGTCTTCAGAGATGCCTTCACTTTTGGAGACTCTCAGAAGGAATCTGTTCTCTTGCCTTGTCTAGTTTCTAGAGCCCTTCATTCCATGCCTTGAAGCCCAATCCATCTTCAAAGCCAGCAATGACCAATCAAGTGCTTCCCCCATTTTATCACAACTCTTGCCTTCCTCCTTCCTTTATAAAGACCCTTGTACTCACACTGGACTAGCCTGGATAACCTGGGACATCTCAGAGTCAGCTGATGAGCATCTTTAATTCTGTCTGCAACCTTCATTCCTATTTGGTCCCCCAAACAAAATCACCGGTTCCCAGGACTTGAGAATACCTTCAGGGGGCCATGTTCTGCCTACCACACCCTCAAAAGTATTTTATACATATTTTTTCTTCTTTTTGAATAGTTAATATCTGCACTTAGCACAAACTTTAAAATTTTTTAGTGAACAAGTCTTGCTCCCATCCCAACTCCAATCAGAGTTGTCTAGTCTCTGCTATACTAGTTCTTGTTCCCCTTGCAGAGCCTTTTGTTCTTGTTGTTGTCTTTTTGAGACAGGGTCTTCCTGTAGCCCCAGCTGGCTGTTTCAGGGCTAAAATGCTCTCCGGTTTGGCCAGGCTAGCATGCCTCTATGTTTTTCTCTTTACTCGGTTAGCATCTTCTTGTTTTCTGGACTAGTGAATGCAGTTCAGGCTCATCTTGTGGCCACTTCATTTCTGCCCTGGAATTTTAGAAGTGCTAGGACTTTTTAGTGGGCATTTGTATTAAAGACTGAACTCTAGTACTGTGGGTGCTTTGTACACCTGTTGACAGCCAAGAAATGTTTTCAGGTTGTAGGGGGATTGCACATACTTGTTTGTGCGGGTGGGGTGCACATGTACAGAGACAGGAGGTCAGCACCAAGTGTCCTCCTCACTCATCTCCACTCTGACTTCTGGAGACAAGGTCTCTTACTGAACCTGGAACTCACTGACTGGCTTGACTGTCTAGCCAGCAGGCTTAAGGGATTTACCTGCCTCTGTTGCCCCCGAATTGAGGTCATAGACACACCACTGCGTCTACCTTTTCTGTGGGTGCTAGGGATCCAAACTTGGAGTCGCATGCTTGCATGGTAGGCACTTTACAGACTGACCCATCTCCTCAGCCCCAACATTTACATTTTAGATACATAAGCATACATGTATGGAGTATGCACACATGTGCATATGAACATATGCACATATGTATTATTAAAATCCTGAGAACAGGGGCTGGAGAGATGGCCTAGCAGTTGAGAGTGCCGACTGCTCTTGCAGAGGACCCAGGTTTGATCCCCAGCACCCACATGGCAGCTAAGAACCGTCTGTAACTCCAATTCCAAGAGAACTCCAGTTCCAGGGGAATCCGACACCCTCTTCTGACCCACGGCATTGCACGACACGGGTGCACAAACCTACATGCAGACAGTACATTCATACACATAAATATAATAAAAAAAAATTAAAAAAAAAAAAGAAAATCCTGNCAAAGATACCTTGTCTCAAATGCAAAAATAACAAGCAGTGGGTGAGTCACTAGAATAATGCACACTCACAGACCTGTCACTAGAATGCACACTCATAGATTTCTGTCATTAGAATAATGCAGACTCAGACTTCTGTCACTAGAATAATGCACATAGACTTCTGTCACTAGAATAATGCACACTCATAGACTTCTGTCACTAGAATAATGCACACACATAGACTTCTGTCACTAGAATAATGCACACACATAGACTTCTGTCACTAGAATAATGCACTCATAGACTTCTGTCACTAGAATAATGCACACTCAGACTTCTGTCACTAGAATAATGCACACTCAGACTTCTGTCACTAGAATAATGCACACTCATAGACTTCTGTCACTAGAATAATGCACACTCATAGACTTCTGTCACTAGAATAATGCACACTCAGACTTCTGTCACTAGAATAATGCACACTCATAGAGTTCTGTTCTGAACTTTGGGAAGATGAGGGGCCTTGTTTGTAGTTGGCTTAACAATCATGCATAAACAGATCCCAGCGGGATATTTTTATTAATTGCATTTCCCAGTATGAAGAGAATGAAAGGTAGAGGAGGTGTCTTTAATATGGTATCAAATAACAACAGGCTATGAGTCTGGGCAGAGGAACCATTTATCTGCTGATTTTTAGCCTCCCATCAAGGCTGAAGGAATTACTCATCTTCCTCATAAAACTGATGCCTTTTCCAGACACAGAGGCTGTTCAATGAGCATGCTCCTGGTTTGTGCTCCTTCCTCTACATCCAACTACAGGTATAAGGTAACTGTCACAAAAATAAAGCATGGATCTGGGGCTGGAGAGAATAGATCCTTAGAGTTAAGAGCGCTGAATACTTTTGGCTCTTGGGCAAAGGGAACCTGGGTTTGATCCCCAGCAGCGCCACATGGCAGCTAAGAACCATCTGTAACCCAATTCAAAAACAGGAGAACTCGAGTTCCAGGGATCAGAACCCTCTCTGACCTCTGCATGCATTGTCATGGACTACACGGTGCACAAACCTACATGCAGACAGTACATTCATACACATACAAAAATAAATAAAATAAAAAAAATAAGCATGGAGGGTGGTAGGGCAGATGAGGAACTAGGAGAGAGGAACAGGCCAGAGACAGCAAGATGACCCATTTCATGGAGAGCTTGCTTGGGCCCATAGTCACATTTTCCTCAAAAGGGCTTTCCCCTAATAGGTTCCAGTCTGTCCTAGGGTTGAAGCTGCATGGTGAATCAAATGCATGGCTCTGAGTAAAGAAAATTCACGTTTTAGATAGTGTAAAGGAAGCAGGAGGCCTTTACTATGTGTCTATACCAGTGCCTGGCATGCAGCAGGGTTTGATCAATGCTTGCTGACTAAATGTACCCCAGCTATGTCACAGCTGGGCTATGTTCTCCCATTTGTAGTCACCGGCAATACTCCCAAATCACCAGAGACCAGGGGAGTCTTCTCTCAGCTTGCAGGGAACTGAAATCATGGTGGAGGGCAGAGCTATCATCTTATTACCACATCCAGCAAGAGTGCAGTAATTCAATCCTGCCTCCCTTTGACTCCTGCCTTGATTCTGACATATGGGAGACATATGGGACACCTAGGACTGTGTCTAACCTGTGGCCTTTCCTCTTCATCCCTTTGACCGTGGTTATTACTCCTTCTTATCAGTCTGGCCCCGTATTCCCAGTTTCAATGTGTACAGTTTAAACTATCCCAGTGGATCTCAATCTTGGATATGTAATAGAATTGCACAGGAAGTGGTACAACCATGCTAAGCCAACATAAGGAGAAAAGAGTCATTAGCGGGCATGGTGCGCACGCCTTTAATCCTAGCACTTTGGGAGGCAGAGGCAGCAGATCTTTGTTGAGTTTCAAGGCCAAACCTTGGTCAACGGAGGCAAGTTCCAGGACAGCTGGGGCTACAAGGGAGACTCTGGTCTCGAAAAGACAAAAAAAAAAAAAGAGAAAAGAGTCACAATGTGGCATCAAAGGTGTGCTGGATAGCTAGCCATCAACTTGGGAATTTCCTCCATCAGACTCTTGGCTTGGCCGGTCTGTGGGAACATTTTCTTGATATTGTTGAGTGATTATGGGAAGGCCCAGGCCTCTGTAGGCAAGTGCCACCCTGGGCAAGATTGTTCTGTTTGTATAGCAGGCTGAGCATGGGCCAGTGGGCAAGCCAGTAAGAGCATTCTCCATGCCCTGTGCTTTGGTTCCTGTCCTGAGTTTCCTACCTTGGGCTTCCTAATAATGAATTATGAACCTGGGAGATAAGCCAAATAAGCCCTTTCCTCTCCAAGTTGTACTGATACAGATGTTTTTGTCAAAGCAAAGAAGCAAAACAAGAAACCAACAGGTAAAGGGCTACAATCCTTAATATAAAAGTAATTGTGGACAAAAAAAATCAAAAAGCTGGGTTGGTGGATGCTGTTATTCTAAGCACTTAGAAGGCTCACGCAGGAAGATTCCAGGAGTCTGAAGGTAACCTGGACCACACAGTGAGTACTAGCCAGACCAGTCAGGTACTACACAGCAAGATCCTGTCTCAAAAATAAACAAAAACAAATAAAGAGGTAAAAAAAACCCAAGGACCTAAAAGTCCCATAGGAAAATGAGCCAGAGGTACACAGACAATTCACAAAAGGAGGTACAAAATGACCCTTAAGCATATGAAGTGAGGTGCAAATCCACTCATAATAAGAGAACCAAATGAAAATTATAACGTGACATACTATTTCCCTTCTACCAGACTGGCACAATCCCACCACAGCTTGACAATCTAGTCTCTGAGAAGCTGGAAGGATACACTCTCCTGTAGGATGAATGGGGATGTCCAATAACAACTTCTGTGGATTAGAAACAGTGTGTAACCAAGAAGGTATGCATGTACCTTACACACCAGCACTTCTGCTTCTAGGATTTCACTGCAGGCACACAGCCAATAACATCAAAATATACATGCAGGGGCTGGAGAGATGGCTCAAGCAGTGTGTACTATCCTCTTACAGAGGGCCCGGGTTCCGTCCCCAACAATCCACATGGTGGTAAGAACCATCTTTTAAGCCAGGCATTGGTGAGTGCGTGCCTTTAATCCTAAGCACTGAGGAGGCAGAGGCAGGAAGATCTCTGTGAGTTCAAGCCAGCCTGGTCTACAGAGTGAGTTCTTGGCCAGCTGGGGGGGGGCTATTAGGGGCTCTATCTCAAAAAAAAAAAATATATATATATATATATCAACATATATGTATATATATATACATACATATATATATATATATATATAATATATCATGCAAAGAGGTCATGTATAATCAATCCCATTGTTTCTGATTACAGAATATTGAAAACCACTAGGTCCATGCATAGGCCAGGAATGACGTTATATGCAGCCAGAAAAAAGGAAGACAATCTATGATACAAAAATCTTTTCCACGCAGCCAGGCCTGGTGGCAGAATGCCTCTTTAATTCCCAGCATTTTGGGAGGCAGAGGCGAGGCGATCTTCTGTGAGTTCAAAACCAGCCTGGTCTACCATAGCGAGCTCCAGGCCAGCTGGACTAAATGAGAGACCCGTGTTTCAAAAAGACCCCCCCTAAAAAATGTTTTTCCCAGGAAACATAATATGAGAAAAAAAAATGAAACAAAGAGAGGGGGCATTATATATGTCTTTCCTTTATGCAGGATGAGAAGCAAAGAAAGCAAATAGCAGGCTAGGGATACGGCTCAGTTGTCAAGACCGAAGAACACATGTAAAAATGCATGATGGCATGTACCTTAATTCCAGTGTTGAAGAGGAGGAGATAGGAGATGTCTAACACCAGTTTAGCCTAAGTGGTACGTTCCAGGTCACTGAAAGACCCTGTGTCCAAGGCAGAGGGATGGTGTTCCTGAGAACATCTGAGGTTGTCTTCTGGTCACTACATGTGTGAGCACGCTGGCCGTGGTATAACTACACACATCACAAGCATATATACACAAATTGCATACATAAAAAGGAAAACACATTTTTAGGTGGTTAGCCTAGCGGCACGCCTTTAAACACTCAGGAGGCAGAGGCAGGCAGATCTTTGTGAGTTCAAGGACAGCCTGGTCTACAGAGAGAGTTCCAGGCAGCTGGGGCTATAGGGAGACCCTGTCCAAAAAGGACCACAAAAAAAAAAGAAAGAAAGAAAACATAAATACTATTTAACAGGAAGGACAAACCAGAAGACAAAAAGCTGACTGTTCACAAAGGGCCTGGGCTCTTGATGGGGGCGGCGGGGTGGTGGCAGAAAAAAGTTCTTTTTTTGTGTAGTTTTATTTATATTCTATTTTTTCTTTTTTGAGAGTCTTGTGTAGCACAGGCTGGCCTTGAACTAGCTATGTAATTGAGGATTGCCTTGAATTTCTGCCTTTACTTACTGAATGCTGTATCAGACATGTATCAGCATACCTGATTTTATTAATTTATGGGAAATGGAATCCAGGGTCTTATGCATGCTGGGCAGCTTTCTACCAACTGACCTACACCTGCACCCCCACACCCCCCCTTTTTTATAGTTATTATTTAAAAAAACAAGTAGCCGGGCGTGGTGGTGCACGCCTTAATCCCTAGCACTTGGGAGCATGAAGACAGGCGGATCTTTGTGGTTCAAGGCCAGCCGGTACAGAGATGAGTTCCAGGACAGCTGGGGCTACAGGGAGACCCTGCTCAAAAAGACAAAAAAAAAAAAAAAAAAAAAAAAATAGAAACAAGTTAATGGTCTACAATTTATTATTTTTTTAATGTTTTTAAAAATTTATTTATTTTTGTATGTTGTATAATGTACGTCTGCATGTAAGGTTTGTGCGCCCAATGTTGTGCACATGCAACAGAGGTCAGAAAGAGGGTCTCAGTTCCCCTGGAAATTCTGAGTTCTCCTGGAACTGGAGTTCTTGACGGTTCTCAGCCGCCATGTGAGATGCTGGGTGATTGAACCCGGTTCCTCTGCAGAAGCAGTCGCATGCTCCCTAACCGCTAGCCATCTCTCCAGCCCCAATGGTCTACAGTATTTTAAACACAACCAACAAAAAAATCCAATGGGACAGGTAGGAGAGGAAGAATCCTAAAACTGAAAGAAATAGAAAGTTTAATCTAATTGTATTTCAAATGAATAATATAAACACAAATGGGGGTGGCTGTGAACAAAAGTAGCTTATTAACCTAGTATTTGATGAAAACACTCAGGCTTGGAGGGGAGTGAGGACTGCAGAGCCCTGATTTGAGCTCTTTTTAGCTCTGCTTTCTATAATAGTAGAGGTGAAAATGCCTGGAGGCTTTCTGCTACATATCAGGACTGAGCAAATAAGTAAACGTAGCGGGGCTGCTTCTAGCCAATAGTCTCAAAACAGAAGAGATTACTAGAGCATCCCTCAACCTCTTTTTTTTTTTTGGACTTTTTTTGCAGGGTCTCCTGTAGCCCCAGCTGGCCGGAAACTCTCTCTGTAGACCAGGGCTGGCCTTGAACTTCACAAAGATCCACCTGCCTCTGCCTCCCCGAGTGCTCCTCAACTCTCTTATACGACAGAGTGCAAGGCACACAGAACGCTGCAACCAGCAAAGTTTCAGATTAATAAGAGACTGCAGAGAGTGTGTATTTTGGATAGGACTCCTAATATTGTATCTCACCCACCCGCAGCTCAGGGAACACCGGGGAAGGGTGGGAGGGGCAGAAGATGATAAGACCAGAGTTGGGTCCGTGACATAGGGAAGCAGAGGCTTTCAGGCCACTGGAACCATACTCGTTGTGAACTTGTGCATGGTGGTGTCAGCAACAAGACTCACGCCAGCTCAAATCAAACAAGGGCCAGAGTAGAGTAACGGGAAATTTGTGGCAGGCCAACCCTAGCTTGGGAACTGTTGGAGACTAAGTACACTGGGTGAAGGGAGAGTAGACCTATGATCTGTAGGTGGCTGGTCCTCCAGTGGGAAGAACTTGCAAAGAAGGGAACATCTGGGTACAAATACTTGACAGGATAGGATTGGCAAACATGTATGTTGGAATGTATGAGGTCTGGTGGGGTATCAGTTGTTTGGGGGAGAGTGGGTCTGAATTTGTAGGATCTGTTGTATGATATACAACAAAAGCCTCATTAAAAAAAAAACAAAGGTAGGATGTGCAGAGATGAAGTGTGTGATGTGTGTTGACCAGATGCCTGATGTTCTCAGGATATTAGCTCAAGGCTTGCCTGGGCAATTAAGTGAGAACCTGTTTCCAAATAGAAAAGAAGAAAGGGCTGGATATATAACTTGATGATAAACACTTGCACCCCAAGTAAAAATGGTTTAAGGTAGGGGCTGGAGAGATGGCCTAGCTGTTAAGAGCGCCGACTGCTCTTGCAGAGGACCCGGGTTCGATCCCCAGCACCCACATGGCGGCTGACAACCGTCTATAACTCCAATTCCAAGAGAACTCCAGTTCCAGGGGAATCCGACACCCTCTTCTGACCCACGGCATTGCACGACACGGGTGCACAAACCTACATGCAGACAGTACATTCATACACATAAATATAATAAAAAAAAATTAAAAAAAAAAAAGAAAATCCTGAGAACATCAGGCATCTGGTCAACACACATCACACACTTCATCTCTGCACATCCTACCTTTTGTTTTTTTTTAATTGAGCTTTTGTGTATTTCATACAACAGATCCTAATCAAATTCAGACCCACTCTCCCCCAAACACTGATACCCCACCAGACCTCATACATTCCAACATACATGTTGCCAATCCTATCCTGTCAAGTATTTGTACCCAGATGTCCTTCTTTGCAAGTTCTTCCACTGGAGGACTCAGCCCACCTACAGATCATAGGTCTACTCTCCTTCACCCAGTAGTACTTAGTCTCCAACAGTTCCCAAGCTAGGGTTGGCCTGCCACAAATTTCCGTTACTCTACTCTGGGCCCTTGTTTGATTGAGCTGGCGTGAGTCTTGTGCTTGACACCACCATTGCCACACGTTCACACGAGTAGGTTCCAGTGGCCTGAAAGCCTCTGCTTCCCTATGTTCACGGACCAACTCTGGATCTTATCATCTTTCTGCCCCTCCCACCCTTCCCCGGTGTTCCCTGAGCTGCGGGTGGGTGAGATACAATATAGGAGTCCTATCCAAATACACACTCTCTGCAGTCTCTTATTCTCTGAAACTTTGCTGGTTGCAGCGTTCTGTGTGCCTTGCACTCTGTCGTATAAGAGAGTTGAGGAGCACTCGGGAGGCAGAGGCAGGTGGATCTTTGTGAGTTCAAGGCCAGCCTGGTCTACAGAGAGAGTTCCAGGCCAGCTGGGGCTACAGGGAGACCCTGTCTCAAAAAGTCCAAAAAAAAAAAGAGTTGAGGGATGCTCTAGTAATCTCTTCTGTTTTGAGACTATTGGCTAGAAGCAGCCCCGCTACGTTTACTTATTTGCTCAGTCCTGATATGTAGCAGAAAGCCTCCAGGCATTTTCACCTCTACTATTATAGAAAGCAGAGCTAAAAAGAGCTCAAATCAGGGCTCTGCAGTCCTCACTCCCCTCCAAGCCTGAGTGTTTTCATCAAATACTAGGTTAATAAGCTACTTTTGTTCACAGCCACCCCCATTTGTGTTTATATTATTCATTTGAAATACAATTGGATTAACTTTCTATTTTCTTTCAGTTTTAGGATTCTTCCTCTCCTACCTGTCCCATTGATTTTTTTGTTGTTGTTGTTTAAATATGTAGACCATTGGGGCTGGAGAGATGGCCTAGCGGTTAGGAGCACTGGCTGCTCTTGCAGAGGAACCGGGTTCAATCCCCAGCATCCACATGGCGGCTGAGAACCGTCAGAAACTCCAATTCCAGGAGAACTCCAGTTCCAGGGGAATCTGAGACCCTCTTCTGACCTCTGTGGCATTGCACGACATGGGCGCACAAACCTACATGCAGACAGTACATTCATACACATACAAAAATAAATAAAATTTTTAAAAAACATATNTAGGTTTGTGCGCCCATGTCGTGCAATGCCACAGAGGTCAGAAGAGGGTCTCAGATTCCCCTGGAACTGGAGTTCTCCTGGAATTGGAGTTTCTGACGGTTCTCAGCCGCCATGTGGATGCTGGGGATTGAACCCGGTTCCTCTGCAAGAGCAGCCAGTGCTCCTAACCGCTAGGCCATCTCTCCAGCCCCAATGGTCTACATATTTAAACAACAACAACAAAAAAATCAATGGGACAGGTAGGAGAGGAAGAATCCTAAAACTGAAAGAAAATAGAAAGTTAATCCAATTGTATTTCAAATGAATAATATAAACACAAATGGGGGTGGCTGTGAACAAAAGTAGCTTATTAACCTAGTATTTGATGAAAACACTCAGGCTTGGAGGGGAGTGAGGACTGCAGAGCCCTGATTTGAGCTCTTTTTAGCTCTGCTTTCTATAATAGTAGAGGTGAAAATGCCTGGAGGCTTTCTGCTACATATCAGGACTGAGCAAATAAGTAAACGTAGCGGGGCTGCTTCTAGCCAATAGTCTCAAAACAGAAGAGATTACTAGAGCATCCCTCAACTCTTTTTTTTTTTGGTCTTTTTGAGACAGGGTCTCCCTATAGCCCCAGCTGGCCTGGAACTCTCTCTGTAGACCAGGCTGTCCTTGAACTCACAAAGATCTGCCTGCCTCTGCCTCCTGAGTGTTTAAAGGCGTGCCGCTAGGCTAACAACCTAAAAATGTGTTTTCTTTTTATGTATGCATTTGTGTATATGCTTGTGATGTGTGTAGTTATACCACGGCCAGCGTGCTCACACATGTAGTGACCAGAAGACAACCTCAGATGTTCTCAGGAACACCATCCCTCTGCCTTGGACACAGGGTCTTTCAGTGACCTGGAACGTACCACTTAGGCTAAACTGGTGTTAGACATCTCCTATCTCCTCCTCTTCAACACTGGAATTAAGGTACATGCCATCATGCATTTTTACATGTGTTCTTCGGTCTTGACAACTGAGCCGTATCCCTAGCCTGCTATTTGCTTTCTTTGCTTCTCATCCTGCATAAAGGAAGACATATATATGCTCTTTGTTTGCATTTTTTTTTCATCATTATGTTTCCTGGAAAACATTTTTTTAGGGGGGGGTCTTTTTGAAACAGGGTCTCTATTTAGTCCAGCTGGCCTGGAGCTCGCTATGTAGACCAGGCTGGTTTTGAACTCACAGAGATCCGCCTGCCTCTGCCTCCCAAATGCTGGGATTAAAGGCATCTGCCACCAGGCCTGGCTGCTGGAAAAGATTTTGTATCATAGATCTGTCTTCCTTTTTCTGGCTGCATAGTACGTCATTCCTGGCCTATGCATGGACCTAGTGGTTTTCAATATTCTGTAATCAGAAACAATGGGATTGATTATACATGACCTCTTTGCATGTATATATATATATATATATATATATATGTATGTATATATATATACATATATGTGTATATATATATATATATTTTTTTTTTTTTTGAGATAGAGTCTCCCTATAGCCCCAGCTGGCCAAGAACTCACTCTGTAGACCAGGCTGGCCTTGAACTCACAGAGATCTTCCTGCCTCTGCCTCCTCAGTGCTAGGATTAAAGGCACGCACCACCATGCCTGGCTTAAAGATGGTTCTTAACCACCATGTGGATGTGGGAATCGAACCCGGGCCCTCTGTAAGAGGAGTACACACTGCTGAGCCATCTCTCCAGCCCCTGCATGTATATTTTGATGTTATTGGCTGTGTGCCTGCAGTGAAATCCTAGAAGCAGAAGTGCTGGTGTGTAAGGTACATGCATACCTTCTTGGTTACACACTGTTTCTAATCCACAGAAGTTGTTATTGGACATCCCCATTCATCCTACAGGAGAGTGTATCCTTCCAGCTTCTCAGAGACTAGATTGTCAAGCTGTGGTGGGATTGTGCCAGTCTGGTAGAAGGGAAATAGTATGTCACTTATAATTTTCATTTGGTTCTCTTATTATGAGTGGATTTGCACCTCACTTCATATGCTTAAGGGTCATTTTGTACCTCCTTTTGTGAATTGTCTGTGTACCTCTGGCTCATTTTCCTATGGGACTTTTAGTCTTGGGTTTTCTCTTTACTTTTGTTTTGTTTTATTTTTGGGACAGGATCTTGCTGTGTAGTCCTGACTGGTCTGGCTAGTACTCACTGTGTGGTCCAGGTTACCTTCAGACTCCTGGAATCTTCCTGCGTGAGCCTTCTAAGTGCTAGAATAACAGCACCACCAACCCAGCTTTTGATTTTTTTGTCCACAATTACTTTTATATTAAGGATTGTAGCCCTTTACCTGTTGTTCTTGTTTGCTTTTAGTTGTGACAAAACACTGATCAGTACCAACTTGGAGAGGAAAGGGCTTATTTGGCTTATCTCCCAGGTCATAATTCATCACTTAGGAAGCCCAAGGTAGGAACTCAGGGAAGGAACCAAAGCACAGGGCATGGAGGAATGCTACTTACTGGCTTGCTCCCTGGCCCATGCTCAGCCTGCTTATACAACACAGAACAATCTGCCCAGGGTGGCACTGCCTACAGAGGCCTGGGCCTTCCCATATCACTCAACAATCAAGAAAATGTCCCACAGACACGGCCACAGGCCAGTCTGATGGAGGAAATTCCCAATTGAGGCTCCAGCTATCCAGCACACCTGTGATGCACATTGTGACTCTTTTCTCTTTTTTTTTTTTTGTCTTTTCGAGACAGAGTCTCCCTGTAGCCCCAGCTGTCCTGGAACTTGCTCCGTAGACCAGGTTGGCCTTGAACTCACAAAGATCTGCCTGCCTCTGCCTCCCAAGTGCTAGGATTAAAGGCGTGCGCCACCATGCCCAGCTAATGACTCTTTTCTCTTATGTTGGCTTAGCATGGTTGTACCACTTCCTGTGCAATTCTATTACATATCCAAGATTGAGATCCACTGGGATAGTTTAAACTGTACACATTGAAACTGGGAATACGGGGCCAGACTGCATAAGAAGGAGTAATAACACGGCAAAGAATGAAGAGGAAAGGCACAGGTAGACACAGTCCTAGGTGTCCCATATGTCTCCCATATGTCAGAATCAAGGCAGGAGTCAAAGGGAGGCAGGATTGAATTACTGCACTCTTGCTGGATGTGGTAATAAGATGATAGCTCTGCCCTCCACCATGATTTCAGTTCCCTGCAAGCTGAGAGAAGACTCCCCTGGTCTCTGGTGATTTGGGAGTATTGCCGGTGACTACAAATGGGAGAACATAGCCCAGCTGTGACATAGCTGGGGTACATTTAGTCAGCAAGCATTGATCAAACCCTGCTGCATGCCAGGCACTGGTATAGACACATAGTAAAGGCCTCCTGCTTCCTTTACACTATCTAAAACGTGAATTTTCTTTACTCAGAGCCATGCATTTGATTCACCATGCAGCTTCAACCCTAGGACAGACTGGAACCTATTAGGGGAAAGCCCTTTTGAGGAAAATGTGACTATGGGCCCAAGCAAGCTCTCCATGAAATGGGTCATCTTGCTGTCTCTGGCCTGTTCCTCTCTCCTAGTTCCTCATCTCCCTACCACCCTCCATGCTTATTTTTTTTATTTTATTTATTTTTGTATGTGTATGAATGTACTGTCTGCATGTAGGTTTGTGCACCTGTGTCATGCAATGCTGCAGAGGTCAGAGAGGGTCTCTGATTCCCCTGGAACTCGAGTTCTCCTGGAATTGGAGTTACAGATGGTTCTTAGCTGCCATGTGGGTGCTGGGGATCAAACCCAGGTCCTCTGCAAGAGCAGTCAGCGCTCTTAACCACTAGGCTATCTCTCCAGCCCCAGCTCCATGCTTATTTTTGTGACAGTTACCTTATACCTGTAGTTGGATGTAGAGGAAGGAGCACAAACCAGGAGCATGCTCATTGAACAGCCTCTGTGTCTGGAAAAGGCATCAGTTTTATGAGGAAGATGAGTAATTCCTTCAGCCTTGATGGGAGGCTAAAAATCAGCAGATAAATGGTTCCTCTGCCCAGACTCATAGCCTGTTGTTATTTGATACCATATTAAAGACACCTCCTCTACCTTTCATTCTCTTCATACTGGGAAATGCAATTAATAAAAATATCCCGCTGGGATCTGTTTATGCATGATTGTTAAGCCAACTACAAACAAGGCCCCTCATCTTCCCAAAGTTCAGAACAGAACTCTATGAGTGTGCATTATTCTAGTGACAGAAGTCTGAGTGTGCATTATTCTAGTGACAGAAGTCTATGAGTGTGCATTATTCTAGTGACAGAAGTCTATGTGCATTATTCTAGTGACAGAAGTCTGAGTCTGCATTATTCTAATGACAGAAATCTATGAGTGTGCATTCTAGTGACAGGTCTGTGAGTGTGCATTATTCTAGTGACTCACCCACTGCTTGTATTTTTGCATTTTGAGACAAGGTCTTGCTGTGTAGCCTATGGGCTCAAATTCGTGGCCATCATCCTGCTTCACCCTCCCTAGTGCTAGATTACAGGTGTAAACCACCACAGCCAGCTTTACCCACTACTGCTGAGACTTCTCCAAACAGAAAAGTGGCTGGTGCTTAGGCACAAACGTGGAAGTGGAAGTGTAGCCCTTTTCCCAAGCCCTTCTCCCCGCTATGGGCATTCAGCTGGGATTGGTCAGCAGACGATTCAACATCTGGTCAGCTCAGCCCTTTGGGGTGGGGCAGTGTTTTACAGACAACCCATCAAGATTGATTGGCCTCCTAACTGAATTAGCCAGATGTGTGGGCATTGTGTGCCCTTTCCTCAGCCTCCCTCCAATGTTGTTAGACAGAAGCAGACATGTGATTAGCATGTTTGAAGATGATGTGGTTTTAGTGCATGAACAAAAGCTGCTGCCTCCTGCAGACTATGGCTCTGCCCCAGACGTCAGTAGTATAATTACAACTGCTAAATTCAGCCCAGACCCCAGGCTTGGCTGCCTCGGTCTCAGCTGTCATTTCAAGAAGGGGGAGGGGAGCTGCCAAAGCCGGGGACCTGGGCTCTCCTGTGGTTCACTCTGAACTCGGCTTTATCCTCAGCCGCCTCTTCTCTGCTGACAGTTGTTCCCAACTGCTTTCTGAGCCCAGAGCCTACTGCCGCCTTTAGGGGGAGAAGGAAAAGTAGGGCTGGCTGGTCTCCTGAAAGCCACCACTTCCAGAAAACTTTCCCAAAATAGAAATGAGCTGAGACTCCTCACTCCCAATGCTCAGAGTGTAATCTACCCGTCCAAAGCCCCTGCCAGGGGTTTGCCTTTCCATTGGCTTATGTCCCACCTCTTTCTGACCACACTGGTCTGCATATTTTCCTCAGAAGAAACCCAGCATTTTCGTGTCTCCAGTACTTCTGCTGAGGTTCAGATTCTGTAAACACACATGCACATTGTGTCCAAACCCAGCCCTCTTCATGCCGTCTTCCACACACCCCATTCAGTGAGTGGCAGTGTCACCATCTACCAGCTCTTTTTGTACCTACCATTTCTCCCTCCTTTTAAAAAAATTTTACTTTAAATTTACTTGTGTAATTAATTTACATGTTTGCATGTAAATGCACCACTTTCATGCACTTCCTACAGAGGTCAGAAGAGGGTGTCAGGTCCCTGGAACTAGAGTTACTGACAGTTGTTACCAATATATGTAGGGTCCTCTGAAAGAGCAGCCAGTTCTCTTAACTGAGCCATCTCTGCAACCCCTTTCCCCTCATTTGTTTTTATTTTATGTAGATGAGTGCTATGCCTGCACGTGTGTAAGTGCACCTATGTCATGCAGTGCCCATGGAGGACAGAAGAGAGCATCAGATCCACTGAAACTGGAGTTACAGATGGTTGTTAGCCATGTAGGTCCAGGGAAGCCAACCCGGGTCCTCTGCAAGAGCAGCCAGTGCTCATCTCTGCAGCCCCCTCCCTTTCTTCTTAATACGCCTGTCTGTAGGATTCCTTCCTATGTTCATCTCCCACTTGGCCCAGCTGAGGCTTCATTTATCTAGACCACTGTATAACCGCTATGTCGCTGGCCTCCCCACCTCCAGGATCCCCTTCAGCCCACACTGTATAACCGCTATGTCGCTGGCCTCCCCACCTCCAGGATCCCCTTCAGCCCACACTGTACTCTGCAAAGCTCTCTTGCTCCCCTGAGTACCTCCAAGGTCCGTTCAGATGCTTCACCCAGCATCCGTGTGCTGTGCTGTGCACCATGAGTCTTCTGCTACCTTGACTCCAAGAGAGGACGAGGGGACGACAGTTTGCCTCTGGATTGGGACGGCACCTGCTAGGTCCCCGGAGCTGGCAACAAGGGTCCACTCACCCCAGCTGTCTTCCTTCTCTAACCCTCCTCGTTTGCTGTTCCCTGTTGAACGCCCTTCCCTTTTCCACCTGTCGAAGTCCAGTTTAGCTTTCAAGATCCAGCTTCTTTGTACATTGTCTAATTTCCCCTGGTTTGCCCACAGGAGACCAATTTCTCACCCTCTTCCCCTACTCCAATTTTAGGACGTTTAAAATATACAGCTTTTAAAGATTATAATTGAAACTGAAAAACCAAGTACCCTGTGTGTTTCCTCATTGCACTCCTTCCTCCAGTGCCACTCATTCTGCCACCATATCCCTGGCCAGGTTACTTGCCCAGGAAGGCAGTCAGTCCAGTTCCCCTCTGTCTGCTAAGGAAATAAGGCAGACAGCTTATTGTCACCTTTCGATTTCCACGCATATAAATGACTCGCTGCAGGAAGGAGTGCTTAGTAATAATAACTGTAGGAAAAATAACAATAGCTCATCAAAATCTCACAATGTGCCAAGCTTTAGCTAATGCTTATCTTTTTTAGTTCATTAACTTTACAAGCCACCATGTGTTAAGAAGGGCACTAGTCTGTTCAGGAACTTATACAAGACCCACTCCAAGCAAGTGGCAGAATCATTGTTATATTTATGATTATGTTCTCATGGGCAGAATTCCATAGTCAGTAGCTCCAGAGCCTCTCCATAGTAAAGGAGGTGCTAGAAGGTTGGTTGGTTGGTTGGTTGGTTGGTTGGTTGGTTGGCTGGCTGGCTGGCTGGCTGGCTGGCTGGCTGGCTGGCTGGTTGGCTGGTCAGTTGGTCAGTCAGTTGGTAGGTCGGTCATTCGAATGGATCACTGTTCTTCCCACTGAACTTGCCTTCAGGCTTAAGAGAGACTGCCTGAGTATCTGTAGCTTGTGCCAAGTAGTATAGATTTTGTCTCATCTCCTAATGCCCAGCTGTACACAGACATGTTCCCTCCCACTCGGTAACAAACTGCCTGGAACTCTTTCCTGGCTCATATTTACAAGAGAATGTGATAAATTCCGTATTGATCCCTCCTGTTCCACTGTAAATTTTGCAAAAGATGATTAAATAGAGCAATAGAGTCTGCAGGCATTGTGGCTCAATATGTTGTGGACTGGTGTATCGACCTTCTCCATCCAAAGGCAGCCAGCGCCTATCCCTGCTGCCCCAGACCAGTAATTAAAATCCTGTGAGACTGGGATTTAAAATCCAATCATATCCCTGAATCAAGCCTTCTAGCCTCCCCATGTGACGAGTGCAATAAGGTAACGGCAGGACCATGTTTATGTCTGTGCTGAAGCAGTCCCCATAGGGTGGGTAGAAATGGAGAGTTGGGCAGCCCTGCTGGCTAAATCACTTCACCCTGACACCACAGCCACTTGTAAGACAATCTGTAGGTACATAAACAAGTCCCAGCAAAAGACCAAAACTCAGACTGTAAGAGCAGAATATCAGGCACAAAATTCACAGACTCAGACTTATGTGCACTTCTCTCTCCACAGCTAGCATTGTGGGCTGAAGCAGGTGATTTGGATTTGATTATACTCCTTTGGGAATTTGTCAGCCAAATATGTGTGAATTTTTACCAGAACTCTTTGACTTAATCTAAACTGAAGCTGGTCTTCCCTGTACTGAGACCTATAATCAACGCACGTGGTGCTCTTAGAATTAGGCATGCCCTCTCTCCCCGCAGCAGGATCAGGAGCTCCCTGGAAGCAGAGGCACTTCTGCATCCCTTGTGGCTTCCTACTCACTTTTGCATCCCTCATGCACAGCACAGTGACAGACACATAGTGGATTCTCAGAAAGGGTCTTTGAATGCTCAGTAAATAGAAATTACCAGTTACTTTTGAAAAATTATTTATCGGTGGCATGTCCATAGTGAAACTGCCATTTATTGCCAGCCACAGCTGGTGCTGAGGAGCCCTGCTGGGCCATATTCTGCCTTCACATGTGCTGATGCTTAGTCAGCCATAGGCTGTGTCAGGAGGACGTGTTATTAACCTCAGCTCGTGTGGAATGACTTCAATCCCAGTTCTACGTGATGGCCTTCAAACCTGAAAATGGCAGCATGTTCCCCCTGAACTTTTTTTTTCTACAGTCTAAACCACCAGTTCCTTGAACCATTTTTCTCACGTGGCTTCTGAACCATTTCTGTCCCACTTGCATTTCCCAGAACAATCTCTACTTTGTCTCTTCCAGAGCCCATGACTTTCCATTTGTGCTTGAGCTCTTAATGTCAGTCTTCAGTCAGGTGTATCTGATGTCCTTCCTATCCTAATTATATCTGTAGATTTGATAAGTAATTCCTCCCCATGATATTCATGTCAGAACTAAACATGCTGAACATGACCAAGCCTATTTACTGCCACCAGAAACTTCTCCAGTCCCTCTGTTGCCCCTCCCCCTGTCTGGTCATCCATCAGTCACTGACTGACACACCATATGCAGCTGGCATCCAGCCCACATTTCTTCATTGTGACCACAGTGTTGTCCTGAGAAGCCCATCAAATGTCTGATGAAGTCCCCCTTTGCCCTAACTCACTGACTGAGCTCACAAAGCAGGAAAAGAGGCGAGTCTCACATGTCGGATAGACCCACACGTCGGATAGACCCACACGTCGGATAGACCCACATGTCAGATAGACCCCATGCCAGCAGTCACCCACTTCCTTTTCTAGGCATTCACAAAGTTCCCTTTACTAATGTGCTTGATTCTAGAGATGAGGCAACCTGTGCAAAGTCTGTGATAAGGGCTTTCAGGACTAAAAAGAGGCAGCGACCCGCAGGCCAGAATGCTTCTGGCAAAGCTCAGGGGAGAAGAGGCTGGCTTTGCAGAGTGGAGGGTCTGAGCAGTAGGCAGAGAAGGGTTTAACACCTCTGAAAAGGCAATAGCAGCCCAGCGTAGTCCAGTCTTTCTAGTTGGTGCTGGAGAAGTAGCGGCAGGGGTAGAGGGAACCTGAGACAGTACGTGTGTCACAGTGTACATGTGGATGTCAGATGACAACTCGTGGGAGTTGGTTCTAACCTTGCGCCATGTGAGTCAAACTCAGGTCTTTGGGCTTGGTGACAGGTTCCTTTACCTGCTGAGTCATCTCCCTAGCCCCTAACATTTTTTTTTTTTTTTTTTTTTTTTGGTCTTGTCGAGACAGGGTTTCCCTGTAGTCCCAGCTGTCCTGGAACTTACTCTCTAGACCAGGCTGGCCATGAACTCACAAAGATCCGCCTGCCTCTGCCTCCCAAGTGCTAGGATTAAAGGCGTGCGCCACCATGCCTCACTAACATTTTTATTTTTAAGTGTTAAGTTTCTCTTCTGCTCCCTCAAGTGGTTAGCATGCCCAGCTCCTTGTCCCTCCACATATTGTCAGTTTCTGTCTTGTCTCCTTCCAGTCTGGCTTCTGCTAGAGAACTAAGCCAGTTGCTTCCACTGTGTGCCAACCCTTGACCTCTCTGTGCTGTGGGATTTTATGAAGTATCTGGGTACAGCCTTGAGGCAATAGTTTTCTACCCCCACCTCTAGACACCTGCCTCCCCGAAGCTAGTGGGGCCCCTGTCCATTGGGAGATTTCTGGATGACGTCCTGGGAGGTGAGCTTCCTCACCAATCCCCTGACCCCTGGACAGGAAACCCTGAAAGGTTGGAAAAGGAGCCCTGTGTGGTGCCGTTTCTACAAAGATGTCTGTCACCAACCTGCTATGAGGAACCTCACTGTCTCCACCTTGGAGTGTCTAAGCACATTGGACGGAAGGGAGGGAGGGGAGTTTTCCATTTTCCTCTTTTTAAGTCATCAAGCCTTGGGGGGGGAGGATATCAGAACTGACTTCTTTTTTTTTTTTTTTTAGAACTGACTTCTTTCAAAAACATCTTTTATTTTGTAAAACTTCAAACATACATGAATAAGAATAGTATAATAAATCCTGTTTTAAATCCCAGCTTTACTGTTTATCTGCTGTATGACCATGGGCAAACTATTCCAGCTCTCTGAGCCTCTGTTTTCTCTTCGTATGATGAATTATTCAGGCATTCTATATAAACACTGTATACTCAACTAATGTTAGCCTGGCTCCTTCCTCTTAGTCTTCTGCCCGACCTAGGCCATCTTATAAGATGGAAAAAATGACACTTCTGCTTTCTTCACCAGATTGTTAAGAATTAAATCCATGGAGATACCCAGCAGAAGGTGCGGCATAAGGGCCGCATATCATAAGAGTGTATGTCTGGGCTGGGCGTGGTGGTGCACGCCTTTAATCCCAGCACTAAGGAGGCAGAGGCCTCTGTGAGTTCAAGGCCAGCCTGGTCTACAGAGTAAGTTCCAGGCCAGCTGGGGCTACTGGGAGATCCTGTCTGAAAAAGACAAAAAAAAAAGTATATGTTTGTGCACGTGTGTCAAGCATTGGCCAGTGGTGTGGTAATAGAAAAGCTCAGGATAGAGCCGGGCGTGGTGGCGCACGCCTTTAATCTTAACACTTGGGAGGCAGAGGCAGGTGGATGTTTGTGAGTTCAAGGCCAGCCTGGTCTACAGAGTGAGTTCCAGGACAGCTGGGACTACAGGGAGACCCTGTCTCGAAAAGACAAAAAAAAAAAAAGAAAAGAAAAGAAAAGAAAAAAAAAAGAAAAGCTCAGGATAATAAGATCCCAGGAGCTGAACTCGGTGGCACACACCTATAATCCCAGCGCTCAGGAGGCAGAGCGCTCCAGAGGCAGGTAGATCTCTATGAGTTTAAGACCAGCCTGGTCTATATAGCGACTTCCAGGCCAGCTGGAGCTACAGGGAGAGCTTGTGTCAAAAAGAAAAGAAAAAAAAATCCAGGAGGTTGGGATGCACTGTCACAACCACTGTGCTCCCTGGGCTCCCCCCAACATGTCCCTGGAAATGCAGAGAGGAGCTGCTCAGTTTCTGGCCTGAGGAGTTAAGTACACTGCCTGTGACAGCTAAACTGAAATGTGGCAGACAGGACCAGAAAGGGGACTAAGGGGAATAGCGGGGGCCCAGAGGGAAGATCACTGGACCTGGGGCCTTGAAGAATGAGTAGGATGTAAGGAGTCAGAAGCAGGACCAGCCTTGATGCCAGCCTAGGATGAGTGTGGTGGCAGGGAAAGCACACGGCTTGCCTGATGTAGCCACCATCTCTGAATGCTTCTGTGATGGAGAGCTCACTACCAAAAATACTAATCCATATTGACCTCTCTGATCTTTTTTTAAATTTATTTATTTTTTATTTTTTATGTAATATGAATGTACTGTCTGCATGTAGGTTTGTGCACCCATGTCGTGCAATGCCAAGGAGGTCAGAAAAGGGTGTTGAATTCCCCTGGAACTGGAGTTACAGACGGTTCTCAGCCGCCATGTGGGTGCTGGGAATCGAACCAGGGTCCTCTGCAAGAGCAGTTGGCGCTCTTAACCTCTAGGCCATCTTTCCAGTGCAGACCTCTTTGAGCTTAAAAAGGACTTATGATACTTACCCAAAGCTCCTCATTAGAGGATAGTAAAGAGACTTCGGAAATCAGGATGACGGGAACACAGTAAATGTGGAAAGGGAGAGTGGGTGGAAGAGATCTCTGTCTTCCTGACCAATCCTTTTTTCAACCATATTCAAACTTTCTGTGTATCCTCACAACTCCCATAGAGGTAGGCAAGATAGCAGTCATCACCACCAGAAAGAGAAAGCAAGTGTCCTCCCTAGCCCTGCCAGCTCCAGTTAAGAGGGGAAGCAGGTGTCGTGGAAAGTGCAGGAGTGTGGAGTGGATGTGCAGAAAGGCTGTGTGGGCAGCAGCTGGGGAGCGGAGACTGCTTCCGTATTAGAGACAGCAGTGGCTTGACGTATCTGTGTCACCCTTTACAGTGTTTAAGCCACCTTGTGCACATTGTCTTTGATATGAGGTTGGCAGAGGCTAACACAGGGCATGGTTACAGGGTGGGGAGTGGCAGCCTCTTCCCTCCACTCCCCGGGTTTCCGGCTCTTCCCATCTGCCCAGAGGACACCCCAGTCCCACCAGTTGTCCAAATTTCAGTCCTCTCACCAGAACAACAAATAGGCCTCTCTATCCAACTCGCACATGCCCACTTCTCACTGAGGAAGTGGTTAGTACAGGTGGAGAGGCATCTGGGACCGTGGAAGAGTCTCGCCTCCTTAGTCTGCAGGAACAAGGGATATGATCAAACCCTTGATGTCAGAAAGGCTCTTCCAGCAGAAAGAACACCAGTTCTCTTGACCTCAGAAGTTAGCACCTGGGAGAAACAATTCATTTTTCTGGCAAGCATGGTGGAACATCTGTGCTGGGCCCAGTGCTGGTGTGTAGCCAGAAGGCGACAATGTATTAGACATACTTGTGAAGCACTGTCTTTGATAGGATAGTCTTTTTTTTTTTTTTTTTCTTCGTCTTTTCGAGACAAAGTCTTCCTATAGCCCCAGCTGGCCTGGAACTCGCTCTGTAGACCAGGCTGGCCTTGAACTCACAGAGATCCGCCTGCCTCTGCCTCCCAAGTGCTAGGATTAAAGGCGTGTGCCACCATACCCAGCTGATAGGATAGTCTTTAATGCTGAGGGATCCATGCAGAAGACAGGTGGAAGGCTATGGGAACACAGAGGATGGTGCCCAACTTTGTTGGGTGCTTCAGGAATTTACTCCAGCCCCAGACAGCTCATGGGAGAGTACTAAGGAAGACCTTCCAAAGGAGAAGCCAGACTCAGTCTTAAAAGATGGACAAGTGTTTGTAGGAAAACCAAAATAAAGTCGGTAAGAGACATCAGTTCATATGGGAAGGAGTCTGCACACACTGAATTGAGAAAGCCTTGGAGGGCTGTGATCCTGATGCTGGATGCTGGGGCAGGAGGGGGACGACCTGCTCTGTATGCAGCAGAAGGGAAGTGACTTCTCGAGAATTAGAAGAGCTCATCATTAAGGTCTTTTTTTCCCTTGGAGCATCTGTGATTGTGTCAAATCAAAGTAGACTCCAAGGCACCCGTGAGCTACGCTTCTCTCACCAGCACCCTTTCCACTGTCTTCACCTGCCCTGGGTGAGGAGACCCCAGCCAGCCACAGTGCCAGCAGCCAGCACCATGACTGGGACCCACCCACCTACCGTCTGCCCTACTTTCTGGGCCCAATCCCTATTGACAGATCCCCCAGAATCTGGAGGAATTCAAGACAAATGGTTAAGAGGATGGAGTTAATAAAATTTGAAAAATTGAGGCCTGTCACTCCACTAAACTTTTTTCAATACCATTGACAGAAACATATTTCCCCAATGAGTGACCTTCCACAGCTGTAGCAGGCAGGCGCAGCCACAGCCGTGCTGCCAGGAAGCCAGGCAGCTATTTATCAAATATTATAAGCTGGGACAACTAATCTAGAGCAGGAAAGGAAGGAGGGGTCCTGCGCCCCACTGCCTAGGGTGCTCCAGGTGTTCACCCCAGCCCCAGACAGCCAGTGGGAAGTGACGGATGGCCTGCGATTAGCACTCCACCTCCGTCCAGCTTTCTCACTTGCTCCCAGAGGCCTGGCTCTCTAGACCAGCTGCTTGGCCTGGAGGGGCCCTGGGTGGGAGGCAAGGGGAGGTCAGGCCAGGGCACAAGCCATCCTGATGCCCCCGGAGAGGGCAGCCGGGTGAGGCCCAGCGTGGTTATTTATTGGAGTGTAATGGTTTGTGGCCGTTGGTCGTGGAGGTGAAATCGATCAGTGGTAGAAGTCAGGTTCTATCAATTATTAGAGCAATTAGTCAAGTCAGATGGAGGGTGTGGGGCTGGGGCAGTAATATTGGATGGACATTATCCAGGTGCCTCAGCCTTCCTAAAGTGGGGGCAGACGTGCTGCCCTGAGGCTCCAGAACCTTGGAGAACCCTGCTGCCCCTCGCCCACCCCTGCGATTAGCTTGACCCGAGAGCCTCCTGGGCTGGAACCAGACCCAGCACTGCTGTAAAAGAAGCCCCTGTGCTAGCTGGCCCAGGTGCAGAAATGTCCTACCTGTCCCCATCCCATCCTTTATAAGAAGTGACACAACTCCTACTAGAAATTACTCAGTGGCCAATGTTTATGGCGCACATTTTTCATTCTGTAAGCAAATATAGATCACTGACAGCGCTCGTTTGGAGTGGCTGATCTCCCCTTTCTTCTCGGGCAGTGTCTTCTCTCCCCTTCTCTTCCCTCTTCCCTCTCCCACTTCTTCCCTGCCATTTCTCCTCCTTTGTCTGTTGGTTTCTCCCCCCAGAGGTCTTCCCAATGCACATGGTCCTTGTCTGATAGCAGAGCTCCCCTCAAGGCTGTCAGAGAAAAAAGAGCCCCCACTTGTGGCTCCCCTGCTTCTGCCGTGCTGCAGGAATTGTGGGGTCACTGTCTGGCACTGAGCCCTCCACCCTTGCAAGACCCCCTTCAAGCCCAGCGCCCAGAGAGCAGGGCCACTCCAGGACAATGTACCCTGAGCACATTGTGTCTCCTGAGCCCCATGGTACTTGTCAGTCTGTCCTCTCTTCAGCACACTGGTCACCAAGCCTGTCACTGTCATGTCAGTGTGCTTCTCTCGTCGCCTTCAGCTCTTGGACAGCTGAATTTGTGTTAGATTCAAACTCAAGTGATACCCCTTCTTAAAGACAGGAAAGGGAACCACCAAATGAGATGGAAAGACTGGTCACAGGGAGGACTCTGGAGAGGACTCGAAAGAGATCTTATGACGAAGCAACAGCAGCTGAGTTCTCTCTTGCCACAGAGCAGTCAGGAGGGATTAAAAAAAAAAACTCCAATGTGGTGGCATATGCCTATATCCTCCCAGCACTCAGGAGGCCAAGTTTAAGACCAGCCTAGGCTCATAGTGAATTAAGGCCAGCTTGTCTGCAAAAAAAAAAGGTTTTTAAGTATAAGAAAGAAGGGGGAGGGATCTGGGAAGATGGCTTAGCAGTTAAGAGTATGAACTGCTTTTGCAGAGGATCCCAAGTTCAATTCCTAGCACCCACGTCAGGCAGCTTGCAACCACCTGTAACTCCAGCTCAACAGGAATCCAATGTCTCTGGCCTCCACAGGCATACACATACAGGTGTTCACGCACACACGCACAGGCACACACACATGCACACACACAATTAAAAATAAAATCATGCTAGGCTGGTGGCACATGCCTTTAATCCCAGAACTTGGGGGGCAGAGGCAGGTGGATCTCTGTAAGTTCAAGGCTAGCCTGGTCTCCATAGTGAGTTCCAGGCCAGCTGGGGCTTCAGGGAGACCCTGTCTCAGAAAGACTAAAGAAAAAATTTTTAAATCATTAAATTTAAATTTTAAACTCTATTTTTAAAAATTAAATTATCCATTGGCCTTCCGGTCCCTGTCTTACTTACAGAGCCTTGCAGATATGAAGTGCCCAGTGAGTTCCAACAGGTCAGAAAGAAAGAATGAAGCCCTGTCAGAGCCTCTGAGTTCTTCAGAGATCCTAAAACCCTACCAGTGTTAGTAAGCACTTCAGCATTCATGTGTGGCTATTTGCCTAGGCTGTGGGGGAAGAGGCTAACCTCAGAAGACATGTTCAGTGAACACAGTGTTGAGGCAGGAAGATCCTTCCTTGCTGAGACATCCCGCCCCCTTGCTAATCCATTCTTTGTCCTATAGACAGTGAAAGGCCACTAGAGGATTTGGGGTGCATCATCACCACTCCAAGGAGAGTGAATTGGAATTGGGAAAAACAGGATCAGATGGACTCATGGATCAAAACAATAGACCTAGTTTCCTGGCCTTGGGCTAGTTACTGCACTTCTCTGAGCCCAGGTTCTATGTCTGTATCTTGGGGATTTTTTCATACCTCAGGGTTGTGAAGGTTAAATGATAAAATACACAAGAAATACAGAGCCAGGCACAAAATAAGAGACGAATACATACTAGTGATGTTGTTATTATCACTCCAAGGCATCCACTCAAGAGACATGAAGATACATAGCCACAGTCAGGCATGGGGGTGTGTACTGGTAGTCCCAGTACTCAGAAGGCTGAGGCAGGAGGAATGCTTGATCCTAGCTAGGTGTTCATCTGGGCAACTTGGAAGATCCCTAAAGAAAAAGAAAAAAGAAAGGCTTAGTGGCCCACACCTATAAAGCACTAGCACTCGGGAATTGGAGGTAAGAGAATTTTGAATTCAAGACCAGCCTGGTCTCCATAGTGAGATACCATCTCAAGGCTAGCCTGGTCACTATAGTGAGGTACCATCTCAAGGCTAGCCTGGTCACTATAGTGAGATACCATCTCAAGGTCAGCCTGGTCTCCATAGTGAGGTACCATCTCAAGGCTAGCCTGGTCACTATAGTGAGATAGCATCTCGAGGCCAGCCTGGTCACTATAGTGAGATAGCATCTCAAGGCCAGCCTGGTCACTATACTGAGATAGCATCTCAAGGCTAACCTGGTCACTATCGTGAGGTACCATCTCAAGGCCAACCTGGTCACTATAGTGAGATACCATCTCAAGGCCAGCCTGGTCACTATAGTGAGTTACCATCTCAAGACCAGCCTGGTCACTATAGTGAGGTACCATCTCAAGGCCAGTCTGGTCACTATAGTGAGGTACCATCTCAAGACAGCCTGTCACTATAGTGAGGTACCATCTCAAGACAGCCTGTCACTATAGTGAGGTACCATCTTAAGACCAGCCTGGTCTCCATAGTAAGGTACTATCTCAAGGCCAGCCTGGTCTCCATAGTGAGGTACCATCTCAAGGCCAGCCTGGTCACTATAATGAGGTACCATCTAAAGACCAGCCTGGTCACTATAGTGAGATACCATCTCAAGGCCAGCCTGGTCACTATAGTGAGATACCATCTCAAGGCCAACCTGGTCACTAGAGTGAGATACCATCTCAAGGCCAGCCTGGTCACTAGAGTGAGATACCATCTCAAGGCCAGCCTGGTCACTATAGTGAGATACCATCTCAAGGCCAGCCTGGTCACTATAGTGAGGTACCATCTCAAGGCCAGTCTGGTCACTATAGTGAGATACCCTCGCAAGGCCAGCCTGGTCACTATAGTGAGGTACCAAACCATGCTGTTTAGACCTTCAGCCTCCAAAACTGTGACCTAAATGAACTTCTTTATAAACCCACACTTTGGGAACTTTGCTATGTGAACAGGCTAATACAGTGTCTATATATTCTAGTATTGAATGATCTTTCGGGTGTTATCTTTCACATTTTAAAAAGGCCAGAAAGGGGCTGGAGAGATAGCCTAGCAGTTAAGAGCGCCGACTGCTCTTGCAGAGGACCTGGGTTCGATCCCCAGCATCCACATGGTGGCTGAGAACCGTCTTTGACTCCAGTTCCAGGGGAATCTGACACCTTCTTCTGACCTCCTCAGCATTGCACAACACAGGTGCACAAACCTACGTGCAGACAGTACATTCATACACATAAAAAATAAATAAAATTTAAAAAATTTTAAAAGAAAAGGGAAAACAAAAACAGCAGCAAGGAATGCGCACACGTGCGCACACGCAGACGTCCTATCTGTAAGTGTTCCTAACAGTGCTGTTCGTAACAGGCAAAGAGGGGAGATATCTCGTCTGTCCTTCAGCTGGTAGAGAACAAGATCTAGTGTTGACACAGATCAGAGTCTATTCACCCTGAAAGCATGCTAAGTAGAAGCCGGCCTGCATAGAAGGGCACACATTGCATAATTCCATTGGAAATAGCCGTAAAGAGACAAAGCCAACCACTGGTGTGTTTGAAAACAGGTGTGTGATCTTTCTTCAGGGAAGAGGGAAAATTAGGTAGTAGTGAAGTTGCACAAACTTTTGAGTTTAAAACACAAAAAAATGGTGTGCATTTAAAATGTTACACTTGGGGTTCGAGTGATGGCTCAGTGGTTAAGAGCACTGGCTGCTGTTGCAGAGGACCTGGGTTTGATTCCCAGCACCTATCCAATAGCTAACAACTGTCCATAACTCAGACACCACCTGGGTGCCATGAGTTTGAAGCCAGCTCACTCTACATAGCAAGTTCTAGGCTAGCCAGGGCTACATGGTTGACACCCCTTCTTAAAGGAAAATAATGCAGATATTAAGAGAGAGTGGAACAGAGGAAGACCTGTTTGTTTCTGTTGCTCTGTTCTGTGTTAGGAAGGAGCCCTGGTGCATGGCTTTGTGAATGAGTGCTCACCTGTGTGCAGGTGTACTGAGCTCTGCAGACATTTCAGTGCATATATGCTATGTAGGAATGTGGCTGTTGACATTTGTGTTGGGTGTGTGAATCTATGTATGTTTTTATCTGATGTTTTGCTGGTGCACTCAGCTGCATGTAGTCGTATATGCACAACATATCTGCATGTGTACATGCACATGTAGGAGGCCCTCATACCCTGACCTCTGTCAGGGAGGACTACATACTCTACTTCTGGAGCAACTTGATAAGTTTTTCCTGCTGTTCTGCAGTCTGGCAAGATTTCTGTGAGGACTCCTCAGACTGAATTGAGACCCCAAGCCACCTTTTAAGTGAAGATTGAGGACCCACTGACCACTCATTGAGCCCATGACAATTTATCCTTCTCTTCCTGCCAGGAGCCAACCCCCTGCAGAGGAATGAAATGGGACACACTCCCTTGGATTATGCCCGAGAAGGGGAGGTGATGAAGCTTCTGAGGACTTCTGAGACCAAGGTCAGTCAGAGAGAGCAGGAGGCTTGTGGGCACCCCATGCAGCCTTAACTTTTTTGGTCTTTTGTGGAGACCAGTCTTGCTACATAGTCCAGGCTATTAAATTGAATAATGCACTTGACTACAAGGTCATTAGTAGGTTCTATGGCAAGACCAGGCCTGGAACACCTGCCTTCTGATCCTTCGTCTTTGCTCTTTCCAGCATCAGAGCACTATCTCAGAGTACTTTGAGATAATCCTAAGTGCTGGGATTGCAGGCCTGCACTACCAAGCCAGCCCCTTAGATGACGAATGTCTGTTTAAATGTACATCCAGAGATGAGTATGTTGGTATACTCCTTTAATGACATTGCTCAGGAGGCAAGAGGTGGGTCTCTGTGAGTTCAGAACCAGCCAGTGTACATAGAGAGCTCCAGATCAGCTAGGGAGACCCTGTCACAAAATACATGCAGCCCTGGTCTTACCAAGAATAGGGAAGTTTCCTTGTCATGACTTGGAGAGGGAGAGAGCCAAGCCACTTGTGGCTTCTGAGAATTACCGCTCCCTTTATTAAAAAATAAATAAATAGGGCTGGAGAGATGGCCTAGCGGTTAAGAGTGCCAACCGCTCTTGTAGAGGACCCGGGTTCGATCCCCAGCACCCACATGGCAGCCGAGAGCCGTCTGAAACTCGAATTCCAGGAGAGCTCCAGTTCCAGGGGATTCCGACACCCTCTTCTGACCTCCGAGGCATTGTACAGCACGGGTGCGTGGGCTTGCATGCAGACAGTACATTCATACACAGAAATAAATAAAAATTTAAAAATAAATAAAAATAAATAAATAAAAATAAAAAGCCTTGCTGTATATCTCTGGTTGGCTTTGAACTCATTAGATAAAGAAAGTTGACCTCATACTCACAGAGATCTACCTGCCTCTGCCAACCAAATGCTAGGATAAAGGCGTGCACCTCCATGCCCAGGTCACGTTTATTTTTGAAGTGATAGCCTCCCAGCTTCTTTTCAGAGGAGACTAGCCACATGAAGTTTGGGATTTATTTTATATGTATGAGTGTTTTGCCTGCATGTGTGTGTACAATGCCCTTGGTGGTCAGAAGAGGGCATCAGATACCCTAGAACTGGAGTTATAGTCAGTTGTCAGCCAACACCAGGGTGCTAGGAACTGACTCCAGTGTTAATGCAAAAGCAGCCAGTGCTCTTAACTGCTGAGCCATCCTTCAGCCTCCATATAAAGCTCTGAACTCAAGATGTGTTCTCCAGGCCTCCTAGGGACGCACCCTGCAGTCTCCTACAGCATCCTTTCCCATCACCAGTCCTTCGCCTTCCCCTGTGCACACATCCCAGACTCCGGTACACAGTCTGAGCCAAAACCATCTCCCTCTTAATTCCATCTTCCCAACCAAACTTTTGAACTTCCTAAAAATAAGGCGAAGCCTCCTGCTTCTCCTAGCCACAGAGCTATAATTTGTAAATAATTGGTCAGAATCCAAGAACTAGATTCACAAATCTCAGAACTGGCAGGGACCTAAATAGTCATCAGTCCAGTGATGGGAACTTATGAAAGCATAAACAGATAAATCAGAGGAAAGTAGAATTGTTCTGGTTGAAGGGAAGAGGGCCTAGAGTGTTGCCCGTACAGCAGCACACCCTTCCCTCTTGGGCAGCTGCTGACAGGGCTCTATACGGGCTATGAATTTTAAATCTCTGAAATCTGCCAACTCGTTTTGCTCCTGGGCACATGAGCCAGGGGTGTGGTGTAACTTGCCTTTGACCCTGCAGTGAGTTAGCGTCAGAAACTAGGTTAGCAACTGAAACTGGGAGGCTGGACAGATGGCTCAGCAGTTAAGAACACTGGCTGCTCTTACAGATGAGACACAGGTTTGGTGTTCGCAGCCCACGAGGCAGCTATCAACCATCTGGAACTTCAGCTCCAGCGGCACCATTACTCTCTTCTGCCCACCACAGGCATTGTGTACATGTGATGCACTTACATACATGCAGGGAAAACACACTCATACACATACAAAATGTTTTTAATCGAAACTAATGTTCTCGGCCCCTAATTCCATGGTGGACCTAGAACTGCCGACCCTTCGTCTTTGCTCTTTCCAGCACCAGGGGTCTCACCCACAGGTTGATTGGACTCTGGAGTAATTCAGTTTGACAAGTCCCACCTGGTGACAGATGTTCTGCTTGTCTCTAGTCAGAATATGTAGCTTAGATGGAGACAGAAGAGATGGGTTCTTATCCCAGCTCTGCTACTGCCTCCATGGCCTTGACCTACTGCTTTCCTCATTGAACCTCAGTGCAGCTCAGATTCTCCTCCGTGAAGAATACTGAATTCAGTAGTTCCTAAGTTCAGTGGATGTGTAATTGTGTACCATCGGGATGAGCTGACTGTGCTGCTGTAATAGTGTGGAATTTCAGTGCTTTAAACAACAAAGGTTTGTTTTTGCTTTGTGCTGCGTGTCCACTGTTGGAGATGCAGGTGGGCTCTGCTCATCAAGGGCATTCAGAGAGCCCACCAGGCAGAGCAGCTTCTCCCTCCATGCGGTGTTACTGATTGCCTACCAGAGGGAAGGAAATACTCTGAAGGGTTGAGGACAAGTGAGATGGCACTTAGCACGTAAGCCTGGTGACCAGGGTTTGATCCCTGGAACCCATATTAAAGATAGAAAGAACCAGGCATGATGGCGCACGCCTTTAATCCCAGCACTAGGAGGCAGAGGCAGGTGGATCTCTGTGAGTTCCAGGCCAACTAGGGCTACAGGGAGACCCTGCCTCAAAAAGACCCCCCCCCAAAAAAGATAGAACCAGCTTCATAATGTTGCCCTCTGACCTCTATACAATAATAATAAAGTTTTAAAAATTGAACCTGCAGCTGATGCTCAGCCTAGAAGTAGAACTCTGCTTCCCTCAGCTCACTGGCAGAAGTAATCCCAGTATTCTGCCAAATCACAGGGGAGGCAAGAAAAGTAATCCTACCATAAGCCTGGATGGAGGAGGAAAGCTGGAACTGCTAGCTGATCAGCATCGCCCATAAAGGTTATCCCTGCGATGCTTAGTCACTGTCTCATGAGAATTTCCTCAAGAGAAGGGAAAGGTTAAGATATGGGAGCTGGATTTTCACCACCCATCCAAGTCAGTTCTTGGGACCAGAAAGAGCTCGTAAATTCTAGAGCACAAGTGCTCCCTCTAAGCGGTCAGATCTCCACTCTCAGAGCAGTTGTGCTGTTCAGGTCCGTTTCCCTGCTTGCTTCATGCTTTGAGGAGATCCCCAGGGTTCCAGATAGCATCCGGTACTGTTCCCATCTCCTCTGGGTTCAGGCTGAAGGACAAGCATTGTGCTGGGCTAAAAACACCTATGGTGTGTCAGGCAGTGTGAGATAGGGCTGGAGCTGGTCTGGCCAAGGTTTCTTTTGAAGAGAACAGGCCTCTCAGTGCCAGCACAGAAGAACAGTTTAAGGACTGAAGTACAAAATCTGGTTGCCTAAGGCTAATGTCCAGAATGCATGAGTGGTAGCTGCAATCCCCTGTGCAAGTCAGACCCTGTTGCAGCTCCTAGGGCACTGCAGACAGCACATGCTCAGCAGATGGTGAGCCCTTGGACTCCTTCAAGGAAGGAAGAACTGCGTGTTGAAGATAGGAGAGATTGCGCTGAAGTGCCAGTGTGGCTGGGGGGGGGGACGGGCACGTTCGATGACAAAGCTAGATCACGGTTAGGCTTATTAGGTGGCAGCTGCAGGGAGGAGGCCTCTGGCAAAGCAGTCCCTCGTGGAAAGCAAAGCACTGCTTGGGAGAAGACCAGTTAGAACCAGCCAGGAGTTCCATAGCCTCACAGCAGGAAGTCCATTCCACCTGTCATCTCTGTGCCTTCAGGGCCTTCAGCCAGTTGAGTCTCTGTTGATCCCGAAGGTCCAGGTGTCCCCTGAGCATCCCCTCAGTTTTCCGCCCCTGCTCGCCAGCCTTCGCTCTCCCAGCGTCCAGCTCTGTCCAGGTGTCCCCTGAGCATCCCCTCAGTTTTCCGCCCCTGCTCGCCAGCCTTCGCTCTCCCAGCGTCCAGCTCTGTCCAGGTGTCCCCTGAGCATCCCCTCAGTTTTCCGCCCCTGCTCGCCAGCCTTCGCTCTCCCAGCGTCCAGCTCTGTCCAGGTGTCCCCTGAGCATCCCCTCAGTTTTCCGCCCCTGCTCGCCAGCCTTCGCTCTCCCAGCGTCCAGCTCTGTCCAGGTGTCCCCTGAGCATCCCCTCAGTTTTCCGCCCCTGCTCGCCAGCCTTCGCTCTCCCAGCGTCCAGCTCTGTCCTTCACTGGCTCAGCTCTCCTTGCTCTCCTATTCCTTCTCCTCTGCTTTTCACCAAACTATAAAATCTAGCTCTTGGAGGCAGACTTTTGTGAGAAGATTGCTGGTTCAGACCTGAATTCTGTCTCCCTCTGCCAGTTAGTAAGAGGCAACTCCTCCTCAGTGCCCACCCCTGTCATCTGTAGCAGCAACTCAGACTTAGAGGGCACTAAGGCCCAGCCTGAGCCTTTCCCCCTGCCTGTGAGCGGGTGAGAGTTCCTACCACTCTGCTCTTATCTGAGTACCCAGCTGGGATTCTGTCTCCTTGACCTGCTCGAGTCAAATTGCTTTCATTATAGAAAGTTTAAGATGAAAGGAATGTAATAATGTCTCATGTATTTATGAATGACAGCTGCGTGCCAAGCTATGGGCTAGATGAGTCACCGTAGGACTCAGTCTGACAGGGAGACAGGCAAGTGAATCAGTGCTTATGACTTACCAAGAAAGGCTTCCTGGAAAAGATGTCAGCTAAGCCTAATCTCAAGTAAAAGTATCCTAGCCCTACTACCTATACATAACCACTATCCATATTTTTATTTATGATAGCAGGCACCTGTTATTGAGTGCATCTAGGCACTGTGCTGTGTGCTCAACTGTGTTCCTCCAGCCCCGTAACAAACCTATGCAGTTAGTTCTTAATACCCCCATCTCAACCAGGAAAACTGAACAGGCAAGAAAAAAAGCAAGTGACTCACAGGAAGTCAAGTTGCCTGTTAGGAACTGAAACGGCACAGCCTCTATGATACTGTATTGCCTCCTCCTGGACCGTGTCTTCACGTATTTACATAGGTGGCCTTTTTGCTTAAAATATAACAGAAGTCTCAAACTGGCAGCCATGTCTTATTTTGCCAATCTAGCATTTCTCCATCTAGTGCCAGATGTCAAACGAGGCAGTGATGGGGCCCTGGGGATAGATAGACTCTGATGCCACATTCCTAGTGTGTTATGTCCTTACCTGCTTGGCACAGAAGGTGTTGATGATCTTGTTCCATTTGGGGAATCTGCTTTGTTTCCCTGCTTAATATTATTAGCAATTTTCCCATTTTAAATTTTTTTTTATTAATTTTATTTATTTCTGTATGTGTATGAATGTACTGTTTGCATGCAAGTCTGTGCACTCGTGTTGTGCAACGCCGCGGAGGTCAGAAGAGGGTCTCAGATTCCCCTGGAACTGGAGTTCTCCTGGAATTGGAGTTTCAGACGGTTCTTGGCCGCCATGTGGGTGCTGGGGATCGAACCCGGGTCCTCTGTAAGAGCGGTCGGCGCTCTTAACCGCTAGGCCATCTCTCCAGCCCGCAATTTTTTCCCATTTTATTTTTTTTTATTTTTTAAGTCTCTGTATGTGGTTATCAATGTACTGGTTGCATTGCAGGTCCCTTGTGCAACAGGCAACGTAAGGTCCGTGCAACGCCAGCGCCGGGCAGAAGAGGGTCTTGGATTCCCTCTGGAGCTGGGTTTCTCTCTGGAATTTGGAGTTTCAGATGGTTTCTCAGCCGCAATGTGGGTGCTGGGGATCGAACCAGGGTCCTCTGTAAGAGCGGTCGGCGCTCTTAACCGCTAGGCCATCTCTCCAGCCCCAATTTTCCCATTTTAAAGGTTAGCTATAAGCCTTTTGTTTTTTTTCCTTTAACTCCATTCCACCCGCCCCCCTTAAAATGCCATGGTGAGGCTAGAGAAATGGCTCGGCAGTTAAGAGCACTGGCTGCTCTTGCGGAAAACCCAGGCTTAATTCCCAGCACCCACATGGCATCTAACAACCAATTGTAACTCCAATTGCAGTGGATCCAACACCTTCTCACTTCCACAGGCTTTGCACACACGGGTACACTTACCATATATGCAGTGCAGGCTATACATCAATACCAGCAGGAAGCACACTTATCATATATGCAGGCTATATACACACGAGATTCATGTATCATACACTCATCACAGCAGGGGCACACTTACATGTAATGCAGGCTATACACTCTACACAGCGGGCACATGTAGGTAAACACTACAGCAGGCACACTTACGTGTTAGCAGGCTATAAAACCTCATACCATAGAATAAAAAATAAAAGTTAAAATTACAAAAAATGGCTGGGGCTGGAGAGTAGCCTAGTCGGTAAGAGGCTCCGACTGCTCCTTGCAGACGGACCCGGGTTTCGATCCCAGCACCCACATGGCAGGATATGAGAACACGTCTGAAACATCCAATTCCAAGGAGAACTGCCCAGTTCCAAGGGGGAACCGAGACCCATCTTCTGACCTCTAGCGAATTGCACGACCAGAGTGCACAAACCTGCATGCAGACAGTGGCATTTCATACACGACTAAAAAATAAATAAATTAAAAAAAATTTTTTTTTTTTTTAAAATGTCACTGGCCCTCAGAATCTCTGTCACCTTTAGTGGACTGAATGATTTCTCTCCTCACTGTGGACTCTCAAGCTCACTGGCTCTTTCAGTATTCCCTGCTCCTAAGTCTCTAACCCCTGGGAAGATCCAAAGTGGAAGAGGCCAGCTGCTTCCTAGCTTACATATGTGCAGGCTATACACTCATACACAGCAGGGACACACTTACGTATATGCAGGCTTACGTAGAGACAGTATTTTTTTTTTTTTTTGGTCTTTTTGAGACAGGGTCTCCCTGTAGCCCCAGCTGTCCTGGAACTCACTCTGTAGACCAGGCTGGCCTTGAACTCACAAAGATCCACCTGCCTCTGCCTCCCTAGTGCTAGGATTAAAGGCGTGCTCCACCACACCCAGCAAGAGGCAGTATTCTTAGATTCGATAACTGACAGGTGCCTTAGGAAGGCATTTTTTTTTTGGGGGGGGGTGTTCCAGCAGAGTATGGCTTGCCCGCCTCCTGGCAGAATGGACAGGGCAGGCTTCCTAGAGAAGTCTCACTTTGAATGATTCTAGTACATGGAGAGTTTAATACTTAACGCCTAGACCATTTTGTGTCCTAACTAAGAGACAAAAGAGAGGTAGAAATATATCTCTGTGCACATGATGGCAGATAAAACAAAAATATGGGGAGCTATCCCATGATGAATATTCAGCTGAGGGGGATGCACGCATCCCAGCCGCAGCTCCTCTCCTGATCCTCACTCCACCGAGACTCACGAGGAATTTATTGCTCATTTTAATCACACCCAGAGAATGAATTGGCAGGAATATTAGGCAGATAGGCCCATCCTATATATTTTATTTGCATATCGCAGTGACAGCATCACAGGCACAACTCTGATCTCTATATTTTTTCATTTGCTTCAGGGTAGCTGGGGATGTGTGCTCCCCTGGGCCCACGTTCCAGGCTAAGAGCCTGGGTGCTCCCACCAGAGCTGAGTGAAGCTCTGCAGGAGAGGAAGGCCAGGCCCCCAGGAGGGTAGGAGGGGCGCACGTTCCTCCCCACCAAGTCGTGTCCCTGTGTTCCTCACTGCACATTACTGCACATCTCTGCACATCTCTACACAGGTACCTGCTGTCTGGCTCTGTGGCCTGCTGTGGCAGCCCTACATGCTTCATGCTGCAAGCAATCTTCTGCTTTATTTTCTTTTTTACTTTTTAAGAACTTTGGTCAGAGGAGCTCAGAGTTGGCTCAGCAGTTAAGAGCACCGTGCCCTTGCAGAGGACCTGGGTTCGATTCCCAGCACCCATGTGGCAGCTAACAACTGTCACTAACTCCAGTTCCAGGGGATCCGTTGCCCTCTTCTAACCTCCTTGGGGTCTGTAAGGCATGGATACACTTACGTACATGCAAGTAGTACAGTCATACACATAAAAAAATTTTTTTGGTCTTTTAGAGACAGGGTCTCCCTGTAGCCCCAGCTGACCTGGAACTCTCTGTAGACCAGGCTGGCCTTGAACTCACAAAGATCCGCCTGCCTCTGCCTCCCAAGTGCTGGGATTAAAGGTGTGTGCCACCACTCCTGGCCCTACATAAAATTTTTAAAAAGAATTTTGGTGAAATATACTTGCACAAGGAAGGAGCACACGCCGGACCCTTGCAGGAGAAGATGCAGTCTCAGAAGTCCACCACACTGCCCTGCAGTCACTGCCCATTCCCCAAGGAAGAACACTGCCCTGCAGTCACTGTCTGTTTTCCCTCTTAGTTTTCATTAATTTCAGAAATCATGTAAACAGTTCTAATAAAATCTCCACCAGGTCTGTAGTGGTTAGCATTTTATGACAGACAGACAGACAGACAGACAGACAGACAGAAATACATGGAGCTATATGTAATTTTTTCTGTCATTTTAGAGTAAATTGTATACCTGTTTCTTCACTCCTGTGTATTTCCTTAAAAACAAGGACTTGTTTGTTTTGGAGAGTTTGGTTTTTACCACAGCTAGGGATTGAACCCAGGGCCTCGGGAGCCATACACTCAGTCCACATTCCTTACATAATGCAGTACAGTTACCAAAGCATGGCTCTGATACTGACATTAATAACTCTTCATGAGGAGCTAGAGAGATAGCCTAGCGGTTAAGAGCACCGACTGCTCTTGCAGAGGACCTGGGTTCGATCCCCAGCACCCATATGGCGGCTGAGAACCGCCTGTAACTCCAATTCCTGGAGAACTCCAGTTCCAGGAGAACTCCAGTTCCAGGGGAATCCAAGACCCTCTTCTGACCTCCGAGGCATTGCACGACACGGGTGCACAAACCTACATTTAGACAGTACATTCATACACATGCAAAAATAAATAAAATTTAAAAAAATTAAAAAAAAATAACTCTGCATGATATTCAGATTTTCCACAGCTGCCCCATTAAGTCTCCTTAAAAGAAAAGAAAACCTTGTCATTCTCCTTTGACACAGACTAGTTTCCCAGTCTTGTCTTTCATGACCTTGACATTGCAACAACTACAGGCTGGCTGTGTCATAGAATGTTCCTTAGTTTGGGTTCATCTAATGTTTCCTTCAGATCCAACTCTCAAGTTGTGTATTTCTGGCAAGAACACCCTCTGGTGTTTATTTTCAAAATATTCAAGGTAAGCTGGTACTAAAAGCAGAGATAGAAGCCAGCATAAGGAACTCGTGTTTTAACTCTCATCTGCGTCACCACAACCGGTGAAGATGAGTGCATCCAGCCTTCTCACATCCCCGGGTCAGAAGTACAGGCTCCAAGGGCAGCTGGTCAGGGTTAGCAATCTGCCTCTCCTGTCGCAGGAAGACCTGGCTTGAACTTACTTCAACTCGACAACAGGATGGTGACACTGTCAGCTTCACTGAACTGAGGATCAAACCACTGACCAAGACCACGCAAGACCCATCAGTGACTGCTAAAACCAGAGACTAAAAGTTCGGGGCATAACAGAGTATTAAATAATGTCAAAGTCTCGCCTTAAAAACAAGAATTGTGGGGCTGGAGGGATGGCCTAGCGGTTAAGAGCGACGACCGCTCTTGCAGAGGACCCGGGTTCGATCCCCAGCACCCACATGGCGGCTAAGAACCGTCTGTGACTCCGGTTCCAGGAGAACTCCAGTTCCAGGGGAATCCGAGACCGTCTTCTGACCTCCGCGGCATCGCACGACACGGGTGCGCAGACCTGCATGCAGACAATACATTCATACACATAAAAATAAATAAAGAAATAAAATTTAAAAAAAAAAAAAAAAAAAAAAAAAAAAAAAACAAAATTGTGCCAGGCGTGTGTAGTGCACACGATTAATCCCAGCCACTTGAAGAGCAGAGGCAAAGGCAGAAGAGGCAGACGGATCTCTGTGAGGTCAAGCCAGCCCCTGGGTCCTACAAGAGTGAAACTCCAGGCCAGCTGGGACTAAAGGGAGGACACTGTCTCAAAAAAAAAAAAAAAAAAAGAATTACAGAGGGAAGAGTAACAGTGGAAAGTGGCAGACACCGTCACAGCCAAGTGAAGGTCTGCAGCATCCTGGGCCCCAGTGAGATACACTGAAGACACCACCCATGTCTTCGCATAGCCATTCCACGAATAAGCTAATTCAAGCAGGGTCTGCCAGCAGCAGGAGAGGAGAATACTGTCCCTGGCAGGGTGCCTCTGGAGCCTGCAGGAGAAAGCCTGATCCCCACCTTCACAGAGTTCACTGAGATTTTAAAAATATATCTCCAGGGTTGGGGTGGTGATGCACGCCTTAATCCCAGCATTGGGAGGCAGAGGCACGTGGATCTCTGTGAGATTTAGGCCAGCTGGGGCTAAAGGGAGATTCTATCATTTAAAAAAAAAAAAAGGCAAGATTGCTCAGCAGTTAGGAAGACCCAGGTTAAAGGCCAGGTATGATAGCACGTGCCTTTAATCCCAGGCACTCGGGAGGCAGAGACTGGCGGATGTCTGTGAGTTCAAAGCCAGCCTGGTCTACATAGCAAGCTCCAGGCCATCTGGGACTAAAGAGAGACCCTGTCTCAAAAATATCAAAAAAAGCCGGCGGTGGTGGCACACGCCTTTAATCCCAGCACTCAGGAGGCAGAGGCAGGCGGATCTCTGTGAGTTCAAGGCCAGCCTGGTCTACAGAGTGAGTTCCAGGACAGCTGGGACTACAGGGAGACCCTGTCTCGAAAAGACCCAAAAAAAAGTTTTAAAAAATAAATAAATAAAAAAAAGAAGACCCAGTTTGAATCCCAGCACCCACATGGTGGCTAACAACTGTCCATAACTCCAGTTCCAGGGGATCTGATACCATAGGCACTTCTGTCCTCCATAGGCACCGCACAACATGGGTGCACTTACACACATGCAGGCATAACACTCATACACATAAATAAAAATAAAATAAATAAAAAACAACATCTCTAGCCCAAGCAGAGGAGGGACTGGAAGAGAGAAGAGTAGACCCAAGAGGCAGACCTGCTGCTGATGAGACTGACAGCAGCTCCGTCAGCAGCCTTCCTCACAGGAATGCTTATTTTACGGGCAGATTCAAGAGGCCAAGTCCCATATTCCACCCCTCTCACCCCCTAGTTTTATGTCCCATTTTCTCTGTGATACAACCTGGGCTCCTCTGTCATGGTCACCCCTGCCCCAGTCTCATCTGTTACCATCTACTCCCCTTCATTGATTTCCCTACTTGATCCTCTCTGTCACTGCATATCAGAGACTCCAGGTCCTGACCATGACCTAAGTTCAACTCTGAGCCAGGAGTCAGAAGCATGGGGCCCACCTGGGAGTGTGTGGCAGCTGGCATCTCCGAAGCCTCACCACTCAAGAGAGGCAAACTTGACTTGGCCTCCCTTCTCTTCCCTCTTCCATACCTCACAGTCCCACTGCCACCCAGGGTCTCATTCTGCTCTATCCACCGCCAGCACCACAGCCGCCCTTTCACTGGCAGCTTCAGTGTCAGACTTGTCCCCTGAGACATGCCCCATAATCAAGATGCTTGTCATATACCCTGTGTCCAAAACCCTCCCTTGCAACACCACTCAGCCCCACCAGTCAACTCTGAGTAGTGAGCCTAGCTATCCCTCCCAGCCCTTTCCTGTAAATGCACTCACAGTCAGGAGGAGTGCCATATTAAATCAAGACTGATGGGAACCAGGGGCGGTGATTATCTGGCCAAGATGCAGCATGGAAAGCTGGCTGCTGCCAACTCCAGGTGAGAGTGTCTGAGGTTAATTGTACCCGTCTTTCGTTAAGAGGACAGACACTCCCCACACCTCCTCTCCTGGCAGCCCCTTCACAGCCTCTCTGTCCAGCACCCTCGCTCTGTTGGCTCAGTTACGTCCGTGTCTTCTCTAGATAAGCAGAGCCTTGAACTCAGTCCTGTAGTCTATTTCCATGTGTCCTGAAAGAGCCAGGCAAAGTAGCCTCCATCTGCAGAGTCCCTTCAGAGTACCCTCCATCTACGGAGTCCCTTCAGAGTACCCTCCATCTGCGGAGTCCCTTCAGAGTACCCTCCATCTGCGGAGTCCCTTCAGAGTGCCCTCCATCTGCGGAGTCCCTTCAGAGTGCCCTCCATCTGCGGAGTCCCTTCAGAGTGCCCTCCATCTGCGGAGTCCCTTCAGAGTGCCCTCCATCTGCGGAGTCCCTTCAGAGTGCCCTCCATCTGCGGAGTCCCTTCAGAGTGCCCTCCATCTGCGGAGTCCCTTCAGAGTGCCCTCCATCTGCGGAGTCCCTTCAGAGTGCCCTCCATCTGCGGAGTCCCTTCAGAGTGCCCTCCATCTGCGGAGTCCCTTCAGAGTGCCCTCCATCTGCGGAGTCCCTTCAGAGTGCCCTCCATCCATCTACGGAGTCCCTTCAGAGTACCTTCCATCTATGGAGTCCCTTCAGAGTGCCCTCCATCTGCGGAGTCCCTTCAGAGTGCCCGCCATCTGCGGAGTCCCTTCAGAGTGCCCTCCATCTGCGGAGTCCCTTCAGAGTACCCTCCATCTGCGGAGTCCCTTCAGAGTACCCTCCATCTACAGAGTCCCCTCAGAGTACCCTCCATCTACGGAGTCCCTTCAGAGTACCCTCCATCTATGGAGTCCCTTCAGAGTGCCCTCCATCTACGGAGTCCCCTCAGAGTACCCTCCATCTACGGAGTCCCCTCAGAGTACCCTCCATCTACGGAGTCCCTTCAGAGTACCCTCCATCTACGGAGTCCCTTCAGAGTACCCTCCATCTACGGAGTCCCTTCAGAGTACCCTCCATCTACAGAGTCCCTTCAGAGTACCCTCCATCTATGGAGTCCCTTCAGAGTGCCCTCCATCTGTGGAGTCCCTTCAGAGTACCCTCCATCTACGGAGTCCCTTCAGAGTACCTTCCATCTATGGAGTCCCTTCAGAGTACCCTCCATCTGCAGATTCCCTTCAGAGTACCCTCCATCTGCAGATTCCCTTCAGAGTACCCTCCATCTGCAGATTCCCTTCAGAGTACCCTCCATCTGCAGATTCCCTTCAGAGTACCCTCCATCTGCAGATTCCCTTCAGAGTACCCTCCATCTACAGAGTCCCTTCAGAGTACCCTCCATCTACGGAGTCCCTTCAGAGTACCCTCCATCTGCGGAGTCCCTTCAGAGTACCCTCCATCTACGGAGTCCCTTCAGAGTACCCTCCATCTACGGAGTCCCTTCAGAGTACCCTCCATCTACGGAGTCCCTTCAGAGTACCCTCCATCTACGGAGTCCCCTCAGAGTACCCTCCATCTACGGAGTCCCTTCAGAGTACCCTCCATCTACGGAGTCCCTTCAGAGTGCCCTCCATCTATGGAGTCCCTTCAGAGTACCCTCCATCTGCGGAGTCCCTTCAGAGTACCTTCCATCTATGGAGTCCCTTCAGAGTGCCCTCCATCTGCGGAGTCCCTTCAGAGTACCTTCCATCTATGGAGTCCCTTCAGAGTGCCCTCCATCTGCGGAGTCCCTTCAGAGTACCTTCCATCTATGGAGTCCCTTCAGAGTGCCCTCCATCTGCGGAGTCCCTTCAGAGTACCTTCCATCTATGGAGTCCCTTCAGAGTGCCCTCCATCTGCGGAGTCCCTTCAGAGTACCTTCCATCTATGGAGTCCCTTCAGAGTGCCCTCCATCTGCGGAGTCCCTTCAGAGTACCTTCCATCTATGGAGTCCCTTCAGAGTGCCCTCCATCTGCGGAGTCCCTTCAGAGTACCTTCCATCTATGGAGTCCCTTCAGAGTGCCCTCCATCTGCGGAGTCCCTTCAGAGTACCTTCCATCTATGGAGTCCCTTCAGAGTGCCCTCCATCTGTGGAGTCCCTTCAGAGTACCCTCCAGCTACGGAGTCCCGTTAGAGTCCTCCATCTGCTGAGTCCTTCAGAGTAACCCCTCCATCTATGGAGTCCCTTCAGAGTGCCCTCCATCTGCGGAGTCCCTTCAGAGTGCCCTCCATCTACGGAGTCCCGTCAGAGTACCCTCCATCTACGGAGTCCCTTCAGAGTACCCTCCATCTGCAGATTCCCTTCAGAGTACCCTCCATCTGCAGATTCCCTTCAGAGTACCCTCCATCTGCAGATTCCCTTCAGAGTACCCTCCATCTGCAGATTCCCTTCAGAGTACCCTCCATCTACGGAGTCCCTTCAGAGTACCCTCCACCTACGGAGTCCCCTCAGAGTACCCTCCATCTACAGAGACCCCTCAGAGTACCCTCCATCTACAGAGACCCCTCAGAGTACCCTCCATCTACAGAGACCCCTCAGAGTACCCTCCATCTACAGAGACCCCTCAGAGTACCCTCCATCTACAGAGACCCCTCAGAGTACCCTCCATCTACAGAGACCCCTCAGAGTACCCTCCATCTACAGAGTCCACTCAGAGTACCCTCCATCTACAGAGACCCCTCAGAGTACCCTCCATCTACAGAGACCCCTCAGAGTACCCTCCATCTACAGAGCCCCTTCAGGTACCCTCCATCCACAGTAGTCCCTCAGAGTATCCTTCTCATCTACAGAGTCTTCAGAAGTACCTCTCCATCTATGGAGTCCCTATCAGAGTACACCTCCATCTACGGAGTCCCTCCAGAGTACCCTCCATCTACGCAGTCCCTTCAGAGTACCTCCAGCTACGGAGTCCCTTCAGAGTACCCTCCATCTACGGAGTCCCTTCAGAGTACCTTCCATCTATGGAGTCCCTTCAGAATGCCCTCCATCTGTGGAGTCCCTTCAGAGTACCCTCCACCTACGGAGTCCCCTCAGAGTACCCTCCATCTACAGAGACCCCTCAGAGTACCCTCCATCTACAGAGACCCCTCAGAGTACCCTCCATCTACAGAGTCCCTTCAGAGTGCCCTC
>VZQC01008082.1:1064055-1174732 GCA_009823505.1 Rhizomys pruinosus | reverse complement strand
CATCTACGGAGTCCCTTCAGAGTACCCTCCATCTATGGAGTCCCTTCAGAGTACCCTCCATCTGCGGAGTCCCTTCAGAGTACCTTCCATCTATGGAGTCCCTTCAGAGTACCCTCCATCTACAGAGTCCCTTCAGAGTGCCCTCCATCTACTGAGTCCCCTCAGAGTACCCTCCATCTACGGAGTCCCTTCAGAGTACCCTCCATCTATGGAGTCCCTTCAGAGTACCCTCCATCTACGGAGTCCCTTCAGAGTACCCTCCATCTACGGAGTCCCCTCAGAGTGCCCTCCATCTGCGGAGTCCCCTCAGAGTGCCCTCCATCTGCGGAGTCCCTTCAAGCTCCTCCTCTCTGGCTGTATCTTCTCCCCCAAATAGAACAAATACAAACCAAGCATTTTTCTTCTCTTGTTTTTCCTCGTGATTAACTTTCCACAAGACCAGGCTCAGGGTATATGTCTTTAAAAAGTGATTTGTTCCTAGTCTGGAGAGATAGCTCAGCGGTGAAGAGCACTGGCTGATCTTTCAGAAGAACTGGGTTCGAATCCCAGTACCACATGGTAGCTAACACCATCCATAACTCCAGTTCCTGGGGATCTAATGCCCTTTTCTGTCCTGTGCAGGGACTCTCTAACATTGATGCGCTTACACACATGCAGGCATAACACTCATACACATAAAATAAAAATAAATTTTTTGGAAGTTATTTGTTCCACTGGGTGTGGACGCACACCTTTAGTCCCAGCACTCGGGAGGCAGCACCAGGCAGATCTCTGAGTTCAAGGCTAGCCTGATCTACATTGTGAATTCCAGGCTAGCTGGGGCTACAGGGAGACCTTGTCTCAAAAAAATTTTTTTTAATTTATTTATTTTTTATGTGTGCGAATGTACTGTTTGTATGTACGTTCAGGGACTTTTCTCAATAAATAGATCTTTGGAACTTGAGACTTGGAAGAATCAGGATGTGTTCTGAGAGCTAAGCCATAGTTAGAACTTTCCTCAAGAACTACCTAGAAAGCTCCAGAGAAACCAACCAGTTCAGGGTGACCTTTCCCCATGCTCAACTCTACAGCAATCAGGGACTCTCCTTTTGCCCAAGAAATTCACAGGAATTCTAAGGCAACCTAAGACCATGATATTGAAGGAGAGGAAGAAGAAATGTTTCCTGAAGAAGATTTGGGGGACATGAAGACCGTGCTCCAGTCAAAGCGGCATGAAAAGTCCATCAGGCTTTGCCTAGCACAAAGGAAAAAGTGTGTTCTGTGAGGCCCAATAGACCAGGTGACGGACCAAGACCAGAGATGAGCTGTGTCAGGCAGCTGAGTATCAGAAGAAGCTGGCCCCCACTGAGACCCAGTTCCTAGGGGAGAGGGCCTTAAGAGGCTCTTCTGAGGCGATGAACATCCAAGTAAACTTGGCTCCTCCTGGCTTCCACTTGAGCCACAGCAACTTGCCTTTTGGTCTATGAATCTCTACCTGTGATTGAATTAATTAGAAGGAATCCTATAAACCACACTCCAAAGAAAAACAGACAGTGAATTAGCCCATTGGATACCAAAATGCAGTGAAGGAAGAGGTATTTCTCAGTGGCATATAGCTCAGTAGGAAGGTGCTTGCCTAGCATGAGTAAGGCCCCTAGGTTCAGTCCCCACTACTGGAAGAAAATACACTCACCAGCTTTGTAAAGGCAGATACTGTGTCAGCCATCTGAGTTGCTCTGATTACCACTTATTGCCTGCCAGGTCTACCTGGTGCTTATCTCATTCCCTCTTCAAGGTCCTACAGGGTAAGGTGTGAGTGCTGTCCTGTTGTGGGTAAGCAGCTAGTGAAGAAGGAGGTCATCTGGGTTCAGGCCTGTTTACAAGAGAAGCTTGTTCCTTCTGTTGCATAACTATCTCAGTGGGCTCCAAAAGAGGAGCCCAGCTTCTTCTGATGGGTGGCATCTGTAAGAACACTGGATGAAGTGCTGAGTGTACTGCCTGGCACACAGCAGCCTATCATGAGCAAATGTGCCCAGAAAACCCTGGCAAGCTGGCTTTGCTTCAGGCTCCTTCAGGGCCAGCCCGAGTACAAGTCAGCACCATCCCAGCTAGTGTGTGTCTCGCCATCAGTGCCTCCCAGCCCAGTGGGCCCAAGTGTGAGTGGGCTGGTGGGCAGGGAAGAGGAAGAGGCAGATATATGGCTGGAGTCAGCAGAGCCAGGTGATGTATGTGGCGCCTGAGGGAGCTGCACAGTGACACTCCGGATTCCAGCCAGCAAGCGTCACTCCACTGGGATCGGCGCCGAATTATTGCTCCATATGAAACTGAGGACTGATGGGGGCTTTCCGTTACAGACTGACAGCAACAGCCGAAATTGGATTGTTTGCTATTTATTTTTTTTAACTTCTGTCAAGGTCACTACCATAACAGGAAAACACTACCCAAGCAGCAGGTATTTTTCATCCACTCTGCCCAAAAGAGCAATCTGTAGCCACAACTTTTGTGACAGGGGCCTTGCCTTGACAGCTCTCTTTCAAGAAAGATGTCCATATCCCAGGAGCTTGGGGGAGGGGCCACCCAAGGCCGTGGATTTCCTTGCTACTTTAGGATCCACCTTTTCTGCCTTAGTAAGTGCTTCTCCATCAGGCCGTGCCCCCGTCAGATCTCCCTGCCTGGTCACCAGTCCTCCCGTCCTGAGGTCTCCTCATTCTCAGGAAGCTAACATTCCACATGGGCATAGCTCCTGACTACTTCTGCACCTTCCTGTCTGCTGCTATGTCTCCCTTTTTGGGTCTCCCCTCCTGTCCATTTTTACACTCACTAAATGCCACTGGGCCAGGATCCATGTTGGAAAAAGCAGTGAGGAAAAGCTGGAGCCTGCCCTCTGGAAGCACGCGGCTCGGGGTGGGCAGACATTCAGTGAGCTATTTCTTAATAGTGTTTTTATATTTACTTACTTACTTATTTATTTATTTATTTATTTATTTATTTATTTTGGTCTTTTTGAGACAGGGTCTCCCTTTTAGTCCCAACTGCCCTGGAGCTCACTCTGTAGACCAGGCTGGCCATGAACTCACAGAGATCAGCCTGCCTCTGACTCCTGAGTGCTGGGATTAAAGGCATGTGCCACCACACCTGGCTTTTAATAGTATTTTTAGTGGAAGGTAGTCAGGAATGAATGCACTTAGCTGTGGAAGCCTGCCTGCTCTGTCCTGAGCAGAGGAGAGAGGGATAACCTGGACCAGCCAGTGGTCATGAGCCACAACAGGACCCCTGGAGCCCCATGCCTGCATGTTTGCTCCTGAGCCAGGGGACAGAATGAAACTAGAGTCCTGCTGAGGCCAACCTCAGCCATGTGCCCTCTTCCCCCAGTACCAGGAAAAGCAGCGAAAGCGTGAAGCTGAGGAGCGGCGACGCTTCCCCCTGGAGCAGCGACTGAAGGAACACATCATCGGCCAGGAGAGTGCTATCGCCACTGTGGGTGCTGGTGAGTCTGCAGCAGGGTGGGAAAGGGGCAGGCCAGTGTGTGCTCAGCTACAGTGAGGTGCATGTCCTGCTGACCCCAAACAGGGAGATGCAGGTTATATTCAGGTTGGTATGTGTTGAGTGCCCTCTGTATGCCAGGCATTATCTTAAGCTCTTGGTATGTTTTGAGTCATTTATTTAGTCCTTATGCAAGTGCTGTGGGGTGGGCACATTAAATCCCATTGTACAGAGGAGGAAGCCAAGGGCAGCACTAAAGTATTTGCTCAGCGGTACTTCCATATGCAATCAAACCTTGCCTCCTTTATCGGCTCCACTACCCTCATCCCCTGCTTTTTACGGGGACACCTGAGACTCAGAGAAAGAGTCGGAGCTTGTCCTGTTCCAGGAACAGGGCAGCTGAACTAGGACAGGACTTCAGTTTCTGAGTACCAGCCAGCTAGCCCAGACTCTTCTCAAACTTTCAGAATAGTTTGTCAGCAGCTGGAGAGCCAGGTCTTAGAGAAAACTTCCCAGACAATTGTGAAGTGCCTCCTCCCCACTGGTAGAGCCCCCATCCCCATCCTTTGGCCTCTAGGAACAAGAGAGTACAATTCTAATCCAGTGACCCTCCTGCCAAATGCAGTCCGCTGGACAGATGTGTCTAGAATGTGCTGCTGAAGACAGTGGTCTCACCTTTGCTCTCTGGTTCTGACCTGTGCCTCTCAGGGTGGTTTCAGACAACTCAGGCGGGGAAGAGACTCCCTGTGGCAGGCTAAGCAAAGAGGTCTCCCCCAAGACAGTGGTTCTCTGGACCAGTAGCCATAGCCTCTTTTGGGATCAAATCTCTGGCCTCAGTCCACACCTGTGCAATCAGAACCTCGAATCTATGTATTAACAGGCCCTTTAGATATCTGCCACTCAACTGGAGTTTAGAACTCACTGTCCTGGGATCTCTTGGCTAGGGCTGCTGACCTGTCACTCTTGTGTGTGTGTGTGTCTCTCTCTCTCTCTTTTTTTTTTTTTTTTTTTTTTTTTTGTATTTTTGTCCCAACTGTCCTGGAGCTCGCTCTGTAGACCAGGCTAGCCTTGAACTCACAGAGATCCACCTACCTCTACCTCCTGAGTTCTGGGATTAAAGGCGTGCGCCACCACACCCAATTCACTCTTGTCTCTGAGCATCTAGTGCCACTCGATTTTGCCCAGTGACTGTTATGGATTCACTGTGCTCTGCTTACTAAGAAAGGAGCCATGGGGCTAAAATCCAAGCCCTCCTCTATAGAACACCTGGGGCCACATCAGTTACTGGAAAATCATGGCAGTTACCCCAAGTCATTTGGGGCTCGACCTAATCTCTGTTATCCTCACTCTACAAGGGCTCATGACCCCCAGTGTGAACCCTCATGAAGGGCCTGGCCCTCTCAGCATACGAGTGGAGCCTAAGGAACAGAGCCTCCATCTCATGCAGAGGTCTGAATGTCGAAGGACAACTTAGTCCCTATCTTCACGATGTTGGGTTTGGGCCTGTACTCGAAGTCAAGCCCACAGCAGATTTCTTTCACCTGGAGCTGAGCACCCGCCTGCAGCTTGCCTCTTCTCAGTCTCTGTGCCAACCTCTGATGCTCAAATTTTGGGATTTTATTTTTTATTTTTATTTTATAGCATGAGTATTCTGCCTACATGTATGCAAGTGCACCCATGTGTACAAATGCCCATGGAGGCCAGAAGCAGCCATCAGATTCCCTGGAAATGGAGTTACAGATGGTTGTTGGCCACCATGTAGGTGTTGGAATCAAAATCCAGGTTCTCTGAAAGAGCAACCAATGCCTTTAACCATCAAGCCATCTCTCTGCCCTCTGACGCCCATCTTTGTGCCATCCTTCTTGTCTTCTCTTGCAATTGGCTCAGAGCAAGAGAAGATGATCCACTCTCCTACTCCAAGTACTGTCAGACTGTGTACCCTGGGAGCACCCTTCTGAACTCTGGCTCCTTGCCCTGTGGTATATGATTTGACCCTGCTATGGCTTCAGTGACCATTGGTAAAACAGTCCTGGGGTCTACTGTACAGAGTTGTGCTTTTTTTTTTTTTCTAGTCTTTTTGAGACAGAGTCTCTCTGTAGATCCAGCTGACCTGGAACTCGCTCTGTAGACCAGGCTGGCCTTGAACTCACAAAGATCCGCCCGCCTCTGCCTCCCGAGTGCTGGGATTACAGGTGTGCACCACCACACCTGGCTAGGTTGTACTTTTTTTTGCTTGTTTGCTCTACACATCCCTTGCTGAGAAGCCCCGCAGCTGGGGCCACACTGAGAATTTCCTACTGTGACCAGCTTCTAGAAAGTCCTGAACCCCACAAGAAGGAGTAAGCAGTCTAGCAGCTACAGCTGCATGCCCAGTCAAAGCATGAGGCACTTTGTAGGTCTGAGCTTATGGTAAGCAAGCAGCACCCAGGACTGCAGCACTTCAATCCCAGCAGACACAGGAGAGTGGGACGTATCTAGAGGCCAGGTCAGGCCTCTCTAGATTCTCCAGGCCAGTGTCACATGTATACTACGGACTGTCTAGATTGGGACAGAGCCTGGCACCCATGGGTACCATGAGGATGGGCAGCCAGTAAAGTGCTGCAGAATGAATTGATTTGATAAATGGCCATTTATTACCCTCACGAATTGGCTGAAACCAATTTCGGTCACATCAACCCCTGGTAAGTGCTGGGATATTGATTTGTGCAAAGTAATACAGTGAATTTATCAGTGTGATCCCCAGCTGCAGGGCCTCTAGCAAGACTGACGCACAGTTACCACCTAACAAATGGAGAAGATAAAGCACCAGCCCCATGTCCCAGGCCCCCATGACCACTCTGGTCTGTGAGGGTCACCAGAGCCAAACAGGCCAACCTGCATACCACATGGGTATGGAAAGTGAGGTTCTCCTTCTAGAACTGCAGTTGGTCAAGGGATGAAGGATGCCTGCACACCTGGCAGACATCCTGAGAACACAGAACCTTAGAGCTCTGCGTGCCACAGAAAGGCAGCCTGTGCTGGGCAGATTCAGAGCTTGGCCTCCATCTACTGTCTCTGAGACAGAACCTTGGACATTTCCTTGGCCTCAGCTCCCCTCCTTCCCACACTTTACCGTCTCAGTATCAAGTTCTACCATTTGCCACCTTCCAAAGCTTTCAAACCTGGCCTCTCCTCTCCGTTCCTGCGTATTAGCTACTTGCCTTGTTGCTGTGACAAAATACCTGACAAGATTCGGGTCAGGGGGGAGGGATTGACGGATAAATGGATGTACAGACAGGTGGTTTGGTTTGGGCTCCCAGGTGGGGAGCACCATCCATTGTGGCACCACCAGCCCACGGACGTGGCCTGTACTGTGCCCACAGTCAAGAATGTTTGTGCTCAGCTCGCTTTCTCCTTTTTATTCCTTCAGGGACCCCAGCCCATGGTTTGATGACACCTACTTTCAGGGCAGGTCTTCCCACCTCAGTTAACCTAATCTTGATAAGACCTGACAGGCACGGCAGAGGCTTATCTCCTAGACTGTCAGGCTGACAGTATGAATGACCACATCTTGATAGTGCCATTTGGCCAGGCAGTGGCCTCCTATCTGTTCTTCCTGCTTCCTTTCCTCTCATTAGAATCAACCAATGCTCCTCACCGGCCAGAGTGATCTTTGGAAACCACAAATCTAGCACTACTCCTCTGTTAACCCTGGAGTGGCCCTTGCTGCCCACTGTGGCACACGGGGCCACTACAGCTGCTACACCTCCAGAACTGCCCTTGCTAGCACTGCTCACACCAGCCACAGCAGCCTGCCCGGCCTCCCTGCTCACGTGGGCATCCTCCCAGCCTACAGCTCCTCCTCTTCTGGACCAGCCCAGCCCATCCTACACCCTGGCTAGTGCAGTTCAGGAGCAGTGGATTGCCGGCACAGTTCAGGGGCAGTGGACTGTGGGCACTGTTCGGGGGCAGTGGACTGCCAGGCTCCTTGTGAGGAGCTGTTGGAACTTGTGTTCTCCCAGCGACTGGAACTGCACCCTGTTCAGTTTGTGAAAAAACTTACATGGTAAGGCCTCTTGTGCGCTTGTTACATGCTCTGAGGAAAGAAGAGCAGCCGAGGCACCTGCCCTCTGGTAGCTCACAAGCATCATGGGAAGGAAACTAGCAAAGTCAGTAATTACAACCTTACTCTTTGGCCTTTGCCCTCCTCGGTGGTCAGCAGGTCAGCCTGCACACACCTGACACGGAGCTGCATCTGTGTAGGGATAGTACAGTGGTTCCACCAGGTTCCAGTTGGCCGTCTAAAGCCCCTGCACTCCCTCAGGCACCTCTGCCCACAAAGGGGATCTTGGCGTCAGCCTCGTGGCATACTGGGTCGCACCTCCGTACGTCCCACTTTACTTCCCTGTGGACTGCAACAGTGTAATTTTCCCGAACCATGTGCCCTTCTGTACCCTCCCTTTGAGTCCTGGGGTCCACCCCACCCCTGCCACCCAAGGGTCCTGCTGTGCTCTGCTGTTCTCGTGGCCTGGGCCACCTGCCCTTCCACCCTGTCCCTGCCCTGCAGCACACTCAAGACCTGGCCTTCCCCAGGAAGCCTCCCAGTTCTCCCCTGGGCTCAAGGCCCTTCCCCTGGGCTTCCTGCCAGCACCTCTGTCACTGCACTCACCACTAGATGTCTGCTGGGTTTTATGTCTTTCTCTCGGAGGTCAGGACCTGCCTTGTATCAGCTCTGTTTCGCAGGTTGAGCCACAGATGTACAAAGGTTGAACTCAAGTGAATGAGGGCAGTGCCCGTTTAACAGTGCTAATAGACACTGGGGTGACTTTCAGCTGTGAGCATCCCTCTGAAGGGCTAGGTCCCTGGGACATGGCACAGCATGGAACAGTCAGTTTCCAGGTTAGTTTTGAGATCCTCCCCTAGACCATTAGGACTTACCAAGAAGCACGAGTCAGCTGCCCAGGCTACCCCAGAATGTTCAGCTAGATGGAGGCAAAGACCTGGGCTCAGAGGAGGCAGCTTGAATTCTCTTTGCTTTTTCACATACTGGGGTCTTCCCAGAATGTCCTTTTCTACCTCATCCCTCAAGTAAGACTGTCATCCAGGTACAGATGCTCTCCCATCCACCCTCCAACACACACACACACACACACATACACACACACCCCTTTTGGAGTCCTCAGTCTTCATGGCAGCATTTACCTGAGAACCACAAGCCAGTACATGGTAAGAGCTTATTTGCAGAAACAATGTATAAGCCCAAGAGAGAGCTCAGAAGAGACCAGAAGCCTTCTTTGCCCAAGAGCAGTAGAAACCTCCTGGAGCTCTGAGTCAGCTGCCTGCTGCACTGTCCTCTGTGAAATGAGAATTGGAAGGCCAGGTGTGGTGGCGCATGCCTTTAATCCCAGCACTTGGGACGGTAAGGCAGGCAGATCTCTGTGAGTTCAAGGCCAGCCTGGTCTACAAAGTGAGTTCCAGGACAGCTGGGGCTGCAGGGAGACCCTGTCTCAAAAAGACCCAAAAAAAAAAAAAAATTGGAGAATCTGGGATCCCCTTTCTGATCCCAGAAAGAATTAATTCATTTAATCAGCAAGCATTAAACCAGTGAGGGACTAGTTTCAGGGATCTCTAAGGAATTAGACTGTCCAGCACCTCCTCCCTTAAACAAATTCAGACTGGGGTTCTGGGGACCTTCTTCTCTTCCTGGACACAGGCAAAAGAAACCCCTCACACTGACGGCTCAAGTTTGCCTCCTGGTTTCCTCCTGTGAAATGGAGACCATGCTTTCTTCTTATTATATGGATGAAGGAGCTCTTTGAAAATGGCCAGGCAGCCAGGTGTAGTGTCACACGCCTTTAATCCTAGCACATGGGAGGCAGAGGCAGGTGGATCCTGTGAGTTCAAGGCCAGCCTGGTCTACAGAGTGAGTTCCAGGACAGCTGGGACTAAAGGGAAACCCTGTCTCAAAAAGACAAAAAAAAAAAAAGAGAGAAAAAATAAAATGGCCAGGCTAGGGGCTGGAGAGATGGCTCAGCGGTTAAGAGCGCCGACTGCTCTTGCAGAGGACCCGGGTTCCATTCCTAGCACCCACATGGCGTCTAAGAGCCATCTTTAACTCCAGTTCCAGGGGAATCCGATGCCCTCTTCTGACCTCCTCAGCATTGCACGGCACAGGTGCACAAACCTACATGCAGACAGTACATTCATACACATAAAAAATAAATAAAAAAGAAAATGGCCAGGCTAATGACTTCCGCCCTTGCTACCACTGTGACCTGCATCACTTTCACCCGAATAGTTGCTCCATCCTTTGGTGCTTATAAAATGCTTTCCTAACCATTAACTCACTTCACCTTTGTGGGATGCTGACAGTGTGTATGCTTGTTTCATTTTAGAAATGAAAACTCTGAGGTTCTAAAGGAATAGGTATTTTACTCAAGTCTGTCAACTAGGAAGTGGCAGAGGCAAGACCCCAAGCTAGCTCTAACTCCTATCCTCTCCTCCCAGCCGCTTTGGATGGAATACATACCAGAGAGTAAGGACCTGTGAGCCAGGGCTAGGGGTGCTGTGGGGAGACTAATCATGAAGACTTGGTACCGGTTGAGTTTTTCCAAAGGTCTAGTGATGACACATGTGGCCAAGAGAAGCCATCTGGACATGACAGGACACAGCAGGCTGCGCACTAGCATGGCATATGGTAGCAGGGGGCCTGGGTGGAACTTGCAAGGCTGGGGCCAGCCAGGGAAGGGGCTGAGCTGCCACACAGAGGGCTCTGATCAGTGGTGCAGACAGGGCTGGGACAGTCTGCCAAACTGCTGAGTATGCCAGACTGGATGACCACAGAGGGAAGGTTCTATGAATGAGGCGGGCTGTGAGGAGGTGCTTCACAGCAAGGGAACCGGTGGGGAAATCTCCTTTCCCTATGCTTATGACACCCATGGGGGCTCAGGAGTCAGCCCTGGAAGAGCTAAAGCCCACTTCTTCAGATTATGTTCCTGTGTACCCTGAACAGCTTTCCTAACTTCCTGATACATAATCTCATCTGTAAAACAGGTGTCAAGTTTCCTGCACATCCTGCCTTATCCAGTCATGAGGCGAAATGACATTGCTTACAGGGGTGCTTTGTAAACTGTAAAGTGCTAGCGCAGTAAGTTGCACATTTTCTGGTCCACATTGCGAGTACCAGCACTTACAGTCACATCTGTGTGGATCCATCCAGGCTTCTATCTGGCCCAGCCTGCACCCGGGCCTGACAGGACCCTGCAAGCTCTCCAGCCACCCAGCCAGTTACATACCCTGGGGTCTGCCTTCCCCAGTCTTTCATAGCTACCTTCATTTTTCATTCTGTCGGACTCCATCTGCTTGGCCGTTTTTCTCTTCGATACTATTAGAAATATCCAGAGTTGTAATTGTTTAATGGTTGGCATTTTGCCTGTTTCACAGAGACCCCAGATCAAGCCCACCCCAGACTCGTGCCCTGGGTCTGGCAGAATTGACCAGGGACAGCTGTGCAGTGGAGTCTGCCTGGCATTATAAAGAGCTCTCTCCCAGGTGCATTATTAAAAAAGAGGGGGAAAGATAGCCCCAGGCATAATTGAATTCCACATTCTCCATGCTGGGCTTTCTGCTGCAGGGGCAAGCAGACCGCAGCTCGAGACAGCCTGGGATGCTACCCCAAAGAAACAGCCAAGAAGAACCTCACGTCTGTGGTACTCTGCCTGAGGGTGCTGTGCCCCCCTGGCCGGGTGATGCTGGTTCTGTCTGCCTCCCAGAGATGAGAATCTCAACCTAGATAATCATTTCTGCCAACTTTTAGAAGAATGTGACTCTCTCTCAGCCCTGTCCCCACACATATACACATACTCACACACAGTACCCACAGAAATCTTAACTTTTGATATTTTAATACCTCTGCTTGCTCCAAATACCCTCACTCCTAGCTTCTGGTTTCTATTGGGGCAGCAAACTCTCTCTCAAACAGGCTTTTCCTAAGCCTCTTACAGGGTTCAGCACAGGCAGCTCATCCAGTGTCCACGCGATTGCGCTGTTCCCATGTTTCTAGAGGTAGAGGTGAGAACACTGAAGGCCTGGTGCTGAGGGCCTAAGACATGGCCTGGACTCATAACTCTTCTGCTTGCTGCCCCTCTGTCCATGCCTCTCGCCACCTCGTGCTGGCCGCTCTCCAGACCCTGCCAGCCTCCATGGTCCACCTTCAGCCTTGCCTCTGCCAAAGAACTTCCCTGGCCTGCACAGCTACTTGAAGCCCAGCCACACAGGACAGCATCTTAAGAGCTTGGCTCCTCCAGACTGGCAGCACCAAGACTGTCAGCTCTTTGTCCATTGACTAAGTTTCCAGGCCTTGTCCTCTGACATATATCCTTTGGCTAATTTCCCCTGACAGTCAGAGGCCCAGACCAGACACACGGTTCCATCTGTAGATGGACCTGGACATTGCACAGTGCTCTGACCCTTCCGGCTCCTGGCTGCTATCTCTGTTAATGCAGCCCAAATTGATAGCACTTTTTTTTTTTTTTTGTCTTTTTGTCTTTTTGAGACAGAGAGTCTTCCTGTAGCCCCAGCTGGCCTGGAATTCACTATGTAGACTAGGCTGGCCTTGAACTCACAGAGATCCGCCTGCCTCTCCCTCCCAAATGCTGGAATTAAAGGCATGCACCACCCCACTCAGTGGGTATCCCTTTTTAAAGCAGCTATGTGTGATTTTTTTTTTTTTAAGGCAAGTTTTGAAGGAAATGCAGGTTTTTTTTTTTGTTTTTTTTTTTTTTTGGTCTTTTCGAGACAGGGTCTCCTTGTAGCCCCAGCTGTCCTGGAACTCACTCTGTAGACCAGGCTGGCCTTGAACTCACAAAGATCCGCCTGCTTCTGCCTCCCAAGTGCTAGGATTAAAGGCATGCAACACCACGCCCAGCCGGAAATGCAGTTCTTACATATACCAGTTGTGTGACTTGGATGTGTCTCTTTATCTTTTGCCTTAGTTTCCTGTTCAGTGTCATTGAATTTGGAATACTTTCCCTTCAGGGTGTTTCTGTGCGTCTCGAATAATTATTGGTGATTTTCCAGTTGAGCCTAGCGCTATGCCTGTGCTGCCGTGATTCCTCCTGTGCCAGTGCCTCGTCCGCTCCCTGCTCTTCACTTTAATGCAGATTCTCAGCCCAGTTCTCCCACTCCGCAGCTGCAGTGTTAATTTCCTTAACTTCATGCACAGCCCTTGATCACCTACCTCCTCTTAAACAAGAGCCTTACAGAACTTAGCAGAGATGCACCCCACTCCTCATCCCCCACCCTTCCGGTAGCCATGGTTGACAGAGGTGCTAGCCAATGGCTCACCCCTTCTGCACCCCAAGGTCTACACTACCCTTGACTGACTTCCAGAAAATGGATTTGATTGTGCTTGCACTTCCTAATCAAAACAGCAGAGCAGACTTTGGTTTCTCCAAATGGGAAAGAGCCCAAATCTTGCACCCCGGATCCCCAGGTCTCCCCATGGGATTCTGTCTTTCCTCGTTACACAGGTGAGTAGAGGGGTGACTCCAAGAGTTAACGTTCCTCTCAGATTCTCCTTCATCAGTCCCCCACCCACTTCACCTCCATTCACCGTCCACCCGCCTTTCGGTTTCCCTGGTAACACTGAGTGCTCATCCTGGAAAACTTTATCCGAAATCTGCTCTGGGCAGCTTTCCAAATCCATGCTAACCTGATTAGGTGTCTCTAGGGGCCTTGCCAGCTAATCAGATTAGGCAGCACTAATGGTAGTGAGGACTTTGAGTGGGCGCAGAGCAGTAAAACATATTGTATACTTAGTGATAATTATCCTGCCTTTTGTGTCATTGATTTATCTGCCTCCCTCCCCATCCCCGTGCTGTGCTTGGCCTTAGCGATCCGGAGGAAGGAGAACGGCTGGTACGACGAAGAGCACCCTCTGGTCTTCCTCTTCTTGGGATCATCTGGAATAGGTAATCACAAGCAGATCAGCCATGGGGCAGGAGCTCTGCCTGAGCCTGGCAGCTCCTGAAGCAGCTGCCTCCAGCCACAGAGCCACCAAGTTACTGAGAGCCGGAGTCGCTGCCCTTTCTCCTACTGTGAATTTACCTGGCAGACCAGGCCTTGAGGACTTGTTAGCCCTGGCCCAGGCACTGTGCGTCTCTGGAAGCTCACCTCTGGGAACAGCTGAGCCACCTCCACTACCTGGCATGCAGCTGTGTTCAGGACAGCCTACCTTTGGGAAGTTCAGGAAAGCCCCCGTGCCTAGTGCACAGCAGAACTGGTAGCAAAACGGGTTGGGTGTTCTCCTAGCCAGTTAGGGTGTGTTGTCTGCGGTATGCTCTGCCTCTCCCCCACCTCCCCTCATGGTCTTGATGGAGACTTCATGGTTGAGCTGCCATCTTCCCGTCCCAGCACCTTCATGGACCTGACTCTCCTCAGATCCCAAAATGAGTGGCTCTGCCTTCTTTCCAAGTGGCCCTTCAAAACTCCCACTTTGGAATTGTCCTTCCTTATTTGTCGCAAAGAAGAGCTGAAAGCCAGCACAGGTTCTCTTAGCTTCTAGCCCTGGCCAAATGGCAGGACCAGTGGGGTTAAGAAAGGCACAGGGTGCGAGCCAGGAAGTCAGGGCGCTCCTAGGAGAATTGCGGCTTATGCTGAGCTTCAGAGGACAGGTTGGATTATAAGAGCCTCTGTCTCCCACAACTCTAGGCTGCTGCTACAGAGAGAAGTCTCTTGGTCCCATCACAGAAAAAATAAGAAACAATGTGAACTGTTATCTGATCCCAGTGTCACCACTCACTCCCTAGCTGACCGTGGGAGTCTGCGCCTCAGCTACCCACCCACAAGAAAGCTGCTTCCCAGTGTCTGATCCCTCACGGCCCCTTCACGCCACAATCATCCAGTGCTAACCTAAGTCCTCTCCCTTCTTCACACCACAGACAATCATCCAGTGCTAACCCAAGTCCTCTCCCTTCTTCATTACTAGGGAAAACGGAGCTGGCTAAGCAGACAGCCAAGTACATGCACAAAGATGCCAAAAAGGTAAGGACTGGGACGGAGGCCTGGCCTGAAGGCCAGGGAAGCCTTGTCATTCATGCTTCCTGTCCCCCAGATCCAGGCAGCAGCCAGTGAGAAGCTGGCTCCTGGCCCAGGAATCAGGCCTCAGCTCTTGCCATGGTTCGCTCCAGGAATTTGAACAATTTACCCAGTCTCTGTACCTCAGTTTCTTCTGTGAAACAGAAATGGTCATTCTCAGCCCGCCTGAGTCTTGGGGCCCTTAAGAAAACCAGATGAGATTCATCCACACATTACTGAGCCCCTGACCACACCAAGCATCTCGCCGGATGTGCTCACAGCTAATGCAGTGTTACGGAGGCCTCTTCCTCTGCAGGAGCTCAGGGTGGCTAAGTGGAGCAGGGTTATGCCACAGGGAGCCTTGGGAGCTACTGGAGAAAACAAGAATGACATGATGCCACTGCCTGTGCCCTGCGCTGGGCCTGTTGCTCGTTCCTTCCCGTAGCCCAGAGCCCTGGCTTCTCCCCAGGAAAGAGCCATCGCCATCTCTGCTTATTTAAGACCTAGGCTGAGCTGACAATCTCCACCTTTGACAGAAGCAGTCTTTGGAGATGGTGCAAAACATTTCAATGGACTCTGAACAGCTTCCTAGCAGCCTTCCCAGCACTGAGCCTGCACTCCCTCTGCCTGCTGCTGGAAGTGCCCCAGCCCAGTGTGCTTGCCTGGTTTTGTGGAAAGCGTCGCCCACGGAAGCAGAGGGGCTGTTTCAGCCTCTTCTGGCCAAGTGGTCCCAACAGCAGGGTCCTGAGCTCTGTTCACTGTGGCCGGCCTGCCTGCCTGGTGGCCACAAAAACAACATAGCCCAGGCTGTGTTCTCTTGAGCACAGGGAACTGGCGGAAGGCTTCTAAACCTGCCTGTCTCTGCCTGTAGCTATGCCTCAACCTCAGCCAAGTCCAGAGCAGACCCACCTGACAGGCAAGGAAAGCACGTGGCATGCTAATGTGCTTCATCCGAAATAGTGGGCTTCAGCCAATTCATCAAGTTGGCAGCGATTGAAACAATTAGCATTCTAGGAAGGGCCATAAACTAGCGAGACTATTAGTGAAGATGCGGTTACGGGCAGGAGCCACCTGATTAGGGATGAAGAATTCTGAGTGGTTTAATTTTAATACTGTCAGAAAGGTTAATATTTAATTACAAATTATAATCTCCTTATCCAAGCTGTCTTAATATGTCTTCATACACAGTGCGAGTAGGCGGAGGGTATCTGCTGACTTGCTAGTGTAGAAAGGAGAAGGTGCTTGTTAAAGACTGATGACGCGAGTAGTTCTTAGTTGATGCATCTAAATGGGAGGCAGATTTTTTCCCAGTGCAGGATGTCCCACAGGCAGAATGGCAGCTTCCGGCAGTACACGCCTCCCCAGAGGGAGTAACACCAGTACCTGCCTGTATTGCTATGGAGACAGTAAGCTGCGGTGGGCCCAGGTTAGAGTCAGCCATTCCCTGCCTCAAGTTCCTGTTCTGCTTTCTCCCAGCCCTTGGAAGCTCCTATCCCCAAATGTCAGCCCTCTGCCTCAGGCTAGAGTTATGCAGCCCTGTGTCCGAGGTTGTGGCGAGCTCCTGCGAGTTGCAGCTCGCTCAGACTTCAGCCTGCAGTCACAGACTACGCCGCCACCTTGCTGGTGTTCGTCACTTCATCTTGTCCCAGCAGCGCCCACCCAGCATGTGCCTAGCTGATCCTCTGAGGGACTGGCACAGAGGCTTAGACCTGCTTCTCAGATGAGAGAACTGAGGTTCTGTGGTGGCAGGAGGCTTGTCCAGGGTCACGTGCTAGGAGTAGACAGAGTCCAGTCTCCTCTCATTGCTGTGGGAGATAAGGTTGTAAGCTCATCAGTTTGTCTGTTTCAGGGAGGGAGATGACAGTTACGACAGGCCAGAAAATCTGTGATTCTTGTAAAACTCCTTACCTGTACCAGCCCTCTGGGGTAATTTTACAGAATATATTTACACAGCCATTGTCTGGCCATGTGACAGGCAAATTTGAGACCTGCCTTCAGACTCTAAGTGAGCCCAGTACAAGCTGTCTAACCTCTAGGACCCAAGGACAAGTGCAGAAAGTGCTAGACAGGCTTTTCACGAGTGGGATCTCCCTTCCTCTGCTTCCCAAGGTGACTCAGAATGAGCCACCTGGCCTGGGAGTCCAAGGACCAGTTCTGGTCTGGCTGTCTGATCCTCATTTTAGCCATTTATAAAAAGACACTCATGGGGCTGGAGGGATGGCCTAGCGGTTAAGAGCGCCGACCGCTCTTGCAGAGGACCCGGGTTCGATCCCCAGCACCCACGTGGCGGCTGAGAACCGTCTGTGACTCCAATTCCAGGAGAACTCCAGTTCCAGGGGAATTGAGACCCTCTTCTGACCTCCGCGGCATCGCACGACACGGGTGCGCAGACCTGCATGCAGACAATACATTCATACACATACAAAAATAAATAAAATTAAAAAAAAAAAAAAAGACACTAATACCTCCAGCCCTTAGCCCACAAGGCATTCCGTCCAGCGGCGCGTTACCTGTCTGTGAGCGTACTGGTTTCCCCGTCAGCCACAGCACTGTTTCTCCCATGTTGAACAGCCTTGTTAACTCTCATTATCAGAGTTAATCATCCTTGAGAAAGAACCTTATTATAAGGTAGGGTGATAGAGCCCAAAAAAGTTTGAGTTTTAGTGGCATATGGTGACAGGTCAAAAGCAAGTAGTGGAGTCCAGTTCTACCCCTCCCCTCGTGTGTGAAACTTGGCTGGGACTCTGCTTTCAAACTTGAAGTTTCCGTAATGCTGCCTATCTATCCCATTGTATTGCTGTGGAACTTAAATGAGAATGATGTAAAATGGTAAACACCACTCTCACACGTAATAAGCAGTCAGAACATGTTGGATGTTACCATAGTTACTATTGCCTCACCTTGTAGGTAACTCAGAGTTAAAAATCATATGAAACCATGATGCTGGAGAAATGGCTCAGTAGAAAAGAGCATGGGCTGCTCTTGAAGAGGACATGGATTTAGTTCCCAGCACCCATATGGTGGCTAACAACTGTTTTTAACTCCAGATCCAGGGGCTCTAACGCCCTCTTCTGGCATTCCTGGGCATTGCACAACATAGGTGAATTTATGTATATACAGGCAAACCATAGATATAAAATCAAAAGAAATAAATTTTTAATATTTTATTATTTTAATTTTATGTATACGAGTATATTGCCTACATGTATGTAAGTGCACCCATGTCATGCAAAGCCCGAGGGGCCAGGGAGGCCAAAAGAGGGTGTTGGATACACTGGAACTAGAGTTACGGATGGTTGTTAGCTACCATGCAGGTGCTGGAAATCAAACCTGGGTCACCTGGAAGAACAGCAGTTCTTAACCACTGAGCCACCTCTCCAGCCCCAGAGAAATTAATTTTTTTTTCCCCTGTAGCCCCAGCTATCCTTGAACTCAATATGTAGACCAGGCTGGCCTGGGCTGGAACCCATAGAGATCCACCAGACTCTGCCTCCCGAGTGCTGCTGGGATTAAAGGCATGCACTACTGCCCTTAACCCTAGAAACCTGTTGTTGTTTTTTTAAGTCTTTTAATCAGGCCAGGTGTGATGCTCACGCCTTTAATCCCAGCACTCAGGAGGCAAAGGCAGGTGGATGTCTACATAGTGAGTTCTAGGCCAGCTGGGACTACAAGGAGACTCTGTCTCAAAAAGACAAAAAAAAAAATTTTTTTTTTAATCATCTGGGCAGAGAGTTGGCCCAGGACCAGGGTTCAATTCTCAGTACCTACCTGGTGTCTAACAACCACCTGTAACTCCAGTTCCAAGGGATCCAACACCCTCTTTCTGACCTGCAAGAGCATTGTGTAACGTGGGTGTACATGCAGGCGGTGCAGCCTACCGTCAGAAGTGTCCGTGGCTCTCCCAGCCCTTGCTTCCTCTGATCATCACTCAGCTTTCCCACAGTTGTCCTTCTTCCCTTTCAGAAGCTTCTGCGGCTGAGAGTCTCAAATGCTGCTTAGGCGCCGTGAGCCGATAGCAATGCCTGCCACATGGCCTCACCAGCCTCTCCAAGCCCTCTCCTACCTATTGGGTGAGGGCTCTTCAGAGCCCAGTGAGGCCCAATATTGCAAAGGGCTTGGCCAGGGCTGGATAGACAGTGGCAGAACTGGGTCTGAAGCTGAGCCTCCTGGACCACTTAGTGGTGCCTCTTAACCAGCAGCTGGGCTAGAATCCAGCCCTGAAGGCCTCCCTCTGGGGGTCCTGGTGTTGCATTGTCCTCAGTCATAGTACTGTGTGTGAGGGCTGGGGAAGGGGAGGGCAGGATTTTTAGGTACCTTGGCACTGATGAGTACCCACGTGGCCCCCCGGTATCCACGATAAGGTCCAGGTATCTGCCTGTGTTAACTCTTCAGATCACACACTACAGCATCTCTTCCACTGAGGCTCACTCCCATAAGAGGCTCCTTCCTTTAGAAATCACCCCAAAGCCCAGTTGTGGAGAGAGAAGGCCTACAAGCTACATTATAGATACCTTTTAAGTGAAGAAATAGATTCATTCCTTAAAAGAAAAAAAAAATTTAATTAAACAAAGGGCCATTTGCCTCCTGCACACTAGCAAAGTTGGGGGCCCTGTGGAGCTCTGCCCTTCGTAACTCTGTGTCATCCACACTGATGGAACTGACCTTGACCGTGCCCATCCACCCTACTCAAACAGCTGCTCCTCAAGGACAGGGACAAGAGTTGTTCACTTTGTAACCTCAGTGCCTGGCACACACAGGCGCACACAGAACGCCCTCCGAAAGTGGAAGGGAAGGCAAGTGGAGCTGTAGACAGTGTGATAAGGAGACCAGTAGATGCTTCCTGAAGGAAAGGACGTCCTGAATCAGATCTCAAAGGGGAGGGACAGGATTTGCCCTTGTTAAGGTAGAGAAGTGGGGGCTGGGGGGTCATGTGGGGAATGAGTGAACAGGAAAGAAGGCAAAGACCAGGAAAAATGTGCCATGAGATGTGACGGTAGCCCACGCTGGTGAGGCCTGAAGGCTCCGGCCTGTGCTCATCCTGTCCCCTCCTGCCTCAGGTCAACATGCTACCTGCTTATGTCCACACAGGGCTTCATCCGGCTGGACATGTCTGAGTTCCAGGAGCGACATGAGGTGAGACAGAGTCTTCGGGACGTGTGGCTTTCAGGGCCTCTCACTGTGACTCGTTGAAGCCATCTTCCCACACTGGCCCTGTATTGTAGACTACAAGCACAGAAGACTTCTTAACATGTGTCTTGCCTTCTACCAGGTGGCCAAGTTTATCGGGTCTCCACCAGGCTACATTGGCCACGAAGAGGGTGGCCAGCTGACCAAAAAGTTGAAGCAGTGCCCCAACGCAGTGGTGCTCTTCGATGAGGTAGACAAGGCCCATCCAGATGTGCTCACCATCATGCTGCAGCTGTTTGATGAGGTAAAAACAGGCTGGGGTGAGCCGGAGCCGTGGGGACATGTGGCATTAATGGGGGCTTTGAGCAGCAGGGACCCAGGCCCTAGAGCCCGGCTTACTGCTGCGTCCCATCTGCACTCAGCGACTTAGCAGATATGACTCTGCCCCATCTCCGGACAGGACCCCCATGGGGAACTAAAGGAAAGACTAGTACTGACCTGCAGCTGAGATCTCATGGCCTCCCAGGCTGCCTTCTAGAGAAAGTGAGCAGGGTGCTGCGGGTGGGGATGGACGCCTTTAATCCCAGCACTCGGGAGGCAGAGGCAGGCGGATCTCTGTGAGTTCAAGGCCAGCCTGGTCTACAGAGTGAGTTCCAGGACAGCTGGGGCTACAGGGAGACCTTGTCTCAAAAAAATTAAAAAATTAAAAAATCCTGAAGGCCGCTCTGTAGAGGAGGAGCCAGAGGGAAAAGGCTGGGGTTCGGGGAGGAGACGCCTCTCTATGCAGCTGCAGCAGCCTGCTCTAAAGGTTTCATGGGCTGCAGAGAAGCCCCAGAAGGTTGCCTATGAGGATAGCAAGGTGCTGGCCATGAGCAGTGGCCTGATTTCTGGCCTAGGTGGCTGAGCCATCAGCCACGGAACTGGCAGGCCCTGTAGCAGACACAGGTGATAGAGGAAGACAAGGCCAGAGGGACTGGGATTGCTGAGAGTTGCGATGCCTCAGAGCCAGCCCAGTGGAGACCGCCATGAGCCCTCATCAGTTCTGTGGGGTCAGAGCATAGGCAGGATCTGCCAAAGTCAGCTCAGGGTTCCTTCAGCACAGAAGCCACCAGGAGAGATGCCGTCTCTCACCTCGGGAGGTCCTATGGCACCAAAGCAGTGGAGGCCAGGCAGCGAGCCTGGCGCACGTCCGAGACACACGTCCGAGACACACATCCGAGACTGAGATGGTCCAAAGAGGGAGTTGCTGCAGAGGTGGGCAGCACATCCATAAAATGGAGCTGAGGTGTTTATTCTTGCGGCACTGTGCAGGTAGCGGGGACACAGCCGGCCTGGGGTTAATGATGAGCCAAGTAGACAGGGCACCTTAGCTAGGCACCATACTGGAAGAGTGACCAATGCAGCAGCTGTAAGGGCACTTAGTCCAGCCTGGAGATGTGCCCAAGTCCCCAGACCCTGCCCAGGCCTGTCCTCCCAAGCCTCCCCAGAAAAGCAAGAACCCTATAGCTATCAGCAAAGTACCATGCAGGGTTAATGCTGGGCTGTTTCCAACTGAGCCTAGAGCCTCCAGCACAGGCCAGAAGTCCCAGGCAAAGCCTGATCTTCAAGAGGCCGCCTTTTCTTCCTTCAAGGACTCATAAGGATTCTAAATGCCAAGCACCAGCCCTAACCCTGGGTGAGATTCACACCCCAGCTAGGATAGCTGGCAAGGACACTTCCCTCTTTGGGACATATCTTAATTGTGGAGGAAACTGAGAAGAAAGAGATGTTAAGTGCTAAAAGTCCCCCTTGGGGCCAGTTGTACACTGCACCTGCTCCCCTGGCCCACCTGGGACCCATCCTGGTGCCCAGTTACGAGCAGAGCTTTGATCTCTCAATGAAATTGTCGCTGGGTTATTGCTCTGGCCAGGACAGCAATACATGGACTCAGTCATCAGGGATGAGTTCTGCAAGGCCAGTGAGGAACACACGCAGTGTCAGTGTGTACATTTGGTTGTGTCACATGCACACAGACCTAGCCCCAAGCTCAAATTGCACCCAGTGATTCTGGTGAGCAGTGGTGAGGCTGAAAAAACGGGCAAAGGCTCAAGGGTACCCACTGCCCATTCCTCCCCTTTTCCTACCCCAAAGTAGGGACAGCTGGGGGGGGGGCACATTTCTATGACGTGGAATGTCACATCCATTTAAAATACACCCCTTTGTAACTAATGCTTTGTAAGAGGTCTGTGCCAAGTGCCCAGGCCAAGCAGGCCTGGAAGGCAGGCCTGGCATTCCAGAGCTCACACCGCATCCTCCTTCCCCCTCTGTCCCTAAGGTGAGAACTGGGTTTGCTAGTACCTGGACATTAGAAGAGTGACCCCAAGTCTAGCCTGCACCAACAGGGAAGGAAACAGCTTGATCAACCCTGGCTCAGTGGTCTGTCCCCAGGGCCATGTTCTTCACATTCGTCATGCCTCAGATGACCCTCATAGGGGACACGAACTCAGTTTGTCCTGGTTCTGAGAAGCTCGTATGACTGGAAAGCAGACGCCCTGGTGGAGAAGCAGGTGCAGGAGCAGGGCACGGCTTGTCTCTGCGCTCTGGCTTCTAGCTGCAGGACTATGAACAAGTTACTTGATATCTCTGAGCCTTGGGTTCTTTATGGTTATGGGAATTGGAGCAGTCAGCAAGCAGGTGTTGAACATCCCTGTGCCCACCCCTGGCCTGGGACAATCATGAGCTTTGCGTGGAAGCACTCCATTCTAGCAGGGGGGCAGAGTAGAGCACTGCACCAGCAGCAGCAGCCCTGCCGGTGCTGCCTCGCCAGCCCCGTTGATTTCTCTCAGTGAGAAGTGCTTGCTGCTGTCCTGACTGCCCAGTACTGGTATGCAGCGATGACCTTGAGGTGCCCTTGACCTGATTGCCTCCAGAGCACTTTTTTTTTAATTGTTTTTTTATGTGTATGAGTGTACTGTCTGCATGTAGGTTTGTGCACCCATGTCGTGCAATGCCACGGAGGTCAGAAGAGGGTGTCGGATTCCCCTGGAACTGGAGTCAAAGATGGTTCTTAGCCGCCATGTGGGTGCTGGGGATCGAACCTGGGTCCTCTGCAAGAGCAGTCAGTGTTCTTAACTGCTGAGCCATCTCTCCAGCCCCCAGAGTACTTTTCACACTTCTATCCGCTGCTTGCTCCTTTTCTGTTACTTGCACCCGTCTCCTTCTGTGTCACTTCTAAAAAGAACAAACATTCCAAGGAAGCTTCCCAAGGGAGTTTAAGGAGGAACCTGACCATCCTTGCTTCTCTGCCAGGATTGAGGATGGCTCCAAAGATATAGAAATGACTGGGCATGGTGGTACAGATACAGAGATGACTGGGCATGGTGGCACAGATACAGAGATGACTGGGCATGGTGGCACAGATACAGAGATGACTGGGCATGGTGGCAAAGATACAGAGATGACTGGGCATGGTGGCACAGATACAGAGATGACTGGGCATGGTGGTACAGATACAGAGATGACTGGGCATGGTGGCACAGATACAGAGATGACTGGGCATGGTGGTAAAGATACAGAGATGACTGGGCATGGTGGCACAGATACAGAGATGACTGGGCATGGTGGCACAGATACAGAGATGACTGGGCATGGTGGCAAAGATACAGAGATGACTGGGCATGGTGGTACAGATACAGAGATGACTGGGCATGGTGGTACAGATACAGAGATGACTGGGCATGGTGGTAAAGATACAGAGATGACTGGGCATGGTGGCACAGATACAGAGATGACTGGGCATGGTGGCACAGATACAGAGATGACTGGGCATGGTGGCAAAGATACAGAGATGACTGGGCATGGTGGTACAGATACAGAGATGACTGGGCATGGTGGTACAGATACAGAGATGACTAGGCATGGTGGTAAAGATACAGAGATGACTGGGCATGGTGGTACAGATACAGAGATGACTAGGCATGGTGGTAAAGATACAGAGATGACTGGGCATGGTGGTACAGATACAGAGATGACTGGGCATGGTGGTAAAGATACAGAGATGACTAGGCATGGTGACACATACCTGTAATCCCAGGTGGAGGCAGGGGAATCAGAATTTCAGGGTCATCATCAGCTACATAGTAAGTTTGAAGCCAGCCTAGGCTATGTGAGACCCTGTATCAGAAAACAGCAGAAGATATAAAGAAGGCACTGTCTCCTTTTGCCTCATATTGTTGGTTAGAGGATCACAGCCCTCCGACCATTTGCTCAACGTAGCTTCCTGAAGCTCTTGATCAGTGGCCACATTCGGCCTTCAGAACCATCCTCTGAGATGCCCTGCCCTGGACTCCTACAGCAGCCAGGCTTCCCTTCAACATGACCACTATTTGTTTCCTAGTCTCAGTGCCCCTCTAAGCCAGAATTGTGACATCTCAGTAACTCTTAGATCCCAGGCCAGAGTGGGCCCAAGAATGTGTTGGGTGGGGAATCAGCCTGACCTCTGGAAGCCAGGGATTCTAGATGCCCTGAGGTGCCAAGAGCAGGTGCCCCTGACCTGCAGCCCTTAGTGAAAAAAGTTATTACAACCAGGTGTGAGTCCCACTCCCAGAGAGCCGGGGGGGGGGCGGCAGCGCAAGGCTGTGGGGAGGAGCTGTATTCTGAGAGTGCTCCCAGTTTCCTGACCATACCGTCCCTCATCCTTGCCAGGGCCGCCTGACAGATGGCAAGGGGAAGACTATTGACTGCAAAGATGCCATCTTTATCATGACCTCCAATGTGGCCAGTGATGAGATCGCCCAGCATGCATTGCAGCTGAGGCAGGAAGCTTTGGAGATGAGCCGAAACCGCATTGCCGAAAACCTTGGTATAGTGGTTGATATGGGCTCTCCAGATAAGCAGTCTGGCCACCAGCACACCTGGGGGGCAGGGATAGAATTGGGGTCCTGGGTCCAGGTGAGATCCTTAGAGCAGACACCAGACATCATACCAGAGGGTAGAGGGGACAGACTAGAGTGTCCCTCCTCCTCAGGAAAGCCCACCTGTTGTGTGATAGGAAGACTTCAAACAGGAAAGGACAGAGCCATCCAGCTCTAGGAACAAGAGAGACACAACAGCTAGGGATTCTGGGGGTACAGCAGGTGAGCGAGTATGGAAAGGGGCACAGCCTTTTTGTGGCAGAGCAGGGTCCTGCATAGGGGTCAGGAGAGGCTGTGTCTGCACCTTTCTACTCAGGATGAGCCCTGCAGCCCTTTTCCTGAGTCTTCCTCTTGACTCTTCTCCTCCTGACCCCAGCTCCCTGCCAAGGAATCCAGGTTCAAGTAGTATCTCAGAGCTAGAGGGCTTTAGAAAGTGCCAAGTTGGGTGAGGAGCCCAAGGCAAGGCCTACAGACCCTTAGACCATCTCCGCAAGCACCCACCCAATAGCAGTAGGCAGGACAGGGCCTCTCCATGGGTCAAGCCAAGGATCAGGCAGAGCTCCCTTGAGTGGAGGATTGAGCAGTTTGTGATGTTTCCACAGGGGATGTCCAGATTAGTGACAAGATTACCATCTCAAAAAACTTCAAGGAGAATGTGATCCGCCCCATTCTGAAAGTAAGTTTTTCTTGGCTGTTCCTACTGGAGTCTCGGGTTGGAGGAGCAGGACGTTAGCCACTCTAGAGCTGTGGAAATTCCTATTCTTTCCCACCATTGAGTTCCCCCAACCCTAACCTGGCTCTGCAGGCTCACTTCCGGAGGGATGAATTTCTGGGACGGATCAATGAGATCGTCTACTTCCTCCCCTTCTGCCACTCAGAGCTCATCCAGCTCGTCAACAAGGAACTGAACTTCTGGGCCAAGAGAGTAAGAGGGGACTGCCTGGCATGGGTGGGCACAGGACAGCTGGAACTCTGACTGGAATGACCCCTCCCCTTGACGGTTGGCACACCATGATGTGGGGCCAGCAGTCCTGGGGGCATAGCCTCTCACCAGCTCACGTCTTGGGCCATTGTGGCAAGAGCTGGGGGGCACTTGGCCACCACATGCAAACAGGTCTCTGTCTGACCCACCTCAGGCCAAGCAAAGGCACAACATCACATTGCTGTGGGACCGTGAGGTGGCAGACGTGCTGGTTGATGGCTACAATGTCCACTATGGTGCCCGATCCATCAAGCATGAGGTGAGCCTGGGCCTGAGAAACAGGTGTCACACCTCCCTCCCTGGAGCCCCAGACCCATCCTCCAAGTTCTGTCTCCTTGTAGTTTAGCTCCCAGAATTGCCCATACCAATAGCAGAAGATGGTCAACCAAAACCATTCTCTGGGGGCTGGAGAGATGGTTCAGTGGTTAACAGCACCAGCTGTTCTTGCAGAAGACCCAGGTTCGGTTCCCAGCACCCACATGGGGAGCTAACAACCATCCTTAACTCCAGTTCCAGGGGATCCAAAGCCCTCTTCTGGCCTTTTGGGTATTGCATGACACAAGTCCACTTACATACATGTAGGCAGAACATACACATAAAATAAAAACAAGTAACAAATTACAGTTCTTGAAAAGACACACCTCACTGGAAGGAGTCCTGGGCTTGAAGCCTCAGAGACTAACATCACAGAGACTTTAGCATCATCCTGCGGGTTATTGCCATTAACCCCACTTTGCAGTTGAGGGACTCGAGACTCAGGGGCCTCTGACTTACCCAACCAGTAAGCGATGGCCATGTCACTTTCCACCACCTGCAGGTCGAGCGCCGTGTGGTAAACCAGCTGGCAGCAGCCTACGAACAGGACCTGCTGCCAGGGGGCTGCACCCTGCGCATCACCGTGGAGGACTCGGACAAGCAGCTCCTGAAGAGCCCAGAACTGCCCCCCGAAGCCGAGAGGCGTCCACCCACGTTGCGCCTGGAGATCATTGATAAGGACAGCAAGACCCACAAACTGGACATCCAGGCACCACTCCACCCCGAGAAGGTGTGCTACACCATCTGACATCCACCTGCCTGTATGTGCCCTGAACATCCAATAAAGGCCCCTCGCCGTGGCATGGCAACTGACCTACCTTCCCCTTGTACTGCCTGGGAAGGGCACCCTCAGCCAGCCCTGAAGCAGGAGTCCTAGCCTCCCCGCCTTCTTGGCTGTAGCTCCCCTCTAAGGTGAGGAGCACAGAGGCGCCTGGCCTGCGCTTCAGGATGAGCCCCATTCCCTGGAGTTTCTCGAACTTAACTTGTTGCCAGAAGCTCCTAAGTGGCAGCTGAGAAGCGATCTGGCTGGAGGAAGACGGGCCAGGCTGTGATGAGCCGCCTGCTTGTGTGCATGTAGCACATCCCAGGACGTCCCTGTGAGAGCGGAGGAAGGCGAGAGGCCTAAGCACAGGTAGCTCTATAGCTTAATCTATAGCTTCCTCTCTCCCGCACCCTACAATTCTCTGTGCTGCAAGCTCCTCCCCACCCTGGAGTCAGGCCTGATGACTCGCCAGACTAGTTCCTTATCCTGCCTTCCTTGGGGATGAGACATCAGACCCAGGTGACCAAGTTCATCTGTCCTTCAGGCAACTGACAGTACAAATAGTGGTAGACTGTAAGGGGGTGCGATCAGGGGTCAGGTTCAATGCCAGTGACTGTGGAGCCACCTCAGCCCTGTCTCTTAACTGCCATCCAGACAGGTGAGTCTGGAATAAGCCTGCACACTGGACTCAGAGCAGTGGCTCTAAAATACTGTGCCTCTTGTGGAGGGCACGTCACAGACTGCAGTCCAACCTAGCTGGGCAGGACACAGCAAGGCTGGCCGGTCACTGGGCACCATCTGCAGAAGCCACCACCAGTAACCACTGTATCCATTGTCCCTGCAGGTCTTGAGTAAAGTCCTGCTCCTCCAGCCCCTCCTGTATGTAACTAACCCTCACAGGCACAGGAAGCAGAGACAGGGCAAGTCAGTGCCTTGAGTCATGGAAGAGTGTTGTGAGGACGCGGTGTGAGGCGAGAGCCAGGCACAGGGCCGCTCTGAGGGTCTCCACCTCGCCTCTGAGAGCCAGGCTGTGGCTCCTCGGTCATGTTCTGTAGTTGCTTATTTGTTTGAAATTATTTAGACTTACAGAAAATTATAAAGATTGTTCTCATATGTCTTTCACTCAGCTTCTCCTGACACTAGTACAGTATGAAACCATACCGTAATTACCAAAACCAGGACAGGACAGGAGATTCACATCGTCGCACACTCCTGACCGATCGCGGGCATGCGCACTTTGCCAGCTTTCCCCACGTCCTGTTTCTGCTCCGGGCCCTGTGCCCAAGCGTGGTCTTTCTCCTGCAGTCTCTCTCCTCTCTGTCCGCTGTGGCGTCTTCCCCTTTGTTCTTCGTTCATGGCCTTGACATTTTTGAAGAGTCCAAACCAGTTATTTTGTTGCTGTCCCTCAGTTTGAGTTTGTCTAATTTCTCCACTGAGCGGATTGAGGGTCTGCACTCGACAAGGTGACCACAGAAGCAGTGTGCCCTTGCCACCCCCAGCAGTGTGCACTCTTCTTTATTGTGTGTGTGGTTTGGAGGTGGGGTATGTTTTCTTTTTTGTTTTTGTTTCTAAGACAGGGTTGCCCCTGTACCCCCAGCTGGTCTGAAACACTATGTAGACCAGGCTCCTGGGTGCTGGAATTAAGTGTGTCCAGCCCGTTTTCAGTGGGCATTGTTAACATGATCATGAAACTGAGGTTGTCTGTGCTCAGGGTCTTGCTGTGAACTTTCGACCTTTCAGGCTGGGGTACAGTCAGTAGTGGGGCTTGCCTGGCATGCAGGAGACCCTCGGATGGATCCTCCAGCACCACAAAACCAAGGCTACACCATGAGACCCTGTCAAAAAAAAAAAAAAGGCAAGTGAGATGACTCAACAAGTAAAGGTGCTTCCTGCACAGCCTTGACAACCCAAGTCCAGTACTCAGAAATCACATGAAGAACCAATTCCACAAAAATTGTCCTCTGACTTCCACCCACGTGTTATGACACACGTGCCCATATATACATACACAATAACAAATAAACTTTTATATTTATTCGTGGTCTTTTTTTGAGACATGGTCTCCCTGCAGCCCCAACTGTCTTGGAACTCCAGTGTAGACCAGGCTGGGCTTGAACTCACAGAGATCCACCTGCCTCTGCCTCCCTAGTGCTGGGATTAAAGGTGTGCACCACCATGTCACACCTATAAATATACTTTTAAAAGGAATGGAAATGTTCTAGGGAAGTCCTGCCTCAATGTCCTGTTTATGCTTAGAGACTTTCCTAGAGTTCGGTGGCCATCTTCATGTGGGCTTAGACATCTTCTTGTTGTTTGTACCGTATGATGCCCTTCCTGCTCCTGACTCAGCTGTATTTATTTACTGACATTCTGTCTAAGGAAAACCCTTGTCTGCTGCTTTCCTTTGCTAGCCTTGTCTGCTACTCCTGCTTTCGGTTCTTACACTTGCTTCAGTGTGGTCGTCAGACATAGAGGCTCAAAGTCAGTCAGGGACCGTCTTCTCTGACATTCCTACTGAATAATCAACTACAGCTAGGCGCAGCAGGCATTCCACTCAGAAGAGGCCATTTTTATGCCTGAGAAACCCCTTGGCACCTTCTCTCAAGTACTTTACAGAATAGATCCTCAAGGTAAATGTCGCTTCTTCAGGAGGTCAGACCCCATCTGTTGTGTTGGACTCCCACCCTCTACGTCCATCACATCCTGAGTTTTGCTCTCTGTCTAGAATCTAAGCACCAACAGGCAAAGCTAGGAGGATTTGGATGGGGCTGGCCCAAGGCAGAGCAGTGTCATGTATCTGCTCAGTGTGCCTTTACTCAGCTTGTGCTTGAGTCCGCAGGGGCCCCACTAGAATTGGCTCTGAGCAGACATCCTGTGAGGACAGGATCTTGTCATCCAGGACCATGGGCCAAGGAGAAACTGAGCAGGGTGTGCACACTGATCCCAGCATGGGGAGGGGCTGGCAGGAAGACTCTGAGTATAAAGCTAGCCTGGGTTACGAAGACTCTGCCTCAAAATAACAAACCAATAATAGCAACCAAAAAGCCTCAAGATGTGTAATGATTGTTTTAGATGTAGCAGGAAAAAAAAACAACACTTTTTTGGGGGGGGTCTTTTTGAGACACAGTCTTCCTGTAGCCCCAGCTGGCCTGGAACTCACTATGTAGACCAGGCTGGCCTTGAACTCAAAGAGATCCACCTGCCTCTGCCTCCCAAGTGCTAGCATGCACCACCATGCCCAGCAGAAAAACACATTGAAACCTCAGGAGGAGAGATGGCCTAGCAGTTAAGAGCACCGACTGCTCTTACAGAGGACCCGGGTTCAATCCCCAGCACCCACATGGCAGCTGAGAACTGTCTGTAACTCCAATTCCAGGAGAACTCCAGTTCCAGGGGAATCTGACACCCTCTTCTGACCTCCACGGCATTGCACGGCACGGGTGCATAGACCTGCATGCAGACAGTACATTCATACACATAAAAAATTTAAAAATAAAAATAAATAGAATCAAACTTCCGGAGACTGATAAGGGATAAAGGAGTCAAGTGAGGATGAAAATACAAGATCAGGAGTGAGGAATTAGACGTATCAGAGAGAAGAGACAAGTGAAATCTTTAGAACTTCACAGCAACAAATTAAAAAACAGGGCGTATAAGCCCTCCTGCGGAGGGCAACAGGAGGAAAAGAGGAGTGTCCTTAGCTACATAGCAAGTTCCAGACCACCAGCCTAGGTGACTAAGAACTTGTTATCACCTGCACGCACGCACGCATGCATGCATGCATTGCATGGAAAGGGGGAAATGATGCAAATAAGAGTATATTCATGCATGAAATTCTTTTATCCTCTTAAAAGGGGGAGAGCAGGCTGGAGAGATGGCCCAGCAGTTAAGAGAACTTACTGCTCTTCCAAAGGACCTGAGTTCAGATCCCAGCACCCACATCAAACAGCTCACACTCCCCATAACTATGGTTCCAGGGGTCCAGTGCCCTCTTCTTGCCTCCACAGGCATACACATAAACTTTTTTTGAAAGAGAGAGAGAGAGAGAGAGAGAGAGAGTCTCCCTTTAGTCCCAGATGGCCTGGAGCTCACTATGTAGACCAGGCTGGCCTTGAACTCACAGAGATCCTCCTGCCTCTGCCTCCCAAGCGCTGGGATTAAAGGCATGCACCACCACACCCATCCTAACTTTTTTTTTTTAATTTTTATTTATTTCTGTATGTGTATGAATGTACTGTCTGCATGCAAGTTTGTGCACCCGTGTCATGCAATGCCGCGGAGGTCAGAAGAGGGTCTCGGATTCCCCTGGAACTGGAGTTCTCTTGGAATTGGAGTTTCAGACGGTTCTCAGCCACCATGTGGGTGCTGGGAATCGAACCCGGGTCCTCTGTAAGAGCGGTCGGCACTCTTAACCGCTAGGCCATCTCTCCAGCCCCTAACTTTTTTTTTTAAGCTGATCACCAGGTACAGTGGCACATGCCTTAAATCCCAGCACTCAGGGTAGAGGCAGGTAGATTTCTGTAAGATCAAGGCCAGCCTGGTCTATACAGTGAGTTCCAAGTCATCTAGAGCTACAGGGCAACCCTGTCTCAAAAAGTAAAAAACAAACAAACAAAAAAAAAAACAGACAGACTGGAGAGAGATCGCTCTTTGGTTAAGAGCACTGCTTGCTCTTGCAGAGAACCCAACACACACATGGCAGCTAACTGTCCTTAACTCCAGTTCCAGGAGAATCTGAGACCCTCTTCTGACCTCCGCGGCATTGCACGACACAGGTGCACAGACTTACATGCAGACAGTACATTCATACACATACAAAAATAAATAAAATTTTAAAAAATTTTTAAAAAAAGATTATTTGAATATGATGGAGCATCGGAAGCTAGTGGAGGACATTTACCAAGAGCCATCGCCATAAGGCTCTGGTAGCAGCAGGTCAGAGAGAGAACACCAAATCTGTTTGCATGCTGGAAAATGAAGTCTCTTGTTCTGCTGACATATGTGCCTGTAGAAAATCTAAAAGCCAATCGTAAAAAACAATTGCATTAAAGATCTTTGGTGAGTGAATAAATAAAAGATAAATGTACAAAAAAAAAAAACAACAACTCTGTTCTCTGTTCTACCGAGTACAAGAAGTGGTGAGGACAGAGCTAGCAGACGGGGAGATGCCCGATCGTAAAACCCGCCAGACTGACCCCAAGGCCCCAGGGAAGCTGAGGAACAGCTGGGAAGGGAAACCGAGGAACAGCCAGGAAGGGAAACTGAGGAACAGCCTGGAAGGGAAACTGAGGAACAGCTGGGAAGGGAAACTGAGGAACAGCCAGGAAGGGAAACTGAGGAACAGCCAGGAAGGGAAACTGAGGAACAGCTGGGAAGGGAAACTGAGGAACAGCCAGGAAGGGAAACTGAGGAACAGCCAGGAAGGGAAACTGAGGAACAGCCAGGGAAGGGAAACTGAGGAACAGCCAGGAAGGGAAACCGAGGAACAGCCAGGGAAGGGAAACCAAGGAACAGCTGGGAAGGGAAACTGAGGAACAGCCAGGAAGGGAAACTGAGGAACAGCTGGGAAGGGAAACTGAGGAACAGCCAGGGAAGGGAAACTGAGGAACAGCCAGGAAGGGAAACCGAGGAACAGCCAGGAAGGGAAACCGAGGAACAGCCAGGAAGGGAAACTGAGGAACAGCCAGGAAGGGAAACTGAGGAACAGCCAGGGAAGGGAAACTGAGGAACAGCCGGGAAGGGAAACCGAGGAACAGCCGGGAAGGGAAAGCGAGGAACAGCCGGGAAGGGAAACTGAGGAACAGCCGGGAAGGGAAACTGAGGAACAGCCAGGAAGGGAAACTGAGGAACAGCCAGGGAAGGGAAACTGAGGAACAGCCGGGAAGGGAAACCGAGGAACAGCCGGGAAGGGAAACCGAGGAACAGCCGGGAAGGGAAACTGAGGAACAGCCGGGAAGGGAAACTGAGGAACAGCCAGGAAGGGAAACTGAGGAACAGCCAGGGAAGGGAAACTGAGGAACAGCCGGGAAGGGAAACCGAGGAACAGCCGGGAAGGGAAACCGAGGAACAGCCGGGAAGGGAAACTGAGGAACAGCCGGGAAGGGAAACTGAGGAACAGCCAGGAAGGGAAACTGAGGAACAGCCAGGGAAGGGAAACTGAGGAACAGCCGGGAAGGGAAACCGAGGAACAGCCGGGAAGGGAAACCGAGGAACAGCCGGGAAGGGAAACTGAGGAACAGCCGGGAAGGGAAACTGAGGAACAGCCAGGAAGGGAAACTGAGGAACAGCCAGGGAAGGGAAACTGAGGAACAGCCGGGAAGGGAAACCGAGGAACAGCCGGGAAGGGAAACCGAGGAACAGCCGGGAAGGGAAACTGAGGAACAGCCGGGAAGGGAAACTGAGGAACAGCCAGGAAGGGAAACTGAGGAACAGCCAGGGAAGGGAAACTGAGGAACAGCCAGGAAGGGAAACCGAGGAACAGCCGGGAAGGGAAACTGAGGAACAGCCGGGAAGGGAAACTGAGGAACAGCCGGGAAGGGAAACTGAGGAACAGCCAGGAAGGGAAACTGAGGAACAGCCAGGGAAGGGAAACTGAGGAACAGCCGGGAAGGGAAACCGAGGAACAGCCGGGAAGGGAAAGCGAGGAACAGCCGGGAAGGGAAACTGAGGAACAGCCGGGAAGGGAAACTGAGGAACAGCCAGGAAGGGAAACTGAGGAACAGCCAGGGAAGGGAAACTGAGGAACAGCCGGGAAGGGAAACCGAGGAACAGCCGGGAAGGGAAAGCGAGGAACAGCCGGGAAGGGAAACTGAGGAACAGCCGGGAAGGGAAACTGAGGAACAGCCAGGAAGGGAAACTGAGGAACAGCCAGGGAAGGGAAACTGAGGAACAGCCGGGAAGGGAAACCGAGGAACAGCCGGGAAGGGAAACCGAGGAACAGCCGGGAAGGGAAACTGAGGAACAGCCGGGAAGGGAAACTGAGGAACAGCCGGGAAGGGAAACTGAGGAACAGCCAGGAAGGGAAACTGAGGAACAGCCAGGGAAGGGAAACTGAGGAACAGCCGGGAAGGGAAACCGAGGAACAGCCGGGAAGGGAAACCGAGGAACAGCCGGGAAGGGAAACTGAGGAACAGCCGGGAAGGGAAACTGAGGAACAGCCGGGAAGGGAAACTGAGGAACAGCCAGGGAAGGGAAACTGAGGAACAGCCAGGAAGGGAAACCGAGGAACAGCCGGGAAGGGAAACTGAGGAACAGCCGGGAAGGGAAACTGAGGAACAGCCGGGAAGGGAAACTGAGGAACAGCCAGGGAAGGGAAACTGAGGAACAGCCGGGAAGGGAAACTGAGGAACAGCCAGGGAAGGGAAACTGAGGAACAGCTGGGAAGGGAAACTGAGGAACAGCCAGGGAAGGGAAACTGAGGAACAGCCAGGGAAGGGAAACTGAGGAACAGCCAGGGAAGGGAAACTGAGGAACAGCTGGGAAGGGAAACTGAGGAACAGCCAGAGAAGGGAAACTGAGGAACAGCCAGGGAAGGGAAACTGAGGAACAGCTGGGAAGGGAAACTGAGGAACAGCTGGGAAGGGAAACTGAGGAACAGCCAGGGAAGGGAAACTGAGGAACAACCAGGAAGAGAAACCGAGGAACAGCCAGGAAGGGAAACTGAGGAACAGCCAGGAAGGGAAACCGAGGAACAGCCAGGGAAGGGAAACTGAGGAACAGCCAGGAAGGGAAACTGAGGAACAGCTAGGGAAGGAAAACTGAGGAACAGCCAGGAAGGGAAACTGAGGAACAGCTGGGAAGGGAAACTGAGGAACAGCCAGGGAAGGGAAACTGAGGAACAGCCAGGGAAGGGAAACTGAGGAACAGCCGGGAAAGGAAACGTCACTGCACTCACTTTTTTTTCTGTTTCTTTTTTTTTTCTTTTTTTGAGACAGGGTCTCCCGGTAGCCCCAGGAGGCCTGGAACTCACTCTGTAGACCAGGCTGGCCTTGAACTCACAGAGATCCACCTGCCTCTGGCTTCTGAATGCTGGGATTAAAGGCGTGCGCCACACGCCCAGCCTGCACTCACTTTTTGTACTTTTTAAAGCTTTGGACCTGAACCCAATCTCTGCGCTACCTATTCAAAATTACAATATTCTTACAAAATGTAGTAAGAGGAGAAAAACATAGCAAGGCTATTTAACTCTCCTGATTCATTGTAGTCTCTCTCACAAATATTTTCTCAGGAGCTGGGCTACCCAGCACCGACAGAAGTCCAAACCTGCCAGGTGTGGTGACACGCACCTGTATCCCAGCTGCTCGGGAGGCTGAGGCATGATGGCTTCAGCTCAAGACCCGAAGACAAGCCTGGACAGCACGCACTCTGTACAAAACAAAACAAAACCATCTTCCCACATTTCCACTCTAGAGAAAAACGTCCTGCATAACGCCACCTCCCCGGCACAGAGCAGCTGACTCACTAAGTGGACATAAAACCCCCTGTTACATAACTTGTTCCGTATTCCACATCTACATGTGATAACATCTCCCTCTGGTTCTATTATCCCATTTAGTTATTCAATCTCTGGGCAGATTTTTAAAGTTAACCAGAACAAGCTATAGGAAACAATGGGGCAGAGAGAAGAAACAGAAGGAAAAAGTGTAACTGAGCCCAGTATGTATGTTCCCCATCCTGAGCCACACATGCACATATATGCACGTACACCATGTGCTCACACAAATAATTTTTTTTTTGAGTGTGTGCCACAGCATGCCTGTGAAGGCCAGAGGACAGCTCTCCAGAGCCGCTTCTCCACTCGTACTTGTTGAGACAGGATCATGTGGTTATTGCTGCTGCTATACTGTGTACCCCAGGCTAGCTGCTGTACTGTGTACCCCAGGCTAGCTGCTATACTGTGTACCTCAGGCTAGCTGCTGTACTGTGTACCCCAGGCTAGCCACTGTACTGTGTACCTCAGGCTAGCTGCTGTACTGCATACCCCAGGCTACCTGCTGTTACTGCGTACCCCAGGCTAGCTGCTATACTGCATACCTCAGGGTAGCTGCTGTACTGTGTACCCGAGGCTAGCTGCTGTACTGCACACCCCAGGGTAGCTGCTGTTACTGCATACCCCAGGCTAGATGCTGTACTGTGTACCCCAGGCTTGCTGGCCCACAAGCCTCCAGATGACTCCTGTCTGCCCCTCCTGTCTCTGCAGGAGTGCTGGGACTAGCGGTACACACTGCCACACCTGACTTTCCGTGTGGGTTCTGGAGCTCAGACTTGAGCTGTCAGGCTTGCACAGTGAGTGCTTTTATCCCTGCTACCTCTCTGGCCCAAGAGTAATTATTTTCGGGGGGGGGGGTATTTTCAAGACAGGGTCTCCCTGGAGCCCCAGCTGTCCTAGAACTTGCTATGTAGACCAGGCTGGCCTTGAACTCATAGAGATCCGCCTGGCTTGAGTAATGTTTTTAAAGGTTTATACCCAGCAGATTCTGGGAACAGATTAGAGGCATTCAAAATCTGGGACTCCCCCCACCCCCACATAGACAGTTTACCTTGGCAGAATCTTTGAAAGACTGCAACTTCCCAGGAATGGCAAATTGTGATTAATAATGGTCCATTTCAGCTCTTAGCACAATAGCATCTATGCATGCCCTGTCCCCTGGTCCCATGGCAAGCAGTCAGGCACATATTCCTGTAGTTTAATGCCATTTGTTATAGCCATAGTGGCCCCAAATGACCTTTTCCTCCAAATATCTGGGATCTGTGCCCTCATATCTGCTTCTGGTCACAAAGGTTAAAAAGGAAAAAGACCATTGTTAACCTCATCTGCCCCCCTTGTGGCAAACCCCACCCCCTCTGGCTAAAGTGACTTATGGAAGCTGTAAAGGGCCAGTGCCGGGCTGGAGAGATGGCCTAGCGGTTAAGAGCGCCGACCGCTCTTACAGAGGACCCAGGTTCGATCCCCAGCACCCACATGGCGGCTGAGAACCGTCTGTAACTCCAATTCCAGAAGAACTCCAGTTCCAGGGAAATCCGTCACCCTCTTCTGACCTCCGCGGCATTGCACGACACGGGTGCACAAACCTACATGCAGACAGTACATTCATACACATACAGAAATAAATAAAATTAATAAAAAAATATTTAAAAAAAAAAAGTAAAGGGCCAGTGCCTGCCCCCTTCGCTTCTCTCTTATTCCTACACCATTGGGAACCAGATATTAAAGACCAGAATATCCAAAAGTAATTGGGTATAGAGTTGCCCCTCGATAACCATAGGAAAATTGATTCTAGGCAGAATTAGGCTTTTTGCCGGGCGTGGTGGCACACGCCTTTAATCCTAGCACTTAGGAGGCAGAGGCAGGCGGATCTTTGTGAGTTCAAGGCCAGCCTGGTCTACAGAGCGAGTTCCAGGACAGCTGGGGCTACAGGGAGACCCTGTCTCGAAAAGACCAAAAAAAAAAAAAAAAAAGAAAAGCCTAATTCGAGCCAGGCATGGTGGTGCACACCTTTGATCCTAGCACTTGGGAGGCAGAGGCAGGCGGATCTTTGTGAGTTCAAGGCCAGCCTAGTCTACATAGTGAGTTTCAGGACAGCCAGAGCTACAGGGAGACCCAGACTCAGACAAAAAAAAAAAAAGCCTAATTTGGGGATGGAGAGATGGCTCAGTGGTTAAGAGCACCAATTGCTCTTGCAGAGGACTGGATTCGATTCCTAGCACCCACATGGTGGCTGAGAACCATCTTTAAGCCGGGCGTGGTGGTGCATGCCTTTGATCTTAGCACTTGGGAGGCAGAGGCAGGTGATCTCTGTGAGTTCAAGGCCAGCCTGGTCTACAGAGTGAGTTCCAAGCCAGCTGGGGCTTTAGGGAAGCCCTGTCTCAAAAAGACACACACACAAAAAAAGCCTAATGCTAACTGGGCGTGGTGGCGCATGCCTTTAATCCCAGCAGTTGGAAGGCAGAGGCAGGCGGATCTCTGTGAGTTCAAGGCCAGCCTGGTCTACAGAGGGAGTTCCAGGCCAGCTGGGGCTACAGGGAAACCCTATCTGAAAAAGACCAAAAAAAAAAAAAACCAACAACAGCAAATTTTGTGAAGGAGTTTCCACATCATCAGACTCAGTTGTCCAGTTTTCAATTTAAAAAGCACACATATAGCCGGGCGTGGTGGCGCACGCCTTTAATCCTAGAACTCGGGAGGCAGAGGCAGGCGGATCTTTGTGAGTTCAAGGCCAGCCTGATCTATGGAGTGAGTTCCAGGACAGCTGGGGCTACAGGGAGACCCTGTCTCGAAAAGACCAAAAGAAAAAAAAAAGCACACATATATACATGTCCCATTCAAAGGAAGAAAGTAAGTCAACAGACACTGTCCCTGAAGACATTCCAAACGCAGGTCTACTAGGCAGCATCTATAATACACTTGTTTGGTGTTTTGGTTTTTGAAATGGAGTCACTCTGGCTGGCTTGAACTCCCTTTGTAATCCAGGATTGCCTCAAACTTGAAACATTCCTCCCTGCTCAGCCTTCCCAATTCTAGGATTTTAATCATGAACCTGTGATGGTTTGGATGAGTATGACCCCGCCTTAAGGCTCCAAGTATTTGGACATTTTGTCCCCAGTTGGTGGCGCTGTTTCCAGAGGTTTCAGGAGGCGTGGCCTTGCTGAAGGAAGCACGGCTGTGAGTTCTTAAGCCTTGTCAGATTGCCACTCTCTGCTTCCTCTTCCTGCTTGAAGATGTGACCCCTTAGCTTTCTGCTTTGCCCACCACTACTGCCATGCCCCCTCCATATGGACGCAAACCCTCTAAAACTGTAAGCTGAATAAACTCTTCATTTTATAAGTTGCCTTGGTTGTGGTGTTTTATTACAGCATGAGAGAAGTAACTGATCTGCACCACCATGCCCAGATAGGCAAAGCCTTTAAAACAGCCATCTGAAAGATGCCTAAAGAGCCAAGAGAAGACATGGGGAAAGAAAAATACTGTGTGAACAGCATAATATCAGGGCAGAGGTGTGGCTCAAGAGGCAAAGCATCTGCCTGGCATAAATGAATGAGGCCCTGGATTTGCTACACACACACACACACACACACACACACAGAGGCCCACTGAGGTAGCACATGCCTATAATCCCAGCACTCAAGAGACTAAGGCAGGAAGGTCACTAGTTCAAGTTCACACTAGGCTACATAGTGAGAATATTTCTGTCTCAATAAATAAATTACTAAATTAAATAAATAAACTAATTAAAAAATATATATATCTCATAAGCAGGCAGATCTCTGTGAATTCAAAGCCAGCCTGGTCTACACAGCAAGTACCAGCTGGAGCTATAGGGAGACCCTGTCTCAAAAAGACCAAAGGCCAGGTATGGTGGCTCACAGCTTTAATCCCAGCACTCGGGAGGCAGAGGCAGGTGGATCTCTGTGAGTTCAAGGCCAGCCTGGTCTACATAGCGAGTTCCAGGATGGCTGGGGCTACAGAAAGACCCTGTCTCAAAAAAAAAAAAAAAAAAAAAAAAGACTAAAGGGGGAAAATCAATAAGAAGATAGAAAACCAGGAAATAAAAAGAAATTCTGGACTTAGAGGGACTTAGCAGTAAGGAGCACTTGCTACTCTTGGGGAGGACCTGAGTTTTGTTCCCGGCACCCACATTAAGCAGCTCACACCTGCTTGTGCAGGGAACTGACACCCTGTACTGGCCTTCAAGGGTGCCCATACACACAGACTTCAAGGGCATAAATACACACAGACACAAACATACAAATAAATCTTTTGAAAAAAAGACATTCTGGGCTGGAGATATGGCTCAATGCTCAAGAGCACTGGTGATTTTTGCAAAGGACCTAGGTTCTTTTCCCAGCACTCATAGGGCAGCTAAGAATTGTAAGGGAATTTGAGACCCTCTTCTGGGTTCTATGAGCACTGCACATAACATGGTGCACTTACATACATGGTGCACTTACATACATGGTGCACTTGCATGCAAGCAAAACCCTTGTACACATAAAAGTAAATAAATAAAAATCCAAAACAATCTTAATTCTGTAACTGAAAAATTTGAGCCAAAAATGAAAATTCACTAGAAGAATTCAGAGACCTTTTGAGCAGACAATTGACTAAACTGAAGAGAGAGCAACAGAAAGTTTCCTGTCAAGGACAAAAAACAAGCACTGTATGAAAAGAAAAAAGTGAACAAAACCTAAAAGACCTATGAAACAAAGTGAAGCAAGCTGACATCCACCTGTTGGGTCACAGGAGAGGAAGTGGCAGAGGGGTACCTGAAGAGTTGAGCTGCACATGGTGGCACACCCCTTTAATCCCAGCACTTGCAGAGGCAGGCAGATCTCTGAGATGGAGGCCAGCCAGATCTACATAGCAAGTTCCAGGCTAGTTGGGACTACAGGGAGACCCTGTCTCAAAAACAAAAAGTCTTATTAAATGCTAACTCTGCTTCAAAAACATAATAAACAAATAAAGTGCCAATTTTTGTTTGTTTTTGTTTTTTTGAGACAGGGTCTCCCTGTAGCCCCAGCTGGCCTCAATCTCACAGAGATCCGCCTGCTTCTGCCTCCCAAGTACTGGAATTAAAGGCATGTGCCACCACACCCAGCTGAAAAATTTCTTTCTTTCTTTTTTTTTTCTTTTTTTTTTTTTTTCTTTTTTTTTGGTCTTGGGCTGTCCTGGAACTCGCGACGTAGACCAGGCTGGCCTTGAACTCACAAAGATCCGCCTGCCTCTGCCTCCCAAGTGGTAGGATTAAAAGCATGTGCCGGGGCTGGAGAGATGGCCTAGTGGTTAAGGGCGCCGACCGCTCTTGCAGAGGACCCGGGTTCGATCCCCAGCACCCACATGGCGGCTGAGAACTGTCCGAAACTCCAATTCCAGGAGAACTCCAGTTCCAGGGGAATCTGACGCCCTCTTCTGACCTCCGCGGCATTGCACGACATGGGTGCACAAACCTGCATGCAGACAGTACATTCATACACATACAGAAAAAAACAAAACAAAACAAAACAAAAAGCATGTGCCACGACACCCGGCAAAAAATTTCTTTCTAAAAATATTTTATTATAAAAATATATTTTTTTCACTTGGGAGGCAGAGGCAGGCGGATCTTTGTGAGTTCAAGGTCAGCCTGGTCTACAGAGTGAGTGTTCCAGGACAGCTGGGACTACAGGGAGACCCTGTCTCAAAAAGACCAAAAAAAAAAAAGAAAAGACCAAAAAATAAATAAACAATAAATATAAAAATATATTTTTTTTATTATTATCCAGGCATGGTGGAGCATGCCTTTAATTCTAGCACTGGGGAGGCAGAAGCTTGTGGATCTATGTGAATTCAAGGCCAACCTGCTCTACATAGTAAGATCTGGGCCAGCTGGGGCTACAGGGAAACCCTGTCTCAAAAAAGACGAAAAAATTTTGTAATAACTAATATATGTTTTTATTTTATGTTTTGCCTGCATTATGTAAGTGCACCCCTGTCATACAATGTATGTGGCAGTCAGAAGATTTCCCTTGGAAATGGAGTTACAGATGGTTGTTAGCCACCATGTAGGTGCTGGGAATCGAACTTGGGTCCTCTGCAAGAGCAGCCAGTTCCCTTAACCACTAAGCCATCTCTCCAGCCCCTGAAAGATTTCCTAAAATGATAAAAAGGCAGCAACCTCACCTAACCATAAAGTAACACTAGAGGAATCTGAGCATACAATACTGAGCAACTGCATTGGCTAGAACTCTGGCCTTCACACACACACACACACACACACACACACACACACACACACACGATCAACCAGTACAAGAAAAGGTGTTGGGCATCATTATGTTTCAGAGAAATGCAGATTACAGGGGCTGGAGAGATGGCTCAGTGGTTAAGAGCGTCGACTGCTCTTGCAGAGGACCCGGGGTTCGATTCCCAGCACCCACATGGCGGCTAAGAACCATCTTTAAGCTGGGCATGGTGCCACACATCTTTAATCCCAGCACCCGAGAGGCTGAAGCAGGAAGATCTCTGTGAGTTCAAGCTAGCCTGGTCTACAGAGTGAGTTCCAGTTCAGCTGGCGTTATGGGGAAACCCTGTCTCAAAAAGACAAAAAGAAAAAAAAAGAAAGAAATGCAGATTACAAACATGAGATCCATTCAACTCACTAGGATGACTTTTTTTGATAGAGCAGGTGTCATGCCACATACCCAGCACTTAGGAAGCAGATCTCTGTGATTCCCAGGCCAGCCAGGGCTACACAGTGAGACCCTGTCTCCAAAAAAAAACAAAAATAATAATAATAATAATAAATTAGGGATTTATTTCTTAGATATGGACATTTGAAAAAAAAAAAAAAGTAAGGGCCTGGAGAGATGGCTCAATGGTTAAAAGCAATGACTGCTTTTGGAGAGGACCTGGGTTCAAATCCCAGCACCTACATGGTGGCTAACAATGGTCTGTAACTCCAGTTCTAGGGGATCCAGTGGCTTCTGAGCCGGCTAAATTTTTTAATGATAATAAAATATTGTGGGAGATTTTTGGTAGGTTTTGTTTTTAGTGATATATAGAAGTGACTTACAGTGACAGCTTAGATTCTGTGAAATGTGCCATATTGGTATGCTAGAAAGGTATAAACATTCTGCTCAAAACAGTCAACTTCCTCATGGAGAATATTGAGAAAGACTGAGAAAGAGATGAAAAGAATGTTTGGCAGAATGCATGAGCTCTGGTGGGGTGGGGAGATGGGGGGACACGGGTCTAGATTTGATAAAAAAATAAAAATAAATTTATGGGAAAAAAAGGTATAAACAAGTTCTGAGTGGTAGTGAATGATAACATTCACTCTAGGAAGTCAGCAAATAGCCTCAGCTCCTCTTACCTGCGGGGTAAATGCATTGCACGGAATGAGCATGCCACCCAGAATTAAATCTCAGACCCGCCTTTTGCTAGTCCTGTAATCTCATTTAAATTACCAAGCCCCTCACCTTGGTTTTTCTCTCTGAAATGAGACTAGAGATAGTTCCTCCAACATAAAGTCTTTATGAGCATTAAGCATGTCCAGCACAAGGACTGAGAACTGGACTGATGGTGGGGAACACTTAACTCAAGCACTGTGTCACCTGCTTCTGTAAAGTTCTATTCTGAGTGGTGAACTAGCACTCCACAGACTAGCATCAAGCCAGCAGCCAGCAGGCTCAAACTGCCTTTGCTTACAGGGCTACCACAGGGATCTTTTGGGGTGGGGGGATAATTTTTTGGCACAGGGTCTCTCTGTAAACCCAGCTGGCCTGGAACTCCCTATGGAGTAGACCAGGTTGCCTTGGAACTCCCTATGGAGTAGACCAGGTTGCCCTGGAACTCTCTATGGAGTAGATCAGGTTGCCCTGGAACTCACAGTAATCCCCTGCCTCTGCCTCCTCCTGACTTTTGGGATTAAAGGCAGTCACCACCACGCTCACCTTTTTTTTTTTTTTAATTGGGTCTCATATCATCCAGATTGGCCTTGAACTGCCTATGATCTTCAACTTCATTTTTTTAATTTTTTTATTTATTTTTTTTTCTGTATGTGTATGAATGTACTGCCTGCATGCAGGTTTGTGCACTCGTGTCATGCAATGCTGCGGAGGTCAGAAGAGGGTGTCGGATTCCTCTGGAACTGGAGTTTTCCTGGAATTGGAGTTTCAGACGGTTCTCGGCCGCCATGTGGGTGCTGGGGATCGAACCCGGGTCCTCTGTAAGAGCGGTCGGTGCTCTTAACCACTAGGCCATCTCTCCAGCCCATTATTATTTTTATGTGTATGAATGTACTGTCTTCATGTAAGTTTGTGCACCCGTGTCGTGCAATGCCTCGGAGGTCAGAAGAGGGCATTGGATTCCCCTGGAACTGGAGTTAAAGATGGTTCTCAGCCGCCATGTGGGTGCTGGGAACTGAACCCGGGTCCTCTACAAGAGCAGTCAGTGCTCTTAACTGGTGCTCTTAACCGCTGAGCTATCTCTCCAGCCCTGGCCCTGGCTTTTAATCCCAGCCCTCAGGAGGCAAAAGCAGGCGGATCTCTGTGAGTTCAAGGCCAGCCTGGTCTACATACTGAATTCTAGGACATGTGGGGCTACAGGGAGACCTTGTCTCAAGAAGACCAAAAAAGTATTATTACTTATTATTTTATGTGCTTACATGTATTGCCTACATTTCTATGTAAGTGCACCCATGTAGTGCACTGCCCACAGGGTACCGAAGAAGGTGTCACATCCCCTGGAACTGGAGTTACCGACAGTTTTTCACGACCAAGTTGGTTCTGGAATTTGGATCTTGAACTTTTCATAAAAAATTAGTTTTTAGTTGGGCATGGTAGCCCATGCCTTTAATCCTAACACTCAGGAGGCAGAGGCAGAAGCAGAGGCAGGTGGATATCTCTGAGTTCCAGGCTAGCCAGGGCTACACAGTGAGACCCTATCTCAAAAAAAGATTTTATTTTCTACTTTTATTTATGTGTATGTGTGTGTGCATCTTTTGTGGGGGGTGGGGTACCTTCAGGGACCCGAAGATGGTGTCCCATCCCCTGGAGCTGGAGTTACAGGCAGTCGTGAGCCACCCAACATGTGTGCTGGGAACCAAATTCCGATCCTCTGGAAGAACAGGAAGCACTCTTTTTTTTTTTTTTTTTTTTTTTGGTCTCTTTTGAGGACAGGGTCTCCCTTTAGTCCCAGTTCTGCCTGGAGCTCACTCTTGTGATCCAGGCTGGCACTTGAATGCACAGAAATCGCGCTGCCTCTGCTCCCAACGTGCTGGGATTAAAGGTATGTGCCACCACGCCTGGCAAGGAAGCACTCTTAACATAAAGCCATCTCTCCAGCCCCCACCACAGAACCTGAAAGCAACAGAAGTGTGTTTACTATCCTCACACAGCATTCTGTGTCTGCCAAAAGTTCCATTTTTTCATAAATTGCTGTACTAGGGACCATGCTAAACCAGTATGACCTCAACTTGACTACATCTGCATAGACCTGTTTCCAAATCATTCAGCCCCACAACAGTTACCCTAGAAAATGATGACAACCCCACAGGGTAGCCTGCAGGAACAAACAAATGTTTACAAATCCCTCTGAAACGTGCCTGCCTTACGTCATTCCGAGAGTGCAAAATTAATGGCCTAGCCCAGCAGAGAACTGGGCAGACCATAGCTCTGGCCTGTGAGTCCAGAGGTTGGGCCTCCTTTCACCAGTACCAAAGGAGTTTTGGGTTCACGGATGAGTTAGGTTTGGTCTCATGGATTACTAGCTTAGCAAGTAAACTGCTCATAGTCTTTTTTTTTTTTTTTTTTTTGTCTTTTTGAGATGGTCTCCCTGTAGCCCCAGCTGTCCTGGAACTCACTCTGTAGGCTCATATTCTTTAGTCCTATGGACTTGATCGGCTATCAAAGATCCCTCCAAATCAGATCACCCAAAAGACCTACCAAATCACACCCACCATGCCCATCTTACTCGGGTTGTGAGCAGAGGAACTTCACAGCCTGGGGGGTGCCGTGCTCTGTGACATCAGGAAATCAGGTTTATCTGCAGCATCTTCCACACCAGTCCTGGGCTCTACAAACTGTTTGCTATGCCACTTCCAAACAGTTCTGGAGCCCCGAATGTTATGGGAAACTCATCCAGGCCCTCTCAAGTGGTGGTACTTGGGTGAGGGAGTGAATCACACCACTGAGCTCATACCCACATTCCCTCTCTCTAAGTCTTGGATTTTCTTCATTATTCCAAAGGATTCCTGCCATCTCGATTTCATTTAACTTCAATGTGGAATCCTAGTTTCAACCAACTGAAAAAAACAACCTAACACCAGTTTTATGTTGAAGAGGATGCAAAACAACATTTATTATTAGTGGGAATGTAAAATTAAGGGACGCTTTAGAAAAAGGTCTAGCAATTTCATAGTGAACTAAGTTGACATCTAGCCTATTACCAACAATTCATTTATTTTTTTATTTTTTTTTTTATTAATTTTATTTATTTCTGTATGTGTATGAATGTACTGTCTGCATGCAAGTTTGTGCACCCGTGTCGTGCAATGCCTCGGAGGTCAGAAGAGGGTCTCGGATTCCCCTGGAACTGGAGTTCTCCTGGAATTGGAGTTACAGACAGTTCTCTGCCGCCATGTGGGTGCTGGGATCGAACCCGGGTCCCCTGCAAGAGCAGTCGGTGCTCTTAACCGCTAGGCCATCTCTCCAGCCCCTTTTTGGCTTTTTCGAGACAGGGTCTCCGTGTAGCCCCAGCTGTCCTGGAACTCACTCTGCAGACCAGGCTGGCCTTGAACTCACAAAGATCTGCCTGCCTCTGCCTCCCAAGTGCTAGGATTAAAGGCGTGTGCCACCTCGCCTGGTGAAAAGATTCACTTTCTACTGGGAATCTTTATTTGCAGAATGTAATAAAGAACTCCAAACTTAGGTGAAAACATCCATTTTTTTTGGAGTGTATATGTGTGTGATGTGTGTATATGTGTGTGGACATGTGTTGCATGTTGTATACATGTTTGGGGAGGGTGTACATGCCACGGCATGAGTGTGGAGACCAGAGGTTAGCTTTCAGTGTCAGTCCTTGCCTTTCCATGTTGTTTGAGACAAGGTCTCTTCAAAATGCAGGAAGCCAAGGCTAACTGGTTCACTGGCCTAGGGATTCTCCTGTCGGTGCCCCCCATTTTCTATGTGGACATGTGGATTGCGGATGTTCTGCTACTGCATCTGGGCTCTGGGGACCCTAACTCTGGTCATCCGGCTTGCAGGGCAAACACTTTCCCCACTGAATCATCTCTCCAGTCCTGGTAACAGCATCCTGTTCTCTTTAAGCTCACACTTCTGTAAGCCAACACTTCACAAGCACGGTTGAGTGCTCGTCTACTCAGGATCTCAACGTCAGCTGTGAACTTAAGGAAGATTCTCCAGAAGCTTATGGAGGCTCCTGGCTGAGTTTGGTTCCTTGGGGCTTTAGGAGCAAGGTGCCCTTTTCACAGCCACCGCCGCTCTGCCCTGCCTCCAGCTTCCATCTATGAGAAACTCCCCATTCTGGATCGTTCTTCTGCTTTAAATCTCCATAGACTCTCTAGTTTGTTGTTGTTGTTTTACTTTTATATTTATTTACTCTGTGTCTGTCTGTCTGTCTGTCTGTCTCTGTTTCTGTATGCTCTGGTTACTTTATATTGCTATGATAAAAACACTAACCAAGCTGGGCATGGTGGCTCATGCCTTTAATCCCAGTACTCAGGAAGCAGAGACAGATGGATCTCTGAGTTCCAAGCCAGCCTGGTCTATATAATGAGTTCCAGGACAACTGGGGCTACAGAAAGACCCTGTCTCAAAAAACACCAAAAAAATAAATGAACACACACACAAAAACAAACAAACAACAACAACAAAAACCACAACACTGACCTAAACCAACTTGGAGAGGAGGAAAGGGTTTATTTCATCTTATATCTCCTGGATCACAGTTCACCCCTGAGAGAAGCCAAGGCAGGAACAATTCCGGAACCTGGCCACAGACCATGGAGGAATGCTGCGCACTGGCCTGTACTCAGCCGGCTTTTTTATGCAACACAGGCCACCCTCAGTGGGCTATGCCCTCCCATATCACAACAGTCAAGAAAATGTCCCATAGACCTGGCCACAGGCCAGTCCAATGGAGGAGATTCCTCAGTTGAGGCTCCCTCAACCCAGGTGTGTCAAGTGTACAACTGAAGCTGTCAGCACAGGGTGTGTGTGTGTGTGTGTGTGTGTGTGTGTGTGGTGTCCTATGTACCTGTGTCTGTGCCACAATCTACCTGTAGAAATCAGTCTACCTGACAACTTACCAGAGTCAGTTCTTTCCTTCCACCATGTGGGTCCCAAGTGTTGAACTCATGTTTCCTGGCTTGACTCCAAGCTTTACCCACTAAGCCATGTCACTGGCCCAAGCTTCTCTGTAGACCAGGCTGGCCTTGAACTCACAGAGCTCTGCCTGCCTCTGCCTCCCAAGTGCTAGGATCAAAGGCGGCTTCTCTGGTTTTAACCTCCAGTCCCCATTAAAGGGATCATGTTACTAGGTGTTCTAGTTTGTCTTCCATTGCTGTGACAAAACACTCTGACCCACACCAACTTGGGGAGGAAAGGGTTTATTCAGCTCACATCTCCTGGGTCACAATTTATCACTTAGGGAGCCCAAGGCAAGAACTTAGGGCAGGAACCTGGAGGCACAAGCCAAAGCACAGGCCATGGAGGAATGCTGTTTACTGGCTTGCTGCCCTGGCTCATGCCCAGCCTGCCTTTTTTTTTTTAATTTTATTTATTTTTGTACGTGTATGAATGTACTGTCTGCATGTAGGTCTGTGCACCCCTGTCGTGCAATGCCTCAGAGGTCAGAAGAGGGTCTCAGATTCCCCTGTGTCCTAGTTTGTCTTCCATTGCTGTGACAAAACACTCTGACCAACACCAATTTGGGGAGGAAAGGGTTTATTCGGCTTATATCTCCCGGGTCACAGTTCATCACTCAGGGAGCCCAAGGCAGGAACCTGGAAGCAGGAGCTGAAGCACAGGCCATGGAGGAATGCTGCTTACTGGCTTGCTCTCTCCTCTGGCTCATGCCCAGCCTGCCTTCTTATACCATACACAACCACCTGCCCAGGGTGGCACCACTCATTGTGGGCTGGGCCCTTCCACACTGCTTGGCCATCAAGACAATACTCCACAGATGTGGCCACAGGCCAATCCAATTGGAGCCAATTCCTAATTGAGGCTCTCAACCCAGGTGTGTCAAGTTTGACACTAAGCTATCCAGCACACCCTGGAAACTGGAGTTCTCCTGGGATTGGAGTTACAGACGGTTCTTAGCCGCCATGTGGGTGCTGGGGTCGAACCCAGGTCTCTGCAAGAGCAGTCCGGTGCTCTTAGCTCACTAGGCTATCTCTTCCACCCCCCAGCCTGCTTCTTATATCGGTACACAACACCTCCACAGGGTGGCACCACTCATTGTTGCGCTGGGCCCTCCCACGTGCTCGACAGTCAAGACATATCACAGAAATGTGGCCACAGGCCAATCCAATGGAGCCAATTTCCCCAACTGAGGCTCCTCAACCCAAGGTGTCAAGTTGACTAAAGCTATCCAGCACACTAGGTCAGATCCACCCAATAATTTTCCCTTTTTATTTTTTTTTAGAATATACTTTTTTTTAATTTTTTATGTGTACAAATGTACTGTCTGCATGATATTGGTGCACCCATGTCATGCAATGCCCCGGAGATCAGAAGAGGGTGTTGGATTCCCCTGGAACTGGAGTTAAAGACAGTTTCTCAGCTGCCATGTGGGTGCTGGGGATTGAACCCGGGTCCTCTGCAAGAGCAGTCGGAGCTCTTAACTGCTAGGCCATCTCTCCCACCAATTTCCTTTTAAAGTTCACTGTGGGGTCAGGGACACACACACACACATACATACATACACACACACACACACACACACACACACACACACGTGATGTGAATATAAGAGCAAGACTGCTGTCTTTGGGGAAAAAAGAACAGTAAGGAGCACTGAGAATGAGAAATGGAAGTTGACATGTTAGTGATACCAAAGACATGATTGGGATTAAAGGCATTGCACCACGCCCCAGAATATTATATATATGATATATATAATATATATATTTTTTGTGGTTTTTTTTTTGTCTTTTCGAGACAGGGTCTCCCTTAGCCCCAGCTGTCCTGGAACTCACTCCGTAGACCAGGCTGGCCTTGAACTCACAAAGATCCACCTGCCTCTGCCTCCTGAGTAAGTGCTAGGATTAAAGGTGTGTGCCTGAAGTTAAAGATGGTTCTCAGCCTCCATGTGGGTGCTGGGGATCGAGCCCAGGTCCTCTGCAAGAGCAGTCAGCGCTCCCAACCACTAGGCCATCTCTCCAGCCCCAAAGTATATTTTTTTAGCTGGGCATGGTGGCGCATGCCTTTAATCCTAGTACTTGGGAGGCAGAGGCAGGCAGATATTTGTGAGTTCAAGGCCAGCCTGGTCTACAAAGGGAATTCCAGGACAGCTGGGGCTACAGGGAGACCCGGTCTCGAAAGACCAAAAAAAAAAAAAATTTTTTTTTTTTAACTAACAATATCCCAGCAGTTGGGAGGCAGAGGCAGGTGGATCTCTAGGAGTTTAGTTCAGTCTGGTCTACAGAGCAACCTCCAGCCAGCTAACAATAAATAATAATAAATAGAAATAAGGATTTGACAGGGCTAGAGAAATGGCTCAGTAGTTAAGAGCACTTACTATTCTTCCAGAGGACCTGGGTTGGGTTCCCAAAACCCACATATCAGCTAACAACCCTCTGTATTTATAGTTCCAAGAAATCCAACCCCTATTCTGGCTTCTGTGAGAATAGAGACCAGGCTGGCCTTGAACTCACAAAAATCCACCTGCCTCTGCCTCCCAAGCGCTAGGATTAAAGGCGCGCACCATCATGCCTGGCTAAAATAAATATTTTTAAAACAATTAAAAATACGCCAAGGGCTGGTGAAATGGTTCACTGGGTAAGAGTATCGTCTGCTCCTTCAGAGGACCCAGGCTCAGTCCCAGCACCCACAGCGGCTAACTCCAGTTCCAGGGCATCTGACACCCTCTTCTGACCTCTGCAGGCATTGCATGCACATGGTGCACTTACATACATGCAGACAAAACACTCATACCCATAAAAATAAATTTAAAACAATTAAGGCTGGATGTGGTGTCATACACCTTTAGTCCCAGCACTCAGGAGGTAGAGGCAGGCAGATCTCTATAAATTCAGGTCCACCCTGATCTACATAGTGAATTCCAGGACAGCTGGAGCTACAGGGAGACCATGTCTCAAAAAGACAAAAAATTATATATATTTTTAGGGGCTGGAAAGATGGCTCAATAGTTAGGAGTACTGACTGCTCTTGCAGAGAACCTGGGTTTGATTCCCAGCACCCACATGGCGGCTAACAACAGTCTGTAACTCGGAGTTCCAGTGGAGTCAGACGTCCTCTTCTGACCTCTGTGGGGATTGCACAACAAAGGTACAGTCACCTACATCCAGGCAATACACTCATGCACATAAAATAAGGTGGCACACGCCTTTAATCCTAGCACTTGGGAGGCAGAGGCAGGCAGATCTTTGTAAGTTCAAGTCCAGCCTGGTCTACAGAGTGAGTTCCAGGACAGCTGGGGCTACAGGGAGACCCCGTCTCGAAAAAGTCTAACTAACTAACTAAGACAATAAATAAATAAATAAATAAATAAATAAATAAATAAATAAATAAATAAAATATTTTTTCTGTGTATGTGAGTGTTATGCTTGCATGGATATGAGTGCACCAACGTTACGCAGTGCCCATGAAGGTCAGAAGAGGGTGTTGGATCCCCGGAACTGGAGTTACAAATGGTTGTTAGTCGCCATGAGAGTGTTGGGACTCAAACCCAAGTCCTCTGCAAGAGTAGGCAGCCAGTGCTCTTAACCTCTGAGACATTTCTCCAGCTCCTAATTTTTTTTTTTAAGATTTAAAAATAATCCCAGCACTCAGGAGGCAAAGGCAGGCAGATCTCTGTCAGCTTGAGGGCAGGCAGATCTCTGTCAGCTTGAAGGCAGCCTGGTCTACAGAGTGAGTTACAAGACAGCAGGGCTATAATAAGAGTAATAAGTGCCTGTCTTGGGAGCTGGGGAAATGGCTAAGTGGTTAAGAGCACTGCCTGCTCTTATGGAGGACCTGGGTTTGATTCCCAGCACCCATATGGTGCCTAACAATTATCCATGCCTCTTTTGGCCTGCTTGCGTATTGCACATGCATGGTTCACTTACATACATGCAGGCCAAACACTCATACACATATAATAAAAACAAAGTTTTTAAAAATATAGTAGCCGGGCGTGGTGGTTCACACCTTTAATCCTAGCACTTGGGAGGCAGAGGCAGGTGGATGGATCTCTGTGAGTTCCAGGCCAGCCTGGTCTACAGAATGAGTTCCAGGCTGGCTGGGGCTACAGGGAGACCTTGTCTCAAAAAGACCAAAAATAAATAAATAAATAAACTAATTAATTAATAATAATATATACATATATATTAAAAGGGATGCAGTGATGGCTCAGTGGTTAACAGCACTGGCTCTTCTTACAGAGGACCTGGGTTTGATTCCCAGCACCCACATGGCGATTAACAATCATTCGTAACTCCAGTTCCAGGGAAGCTAATGCTCTCTTCTGACCTCAAGGCATTGCATACATGCACTTACATGCAGGTAATACACCCACACACATAAAATAAAAATAATAGGGGCAGGAAAGATGGCCCAGCGGTTAAGAGCGCCAACTGCTCTTGCAGAGGACCCGGGTTCCATCCCCAGCACCCACAAGGCGGCTGAGAACTATCTTTAACTCCAGTTTCACGGGAATCTGACACCCTCTTCTGACCTCCGTGGCATTGCACGACATGGGTGCACAAACCTACATGCAGACAGTGCATTCATACACATACAAAAATAAATTTAAAAATTAACAAATTAAAATAATAAATAAAAAAATTAAAATAGGATAAGAGCAAACCAGAAAGACAGCATTGACCTCTGGCCTCCACACACCCTCATGTACATCCTCACACACATGTGCACACACCCACATGAACATGTGCATATGAGAAAAAGAGAAGAGAAGAGAAGAAAGAGAAGAGGAAGAGAGGAGAGGAGAGGAGGAGTGGAGAGGAGGAGAGGAGGGGAGGGGAGGGGAGGGGAGGGGGAGGGGAGGGAAGGGGAGGAGAGGGGAGGGAGGGGAGGGGAGGAGAGGAGAGTCAATTGTACTATATGATGATATGACATACCTAGCCATGGAAACTATGGGACTTTTACAAATAAGCACAGCAAAATGTGGAATCTTGGGGCGGGGGGGCACCTTGGAATTCTGCCTACACAGTTCTATTCATTCGATGATATCCTAACCAGAAAAAAAAAAAAGCAATGAACCATTCACTCACAACCTGGATTGAATCTCAAAAACATCAAACTCAATAAAAATGGGTTCACTTACGTAAGAATGAGATGGCTCAATGGATAAAATTCTTGCTGGACAAGCCAAGCCTGACCTCCTTCCTGTGACCTCTGGAACCACAGCATGCACATCCTCTCACCCCCAATCATACATAAACAATAGTAATAGTAATTATTTTTTTAAATGATTAGAAAATTCTGGGGCCGGGCTTGGAGTATGCCTTTAATAACAGCACTTGGGAGGCAGAGGCAGGCAGATCTCTATGAAATCGAAGACAGCCTGATCTACATAGCAAGTTCCAGGCCAGCTGGGGCTATAGGGAGACTCTGAAAGGAAAAAACAAAACAAAACAAAAATCAACAGACAGCACTATGCTTAGTAAAACAATGGTTTCAACAATGGAAATGGTTACTGCTGAGGGGACAGAAGTTAAGAAGCATTAGGGGCTGTAGAGATAGCTCAGTGGTCAAGAGCAGAAGACTCAGTTTCACTTCCCAGCACCCACATGGTGGCTAACAACTATCTGCAACTCTAGTTCCAGAGAATCTGACACCGTTTTGTGGCCTCCAAGGACATTGCACAACACAGATGCCCTTACTTATATGCAGGCAAAACAGTCAGACACATAAAAATAAATAAATATAATTTTTTTAAAAGGCATAGAGAACTTTCTGGGATGATAGTATGGTGTATTTATGTGTCAAATTCATGGAATAGAATTGTTAAGAGTGATGTATCCTACCAGGTGTGGTACCGCACACCTTTAATCCCAGCACTCAGGAGGCAGAAGCAGGTGGATCTCTGTGAGTTCAAGGCCAGCCTGGTCTATATAGAGAGCTCCAGGACAGCTGAGACTAAAGGGAGACCCTGCCTTGAAAAGACCAAAAATAAATAAATTAAAAAATAAAGTAAAATAAAATAATTAAAATAATAGAAATAGAATAAAATGCTTCGAAATGGAATGGATTGATGAGTAACAGCATGAGCAGCTGGTGAGCACCTGAAGCGAACATAATGAAATGTTATTACAGATTCTTGGAAAAGGTTAACTTTTTTTTTTTGTCTTTTTTCTCTTTTTGAGACAGGGTCTACCAGTAGCCCCAGCTGGCCTGGGGCTCACTTTGTAGACCTGGCTGAACTTGAACTCACAGAGATCCGCCTGTGTGATGGTTAATCCTGTGTGTCAACTTGACTGGACTAAGGAACAAATAAGAAAAAAGGGATGTTTGGATTGGACCACCTCAACCCAGATGGCCCACCCCAAATGTGGGCGTTACCTTCTGCCGGCAGGCAGTATAAAAGGCCAAGGCAGAAGGAGCTGGTCCCTTTTTTTTCTCCTGCGGCTTGCCTCTCTCATCTGGTGAGTTTGTCTTGCTGCTGTGATCAACCTTTCGGATCCCAGCGTGTACTGAGACCGGCAGATCTCCTGGAATCCATTCGGGCCTTCAGCACTAGATTGGGACTACTGAGACATCCAGCCTTGCAGGAGACCAGAAGCTGATCCTCGCCTAGAGTCCAACGTCCCCTTACCCAGATTTCTGCAACGGTCCCTAACCTGCCATTTTTCTGGTCTCTCCCAGCCTCCCACCCTCTGGGTGTCTCCTCAACTCAGCTTCCAGTTTGACTCCAGGTCCTGCTCTCAGTCCACACTAGCCCTGGGTAGCTGCCAGGTCCCATCAGCACCCTGAGTCTCCCCACTAGCCAGTCTTGGGCCGTGGCTCTGCCACTGAGACTCCCCTGCCAGGTCTACGTCAGTCTTACCAGCAGCTAACTCTACCGTTGCTCCCCGTACTAGTCCCCACCTATCTCTCCTCAAGGTTGATTTCCTCAGTCCTGCCTCCCGTCCTGCTCCTCGTTCTCCAGATGGCTTCCTCTCCTCTTCCCTCAGCTTCCTCTATACCGATCTCTGTTTAACGTTCCCCTTCGGGGGCCACTGTTCTCTATGTGCCCACTGAGGAGGGCTCTTATTTCTTCTCACCAAAGTTTCTCCATCTTAGCCTTTCCCTTCCACCCATAGAGGTCTTCCTCTAGGCCCTATCTCCTCTGACTCCCAACCCTTCCAATCATTGTCTTCCAACAGTCCACCTCAGCCTCCGCTGGCCCACAACCCTGAGTCCTTGCCTCTAACCCTTGTTATGTCTCCACATATTTCCTGTGGCCCCCACCTCTGACTCTTTGCCACATCCCTGTGCTTGGACACACCATCCTCAACTTCACACCTGTGCTTATAGCTCGGTTCCAATTCTGTTGGCCCTATCTCCCGCATAATTTGTGTCTCATCAACCAGGTGGTCTTAATCTCTGTCTCCCCAACACTTGTTTCCCATTTTCTCTCATTGGTCCTTAATCTTCCATCCCTTCTGCAACTGCAGCACCCCACAGTCTCAGACCCCACTTCTCAGGATTCTAGCTTTTGTTTTTCTGTTTCCAACCTCTGCAACCTTCACCTGGATTGAGATCCCCAATCTCCCCATTCCTGTTTTGGTCTGTGACCTCATCTCAGTGATTATTTCTCCAAATCCAGGTACTTATCTCCCAACCTTTGGCCCAGTCTTCTACTTTGGTCCCCAATGATCTTCCCAGGAGGGCAAATACAGAAACTGGGTGGGGCACTCTGGGACTCTAACTTGAAGGCGATGGCGGATGCTGATGAGGCTGAAGGTTTGATGTTTGAAAAGGGACTTGCTTGGATCAAAAGACTTGGAGGTGCAGAGGCTGCTCCTAGGTTCTTCAGGGCTGTCTGTGCTAGAGTTCAGGGATAGAGGGAATGCAGAAATAAAAGTGGCCCTGAAAAGACAGAAGAGCCTTCTTAGGCCAGGGAGGACCTTTTTTTTTTTTTGTTTTTTTTTTTTTTTGTCGATGAAGACGATATTAGGCCCAGCCAGGGTGGGTCCAAGCCAGGGCAGGTCCAAGCCAGGGCAAGGAGGGATTGGATGTTATTAGGGCTCTAGAAAGGTTCCCATCTGGGCCCAGCTGCAGCAGGGATCTTTGCTGGGGTCACATCATCTAGGACAGGAGTGGTAAGGATGGGAGTCTCACTGGAATCAGCTGGGAATCTATTCTGAGGATACGGGGTATGAAGAGGTCTCTGCAGGTAGGAAGGGGAAGGGCTAGTGAGCGGCCCTGGTACTGGACCGTGGGATCTGGTTGTTTGAGGACCAAAAAGGCACAGGGTAGAGCATTTGGGAGTTAGAGAATGAAGGAACGGAAGGAACAAGAGGGTGGCGCACATCCCTGACAAGAGGGAATGTCGAATTCTTAGGTCTCAAAGTAGCGATAGAGGTCTGGCCAGAGTGTCAGGAATAGGGGGGTAACCTGTGGTGGTCCAGTGGGTATTCACTTGCAGAAGGTGGGCAGTGGACCAGGGGTTCCTCAGGATTTGGAGGGAGGATTGGGACGGGACTGCGCTCACCTGCCGAGTAAGGTGCGGGCTGGTGGTCTCGTAGGGCGCCAAGCGCACAGTTGGAGGAGCCGAGCGCGGGGCAAGGTGGCCCAGCCGCTGGGAATGCAGGCCGCAGGGGGCTGTATTGGAAGCCGCCAGGCTGGCTGCAGGCGCCGAAGTCGCCGTACGCGGACGCCTCCATGGCCGCCACGCCGAGTCGTACGAATTGAGGTAGGAGTAAGTTCCATCGGCCCGGGGGGTCGGGGGCGGAGGCCGGGCCGCACCGGGTGAGGACCGGTCGGGGTCGCGGTCTCGGGCCGGGTTGAGTTCTGGATGGAGATTCGAGCTCCAGGCGCGGAGGATCTGAGACCCGCTCTGAGCGCCCACGAGCCCGCCCGCCCCGTCGCGGCCCGCACTCTGCCCGGGTGCCAAGCAAGTGCAGCCCAGCCAGCCCGCGCGCCTTTTAACGCGCAGGACCCCGCGGAGGGGGCGGGGCGTGCGAGTCATTCTGGGGGCGGGGCCGTAGGCCGCCCAGACCGGCGCCCCCTAGCCAGCCCCGACCCCACCTCAAAGGGTTCTTGTAGCCCTCTTAAGGACCGTGGCTCGTTAGGGACCCCATCCCGGAGTCCTCGCCCGGATCCCCAGGCTGCCGCAGACCTTCCGATCCCTGCACATCATGCCTCAGCCGGAGGCGACCAGACCTGTGTTCCTGGGGCCTCCCACCTGCGGCCCTGAAGAAGAACTGGAGGACGGCACCGCTGGTGCTTGGTGATTGAAAAGAAGTTAATTCATTCTCGCAGATTAAACCAAGTAATATTACCGATCCGGCCCCTCAGCATCCCGCCCCCAGCTAGGATCCCATGCCGCGGCGGTCGGCTGCGGAGTCCTGCCCTGGAGTGAGGGGGAATGGAGAGACTAGAGGAGATAGAGACACAGCCTGGGACAGGGACAGGGAGGGGACAGAGCCTGGGAGAGAAAGGGACAGAACCCGTGATGGAGACAGAGGAAAGAGAGCTAAGATAGATGCAGACAAGGATGAAACTGGAAGAAAGGGTGGGAAGATGGATCAAGCTGAGAGAGGAGATCAAGGACGAGGGGAGGCATGGAGTCAGAGGAGAGAGACGTAGACGCGGGCCAGGAACTAAGGTGATGGAGCAGCTGGAAGGTGAGACAAAACAAGGGGCCCATTCCAGGGAGCCCGACCTCGAGAGGATGGTCGAGAGCGACAGAAGAGCCGGAGACAGACCAGCGGAGGAGTAGAGGCCGATGGGCGGAGAAAGCCTTCGGAGAGCTGGGACCAGTGAGCGGAGGGCCCTGGGCATTGTGGTGAAGGCTCTGCGGGGAGGAAGTTGGGGGTGAGGCGAGGTCTCTTTTATATTTGTCCCCAGGGCCACATGAGCCTGCCCCTCCCGAGCCTGCCCCTCTCCCCTCCCGGTTTCCTCCGCTCCTTTCTCTGTTCTGCCCTCAGCACAAAGTGGCCTCTGGGCCTTGTTGTCCGTGTGTGTTGTGTGTGTGTGGTGCTGGTTGATGTGTGTGTTGCCTTAGGAGTATGTAGCGTCGCCCCTTTCTTTCCTTCGGTCCCTCTCCCTTAAGAAGCTACCAGGTAGATGACCTTTCCGTGAATTTTACACAGGTCTCCAGGCCTGTCAAGATAATGGGGTGCGATGGTCGGGGAATCGGTCTTACCGGAAGGATGAATACAATCCCGCCTTCTGGCTCTTTGGTCTCCAGCCGTGAACTGAGCCTCTCCACTCTCTAGTCTCCAGCACCCAGATCCCACCCCTGCTTTCGACCCTACAATCCTGGCGTCCCTCACCCAAAGAGAAGCCAGAGGGGAGGGCATGTCCTTGTCGCCAAGTCCTCCGGGATTGAGAGAGGCTGTCCAGGTTTCCCTCCTTCGTGTTCACGCAGTACAGTGGGGACCAGACCCTCATCTGTCCCCTGCCCCCTGCTTGCTCATTGCTTGATACAAGGACCATCTGCCTCAATTTCTCCAAATCCATGTTAGGATTTTTTGAAGGTGATTTTCTCATTGTTTTTTCGAAAAATTTTTTGTCGTGGTAAAATATGCATAAACGCAAAATTTCCCATCACACCAAAGTCAAATTTATTGTACAGTCAGTCGTTGTTAGTTTATTCAGCCACTGCTATGCAAGGTCATCACCCTTTCGTTGTGTTTCTTTTTTTTTGTTTTTTTGAGACATGGTTCTCACTATGTAGCCCAGGCTGGCCCTGGAACTCACAGAATATTCCTCATGTAGATATCTGCCTTTTTCCCCCACTGTACTGCTTTGTGATATACTTCTGTAATTTTTTGTTTAAGATAAGAATCTCATGTACCCCAAGATGCCCAAACTACTAACGCTCTGAAATTTTTTTTTTTTTTTTTTTTTTTTTTTTTGGTCTTCTTTTCGAGACGGGGTCTCCCTGTACCCCAGACTAGGCCCTGGAACTTACATCTGTAGACCAGGCTGGCCTTTGAACTCACAAAGATCGCCTTGCCCTCTGCCATCCCAGTGCGTAGGATTAAAAGGCGTGCACACACCACACGCCCTGGCTCATTCCCTTCTGAATTTTTAATTGATTTTTACTCCCTGACCCCTTACCTTGCGGCTTATGATGTATCAATCGCACTGCATCTCCAACCAGTTTTTATGCATGGTTGCTGGGTTCTAATCCGTGCTTGTCTGGGTGCCAGGGCACACCGTCTGTCCTACTAACTGAGCTACCTCGAAACCTTGTCTCTGGAATTCTGACTACTTTAAGTATCTCATTAAAATGGTAATCATATGCTAATTTTTAGTTGGGTTTGATGACTGGGCTTGATCTCACCCAACAAGGTGTTCTCAAGGTTCATCTATGTGTGGCATATGTCAGAATTTTGCTTCCTCTTTAAGGCTGAATAGTTATATCTACTACCCATGTATAGTGGAGCAACTTATGTACATACTCCTTTATCCATTCATCCATCCCATGGCTACTTAAATTATTTCCATGTTTTGCTACTTGTGAATAAGGTTGATTATCAGTGAGGTGTATACAAATAATCTTTTTGGGGGGCTCTACTTTTTGGTTTTCTTGCAAGCTTTTGGTGTTATTATTTTTAATTTTTTAAAATTGTATTTTAATTTTATATTATGGTATGGACTGTAGGTTATGCCTACGATTATATATAGTGCAAAACCCGTAGTCAATCCAGGTGCCCATGAGAATGACAGAAGAGGGCATCGATCCCCTGGAAATGGAGTAGTGGAATGGTTCTTAGCTGCATGAGGGTGCTGGGAACCAAACCAGGGTCCTCTACAGGAGTAGCCATTGCTCTTAGCTCTGAACCATTCCCTCCACCGCCCCCTTTACTTTTAAAGATGTATTTTAAGGGCTGGAGAGAATAGCCTAGCGTTAGAGCGACCGTAAGCTCTTACAGAGGACAGGTTGTCGAACACTCCACACCCACATTTGCGTGCGGAGATACCCGTCTGAAACTCCAATTCCAGGAGAACGTCAAACTCCAGTCCAGGGGATCCGACAAAGAACAACCAACTCTTCTGACTTCTGCGGCTTGCACACACGCGGGCACCCAAAAACTTGCATGCAGAACATACATTCATAACATACAGAAATGTAAAAAAAAAAAGAAGGTATTTTAGAGCGGGTGTGGTGGCACAACACCGTGAATCCCAGTCACTTGGGGAGGCCATGAGGCAGGCGAATCTTTGTGATTTCAAGGCCAGCCTGGTCTACAGAGTGAATTCCAAAACAAGCTAAGGGGCTTACAGGGAGAACCCTGTCTGCGAAAAGAACAAAAAAAAAAAAAAAGATGTATTTTTAAAGTGTGTGTGGTGTTGTGTGGTGTGTGTGTGTGTGCGTTGTGTGTGTGTACCGTGAGTGCAGGCGCTGGTGGACTTGGATTCTCTGGTGCTGGAGCTGCAGGCGCGTCCTTTGAACCACACTTGATGGGTCGGGGTGACCTCGGCGCACCCGTCGGTCTTCTGTAAGAGCATCTGCACTCCTGAGCACTGAGCCAGCTTTCCAGGTTCTGTTTCTATATAATTCCACAACATCTTTTCGTTTTCTTTCTTTTTCTTTTTATTCTTTTTTGAGACAGTGTCTCCCTGTAGCCCCATCGCGTCCCTGAAAAACTCTCTCTTGTAGAGACAGGCTGGCTGAAGCGCACAAAGATTCGCTGCCTGCCTCTGCCTCCCAATGCTAGGATTAAAGGCTGGTGCACCACCATCCGCCACCGCCGCTATGTTTTTCCTTTTTTACCACCAGGACTCTCCTATCTAGCTATTTCCCACTCTTATTTCCCAGCTTCACCCAATGGTGCATAGGGCTCACTCCATTTAGCCCCCCATCCTAATCCCAACTCTACTTATTCTTTTCTGTCGATTTCTCACCAAATTAACTTCTTTAGAATTGGAGGGACTGAGACCTGACAATTCAACTGCTTCAACCAGTTCTCACTTATGTGCATGATGCAGGTCTCCACATCTAGAGAACACAAGGAGTCTCTGAGCTAGGAATGGTTGGGGCCACTGCTCTCTTAGGTCTTCCCATGGCTCTCCATGATCAAATCCAAGTTCTCACTCTGGCCCACAATGCTCTGAGCACCAGTGCTCCAGCCCACCTCCCTTTCATCTTGACTTTCTTCATAGCTTTCATACAAAGCTTACTCCATTCCCTGTGCTCACAGAGATCCCACCTGCTTTGGTTAAAGGTGACACCCACAACACGCACCACCACACCAGCGGGACACCGCGTACCTCACCCTCGCTGGCGTTTGTAAGCCATTGTTGGATGTTCCTACTGACCAAGTTAGTGTCCCTGCTGTGTCTCCCTTCTTTGGTTGTTCCTTTCCTTTAGGAAGTGTTTGTGCGAAGCACGCAAGGTTTTTTCATTTGTTATTTTATTATTCATATTATTATTTATTTAATATTTTTTGGTCTTTTCCAGACAGGGTACCTCCCTATAGCCCCAGCTTGTCCTGGAATTCACCCTGTAGACCCAGGCACTGATGTCTTAACACTCACAACAAGACTCACCTGCACTCTCTGCCCTTCCCAAGTCGCACTAAGGATTAAAGGCGTGGCAAACCATGCACCGCCCGAGCTGATTTTGATGATATTTTTTTTTATGTGTATGAATGTACTGTCTGAATGTAGGTTTGTAAGAAAGAGAAGCACCAGTGTTAGTTGCAATGCCACGAGGTCAGAAGAGAGGTGGTTACAGATTGCCCTGGAACTGGGAAGTTAAAGATGGTTCTCAGTCGCCATGTTGGGTGCTGGGGAATCGAACCCGTGGCTCTGCAAGAGCAGTCGGTGCTCTTAAAAAACCGCTAGGTGGTCATCTCTCCAGCCCCAGCCCATGCAAGGTTGTAACTCAGAGCTGTGTCCTTTTGTTTATCATTTTCTCTCCAGGTCCAACATGGTGCTGCCCACACCACAGGTCTTCCCTTGTCTGTCTCATCTCATGGATGAGAGTCACTTGAAATTTTTGTGTTAAAGGGTCCTGCCCTTGTCTCCAGGGAAGGAGTCTCCATTGGAAGCTCCTGCTCCACCCTCATCTCTATCCTCCACTCCCCAAGGAGCAGAAGACTTCCTTCTTTCTGGCCCAACCCGGTACCTGGAAGAAAGTTCTCCCCCAGCGAGGTCCTTGTAAGTCGCTGTATCCCCTTCCTCAGTGACAGCACTATGGGAGTAGCTGTCATTTTCAGGACAAGCAAAAGTATGAGGAGGCTTATGAGGGCCAGTTCTGCTGAAGGTCCTGATTCCAGCTGTCTCAGAGCCACCAACCAGCCTGTCACTTCTACAGTGTGGTCCTTCAGTCAATAAATTCCATCTTTGTTAATGCTGTGTTTACTTGGAATTCTAACACAGCCGCAGTTTTATAGTAAGGAGTCTTTTTTTTTTTCGTTGGTATTTTCGAGACCAGGGTCTCCCTTAGTCCCAGCTGGCCTGGAGCTCACTCTGTAGACCAAGCTGGCCTTGAACTCCAGAGAATCCCTGTCACGTCCTCTTTCGCGTCCCACAAGGCTGAGTGTTAGGATTAAAGGCGTGCACCACCATGCCCGCAAGTAGTAGGATCTTTAAAGGCTTGACACCTTTATAGGTAATTAGGCAAATAGTCGTGATTAGAGGCCTTGTTAAATGTGTTTATGGAGTTCTTTGGGCAGGAACTGGCCTTCCCAAGCCTGAAGACTGTGGAGTTGAGCTTCTCTCTCTATAGTCAGGTGGTGGGCCTAGGGGCTGAGAAACAGCCCAAGAAAGCACTTCGAGTCTCATCCCCTACTGGGGTCTAAGACTGTACAGATAGGGGGATTTTGAAAGTCAAGCTATAGGACCAAACAAATACACACATACACACCACAACACACACAGAACACACACACACAACAAAAAAAGGGAGGAGAGGAGAAGGAGAGATGGAGAGAGAGAGGAGAGAGAGACATTAAAGTTTAAGCAGCTTCCCTTGGAATTTTCCATAAATAAAAAGGACAAACTGGGGTGGCAGTTAGGAGTCTGATGTAACAAGCTCATCCTGACTGAGGAGCCCCCTCCCTGAACATATGACATGTGCACTTCTAGAAGAGCTAAAAATGTTCTGGCTCTAATTGCTGTCCCAGCAATCTTGCAGAGCACCCTCCTTGCTGAGCATGGTAGCTTCACTTTCACCAGATACGGTAAATTCTAGAGCCTGATTGCTGATGGCTAGGGCCCAGCTCTGCTCTGCCACTGACCAGCTGAATGACCCAAGGAAGCCTCTTCGGCCTTGGTTTTTCCTCCCCCAAAATGGTTTGATTAGATGTTTTAATGTAGTTCTATCTTATTTTTTATTTATTTTATTTTATTTGGTCTTTTTTTTTTTTTTTTGAGCAGGTCTCCGCTTAAGCCTCAGCTGTCCTTGGAAACTCACTTACGTGTTCGGTCCCCACACCCGACCCCCACACCCCAACGTTGTTTTTTCTGTTTTGTATTTGGAGGGGGGTGGGGGGGGGGGGGGGTGGGGGTGGGGGGGTGGGGGGGAGGGGGGGTTGGGGGGGGGCCGTTAGCTGACCCTCTCACTTGAGCTCCACCCTGTCTCTGCCTCCCAAGTGCTAAGGAGGCTCCAGCCCCTATTTTCAATGTTAGATAGAGTTAAAATATATGACACGTGTGGAACTAGATTGTCTGTATAGTAGCCAAAAATTTTTTAACTTAAATTTAGCTTCTACCACCTCTCGCGTCCCCCGACCACTACCTCTCTTGCTCTCCGTCTCTGTCCTGAGCACCACAGTGGCTCCCAGACCGACTTCCCTGCTACTTGGACTCTGTCCGTCTATCTTTGTGCTCAGCACGAGCTTATTCGAGTATCAGCCCTGCTATTTCCCCATCCTGAGCTCTTACAGATGACGGCGGGGAAAGGTCGGGTGGGGTGGGAAGATCCTGCGGAGGGACTGGGCTGCAGAAGGGCCCTTGCAGGGGGCGGGGTGTCCCTGTGGGGAACACCCTGTACCCGCTGCTCTGCCCACTAAGGCTATAAACACTGATGCTCGTGCTAGCAGGAGAGCCATTGAAGACATGGATAAAACGCCCTATGTCCCAGAGGACTCTTTCCACCAGTGCTCATTTGGAGCGTGGCAGCCCCGGGATTCCCAGGTAGCACAACTTCAATCTCTTTCTGTTAGCTCTTTGCCTCTCTTCAGCACTCCAAGCAAGCTCTCCTGAGCTGATCGTAGCCCAAGTGCAGATCCTCCTTGCCTTTGAAATGTGTCTTCTTCCCTCCGAAGCAGTGTCTCTTATATCTTCACTCTCCAATTATAATTAGAAGCCAAGCTTGATCAGATGCCCCAGTCTAGATTCTGATAAGGTACAGAGCTTATCTATCAATGAAAAGTTAGTACATAGCCTGGTCAAATTAAAGTGTGTGGATGGCGGGTTGGGAGACAGCTTATTGGTTCAGAGTGCTCATCTTGCAGAGGACCGGGTTTTCGCTAATCCCAGAACTCACATGGAAGCAAACGACTCTCCATAACTCTGGGTCCAGGACTGCTGCCAACGGCCACTGCAATTGCCTTTGGCCTCCAAGGGTAACTCATTTGTACAAAGCATGGGATGGAACTTCTAATATATGTGAGGCAAATATCGCTCATATACACATAAAATAAAAACTAATAAATAAAATAAAAATTACCTTGTGTCCTGTGTGACTGTGCATGGTATGGAGGTCAGAGGACAATGTTAGGAGTCCAGTTCTCTCCTTTTACCATGTGAGTTCTGGTGATCAAATTCTCCAGGTCATCAGGCGCGGCCACAGCCACAAGCATCTTTCCCTGCTGAGCGGGTCCTCACTGCCCTTCCTTAGACATCTTTACTTCTTCAAATTAGTTGTCTAGTCACTTATTGGATTTTATTGTCCTACATATTCTTATTTATGTTTAATCTAGTTCAGGTTGGATTTCTGTCACTTGAGAGCCAGGAATCTAACTGAAAAGCTGGTACTGTGTGTAGGGTGCAGATGGCTGAGCCACGGAACTGGGCCTGCTGACACGGATGGGATGCTTGGAGGAGCCTCCGTGGGACGAGAAAATGAGCCATTCTTGTTGGAGGTAAAGAAGACTTGTTAGGGGGGCTGGAGATGATGGCCTAGCGGTTTAAGAGGCCGAGACTGCTCTTGCAGAGGACCAGGGTTCGATCCCCAGCACCCACATGTTTTTTTAAAAGATTTAATCCAGTTCCAGGGGAATCTGACACTCTTTTGACCTCCCCAGCATTGCATGACATGGGTGCACAAACCTACATGCAGACAGTACATTCATACACATAAAAAATAATAAAAAAGAAGCGTTAGGAAGCACAACGTGCTGTCGTTTGTCACGACATGATGTCACTCTTCCTCTCACTACCTGCCCTATGACTGAACTTCAGAGGATTAAGGTGAAAAGTGGTCCAGTATTGGAATACACTGTGTACATCTGAACTCCTCAGAAGAGGAAAGGGACGAGCAAGCTGGCACTAGGGAGGCTGAGGAAGGAATATCATACATTTATTTTTATTTTATTTTATTTTTTTACCACTCAGACTGCATTCTCTCCCTCTATTCTCCGGTAAGAGAGAAGAACAATCATCAGTGGCAAGAGGCAGTTGCAGTAAAGCGACACCAAGAGCCGCCTTCACGCTCAGGAGAGAAGGCTATGTCTTCTCCTTGTGGTTTCTGGGTACTCTCACAGTCAGAGAAACCTCTCTAGTAACAAACTATAGAAATGATCCCTGAAAGTGTAGTCTCGAATTTAAAGCCTCTTGGGGGCATGGCAAGACAGAACAGGGAGGGGAAGATAAGGAAGGAAGGGAGGGGAGAGGGGGGAGAGGAAGGAGGGGAGGGGAAGGGTGTCTAGCAGTGGTTCTGGTAAGGAAGCCCCTCCTTCAAGCAGCAGTAGTCAAGAGGATAGATGTGAGTCATGCTTCATCCACTGGCTAGAGTCAAGTTCCCTACCACAGCCTACAGTGAACACATTACTCCGTAACTGGGGGACTGCCTGGCAGGTGAAATGGGGATATCTGGGACAATCTGGAGGAACTGGCGAAGTATGAGTCTCCCATCACCCCTTTGACATCTTGGCCTACCAGAATAGAAGAATTGACATCTGTTATTCTTTTCTGGCATCTGAAACCAGTTCTAAGCTAGGGAAGTTCTCTATCTACTACAAGCCAGAGGCTTGCTTTCTGAACTTCCCTTACAAGTTAGCCAACATGTACATGAGCACAGGCTAAGCTAAGGAACCCGTGACCGCCAAATCGAGGACCCAGGGACCATCAGATATCTCTCCGGGGTTGATGAGGCCGCAGCAGGTTGCTCTGGAAGCATCAGGGGTTGGGCGGTGGCAATGTCATCTGATGGTGGGGTGTAGGGGGCAGTGCTGGCCTTGTGGAGTTAACATTGCAGCTTTATTCTGGGCATTCTTTATTTCCACGTGTGACTCCTCATTCAAGTTTCTGGTCTTTCTGGTAGTTATCTGAGATACCCTATATCTTTTTATAAATTAAAAAAAATTTTTTTTGTTTAAACAAGATGGAGTTGATTTTCTGTTGCTTATCAGAAATGAACCTAATATGGAAATTGGTACTAATATATAAACTAAGGGCTGGTGATATGCGCTTTGTTAAGAGCATATCTACTGCTCTTGCAAAGGCGTCTAAGGTTCATGCTTTCCCACAACTCACATGAGGAGGCTCCCAACCACCTAGAGTCCGCTCCAGCTGCAGGGGCTCTGACACCCACTCCTTTTGGGCCTGCACATAAATAAAAATAAGCTAAAAAATTTGGGAAGGAACTAAACATTTTTTAAAAAAAAAAAAAAAATTTTTAAAAAATAAAAAAAGGTGGAATAAAGGGCTGGAGAGATGGCCTAGCGGTTGAGAGCACTGACTGCTCTTACAGAGGACCCGGGTTGGATCCCCAGCACCCACATGGGCGAGCAAGAACCGTCTGAAAGCTCCAATTCCAGAAGAACTCCACTCCAAGGGAATCCGAGACCTTCTCGACCATCCGCGGCGTTGCACGACAAGGGTGCACAAAATTGCATCCAGACAATACATTCAGTACACATACGGAAATGATAAAATTAAAAAAAAAAAAAAAAGGTGGACAAACAGCACCCCAGGAAAGACAGCTAATGTCAATCTCTGGTCTCCAACACACCACACATTGGTGGTGTGTGCATGCATACAACCTACACACAGATGAAGAGAGAGAAGAGAGAGAGAGAGAGATGAGAGAGAGAGAGAGAGAGAGAAAGGAGAGAGAGATCAGGAGGCAGGGAGCCAGGGCTGCTTGTGGCTGCTTAGTGAGCATCCTGTAGCCCCAGCTGGCCTGGAACTCATTCTGTAGACCAGGCTGGCCTTTGAACTCAAAAAGATCCACCTGCCTCTGCCTCCGGAGTGCTAGGATTAAAGGTGTGTGGTCAACACACCCGCGAGAATTTTTTTTTTTTTTCAGAGTCCCCTGTAACTCCAGCTGGCCTGGACTTCCCTATGTAGACAAGGCAGGCTCAGAGATCTGCCTGCCTCTGCCTCCCTGGGCTGGGATTTAAGGTATCGCCACCACACTTCAGTCCATCACTTTTCTCTTCATCTGTTTCCTTCAGAGCAAATTATTCGGTCTTACAACAAGGAGAAGGATCCCATAAGAGCCTGTATTAGTTTCTCTTCTTCAATTGCTGTGACAAACAGTCTGACCAATTCACTGAGGAAGCCCACATAGGAATCAGGAGGTTACCTGGAGGTAGGAGCCATGGAGGAATACTGTTTACTGGCTTGCTCCCCCTGGCCCATGCCCAGCCTGGTTTCTTAGCCCATACTACCTCAGGGATGCACCACCCATAGTGGGCTGGGCCCCCCACAGTGCTCAACAACCAACAATACTCACAGTTGTGGCCACAGGCTAGTCCAAGGGAGGCAATTCCCCAAGTGAGGCTCCCTCAACCCAGGTTGTGTCAAGTTGACACTAAGTACTATCCAGCACAGATCCCGAGCAGGAAAAGGCAGGCACTTGGGCAGCTGTCTACAAGGCAAGCCAGCAGCTATCTCCAGCACTGTGGAGAATCCAGCCTTTCCCTCTGATGATACTTTTCTCTAGTGTGAAGACCATCAGGACCCCCCTCCCCCAGGAGTTAGCTGGAAACAAAAGGCCAGTTTCTTCACCTCTCCCTTCTCGGCTTCCACCCCTAAAACAAGAATCAGATCCGGATCTGACCAAGTAGGGGTCTAATTTAAAGGCAAAACCTTTCCACTCAGCCAAAGTTTCTCTTCAATGTTTAGATTTTATAAATCTAGCCCTGTGGTGGTGCACATTTTTACTCCCAGGACTCAGAAGGCAGAGGCGGCTGTGGTTTTGAGCTAGCCTGACTACATATTGAGTTTCAGGCTATCCAAGGGTACATGGTGAGACCACATGTCTCAAAAAAAAAAAAATCGGTAAATATCATGTGGGAATGGATTCTGAGGGTGCTGGACCAGGGAGGAAAGGCATCATTTCAAATTAGCCTGGCTTTGTGTATTTGAGCACTTAACCAAAGAGCCGGGAACCCATGTGTCATTCTAAGAATGGTTTAAACAACAACAAAACAACAAAAGACAGTTAGGGGCAGGAGACATGGCTCAGGGGTTAAGATACACTGGCTGCTCCTGAAGGACTGGTTTATTTCCAGCACCCACTACAAGAGGCTTCACAAGCATGTATAACTCCAGTTCCAGGCATGGCCCGATGGGCATTGCAAGCATAGGTGCGTTTACATGCATGCAGGCAAAACTATTCATGCACATAACATTACAAAATAACAAAAATTTTAAAGACGATTAAACCTTGGGGCTGGAGAGATGCGCAGTGGTTAAGAGCACCGACTCTCTTTTTTTTTTTTTTTAAGATGTTTTATTAATTTTTATTATTTCTATATGTGTATGAATGAACTTGTCTGCATGCAGGTTTGTGCACCCGTGTGCGTGCAATGCGGCGAGGTCAGAAGAGAGTCCTCGGATTCCCCTGGAGCTGAGTTGGAGTTCTCCTGGAACTGGAGTTTCAGAGGTTTTGCCACCAGTGTGTGCTGGGATCGAACCTGGGTCCTCTGTAGAGAGCGGTCGGCACTCTTAAACCGCTAGGCCATCTCTCAAGCCCTGCACAGACTCTCTTGCAAGAGGACTCAGGTTCGATTTCCGGCACCCACATGGCGGCTAAGAACTGTCTTTAACCGGGTGTGGTGGTTCACACCTTTAATCCCAACAATCCCAGAGACAGGCTGATTAGTCAGTGTTCTCTAGAGAAACAGAAATATGACAGACGGAATATATATATTATATATATATATATATATATAATATATATATATATATAGCAATATACAATTTATGATTTGCTACATGTGACAAGAGTCCAACAGTAGCTGCACCACACTGGAAAGGCCGAGAGAATCTAGGGAACTTCTCAGTCTNAAAAAAAAAAAAAAAAAAGAGTAGTCGGTGCTCTTAACCGACTGAGCCATCTCTCCAGCCCCAAGGTTAACGTCTTTAAATTTTTTGTTATTTGTATGTTATGTGCATGAATATTTTGCCTGCATGCATGTAAACGCACCTATGCATGCAATGCCCATCGGGCCATGCCTGGAACTGGAGTTATACATGCTTGTGAGCCTCTGTATGGGTGCTGGGAACTAAACCCAGGTCACTTCAAGAGCAGCCAGTACTCTTAACCCCTGAGCCATGTCTCCTGCCCTAACTTCTTTTGTTGTTGTTGTTGTTGTTTAACCATTCTTAGAATGACACATGGGTTCCCGGCTCTTTGGTTAAGTGCACTCAAATACACAAAGCCAGGCTAATTTGAAATGATGCCTTTCCTCCCTGGTCCAGCACCCTCAGAATCCATTCCCACATGTATTTACCAGATTTTTTTTTTTTTGAGACATGGTCTCACCATGTACCCTTGGATAGCCTGAAACTCAATATGTAGTCCAGGCTAGCCTCAAACTCACAGCCTGCCTCTGCCTTCTGAGTCCTGGGAGTAAAAATGTGCACCACCACACTGGGCTAGATTTTATAAATCTAACATTGAAGAGAAACTTTGGCTGAGTGGAAAGGTTTGCCTTTAAATTAGACCCCTACTTGGTCAGATCCGGATCTGATTCTTGTTTTAGGGGTGGAAGCCGAGAAGGGAGAGGTGAAGAAACTGGCCTTTTGTTTCCAGCTAACTCCTGGGGGAGGGGGGTCCTGATGGTCTTCACACTAGAGAAAAGTATCATCAGAGGGAAAGGCTGGATTCTCCACAGTGCTGGAGATAGCTGCTGGCTTGCCTTGTAGACAGCTGCCCAAGTGCCTGCCTTTTCCTGCTCGGGATCTGTGCTGGATAGCTTTAGTGTCAACTTGACACACCTGGGTTGAGGGAGCCTCACTTGGGGAATTGCCTCCCTTGGACTAGCCTGTGGCCACATCTGTAGAGTATTGTCTTGGTTGAGCAATGTGGGAGGGCCCAGCCCACTATGGCTGGTGCTAGCCCAGGTAGTTTGTTATGTACAGTGTAAGAAACCAGGCTGGGCATGGGCCAGGGGAGCAAGCCAGTAAACAGTATTCCTCCATGGCTCCTACCTCCAGGTACCTGCCCTGAGTTCCTATGGTGGGCTCCCTCAGTGAAATTGGTCAGACTGTTTTGTCACAGCAATTGAAGAGAAACTAATACAGGCTCTTATGGGATCCTTCTCCTTGTGTGTAAGACCGAATAATTTGCTCTGAAGGAACAGATGAAGAAAAGTGATGGACTGAGTGTGGTGGCGCATACCTTTAAATCCCAGCACCAGGGAGGCAGAGGCAGGCAGATCTCTGAGCCAGCCTTGTCTACATAGGGAAGTCCAGGCCAGCTGGAGTTACAGGGGACTCTGAAAAAAAAAAAAATTCTGCCGGGTGTGTTGACACACACCTTTAATCCTAGCACTCCGGAGGCAGAGGCAGGTGGATCTTTGTGAGTTCAAGGCCAGCCTGGTCTACAGAATGAGTTCCAGGCCAGCTGGGGCTACAGGATGCTCACTAAGCAGCCACAGCAGCCCTGGGCTCCCTGCCTCCTGATCTCTCTCTCTCTCTCTCTCTCTCTCTCTCTCTCTCTCTCTCTCTCTCTCTCTCTCTCTCTCTCTCTCATCTGTGTGTATGTTGTATGCATGCACACACACCAATGTGTGGATGTGTGGAGACCAGAGATTGACATTAGCTGTCTTCCTGGGGTGCTGTTTGTCCACCTTTTTTTTTTTTTTTAATTTTATTCATTTCCGTATGTGTATGAATGTACTGTCTGGATGCAAGTTTGTGCACCCGTGTCGTGCAACGCCGCGGAGGTCAGAAGAGGGTCTCGGATTCCCTTGGAGCTGGAGTTCTTCTGGAATTGGAGCTTCAGACGGTTCTTGGCCGCCATGTGGGTGCTGGGGATCAAACCCGGGTCCTCTGTAAGAGCAGTCAGTGCTCTCAACCGCTAGGCCATCTCTCCAGCCCCTTGTCCACCTTTTTTAAAAAATGTTTAGTTCCTTCCCAAATTTTTTAGCTTATTTTTATTTTATGTGCAGGCCCAAAGGAGGTGTCAGAGCCCCTGCAGCTGGAGCTCTAGGTGGTTGGGAGCCCCTCTATGTGGTTGTGGGAACTGAACTTAGAGCCTTTGCAAGAGCAGTATATGCTCTTAACCAAAGAGCCATATCACCAGCCCCTTAGTTTATATATTAGTACCAATTTCCATATTAGGTTCATTTCTGATAAGCAACAGAAAATCAACTCCATCTTGTTTAAACAAAAAAAATTTTTTTTAATTTATAAAAAGATATAGGTATCTCAGATAACTACCAGAAAGACCAGAAACTTGAATGAGGAGTCACACGTGGAAATAAAGAATGCCCAGAATAAAGCTGCAATGTTAACTCCACAAGGCCAGCACTGCCCCCTACACCCCACCATCAGATGACATTGCCACCGCCCAACCCCTGATGCTTCCAGAGCAACCTGCTGCGGCCTCATCAACCCCGGAGAGATATCTGATGGTCCCTGGGTCCTCGATTTGGCGGTCACGGGTTCCTTAGCTTAGCCTGTGCTCATGTACATGTTGGCTAACTTGTAAGGGAAGTTCAGAAAGCAAGCCTCTGGCTTGTAGTAGATAGAGAACTTCCCTAGCTTAGAACTGGTTTCAGATGCCAGAAAAGAATAACAGATGTCAATTCTTCTATTCTGGTAGGCCAAGATGTCAAAGGGGTGATGGGAGACTCATACTTCGCCAGTTCCTCCAGATTGTCCCAGATATCCCCATTTCACCTGCCAGGCAGTCCCCCAGTTACGGAGTAATGTGTTCACTGTAGGCTGTGGTAGGGAACTTGACTCTAGCCAGTGGATGAAGCATGACTCACATCTATCCTCTTGACTACTGCTGCTTGAAGGAGGGGCTTCCTTACCAGAACCACTGCTAGACACCCTTCCCCCCTCCCTCCTTCCCTCTCCCCCCTCTCCCCTCCCCTTCCTTCCTTATCTTCCCCTCCCTGTTCTGTCTTGCCATGCCCCCAAGAGGCTTTAAATTCGAGACTACACTTTCAGGGATCATTTCTATAGTTTGTTACTAGAGAGGTTTCTCTGACTGTGCAGAGTACCAGAAACCACAAGGAGAAGACATAGCCTTCTCTCCTGAGCGTGAAGGCGGCTCTTGGTGTCGCTTTACTGCAACTGCCTCTTGCCACTGATGATTGTTCTTCTCTCTTACCGGAGAATAGAGGGAGAGAATGCAGTCTGAGTGGTAAAAAATAAAATAAAATAAAAATAAATGTATGATATTCCTTCCTCAGCCTCCCTAGTGCCAGCTTGCTCGTCCCTTTCCTCTTCTGAGGAGTTCAGATGTACACAGTGTATTCCAATACTGGACCACTTTTCACCTTAATCCTCTGAAGTTCAGTCATAGGGCAGGTAGTGAGAGGAAGAGTGACATCATGTCGTGACAAACGACAGCACGTTGTGTCTTCCTAACAGCTTCTTTTTTATTTATTTTTTATGTGTATGAATGTACTGTCTGCATGTAGGTTTGTGCACCCATGTCATGCAATGCCTCGGAGGTCAGAAGAGGGTGTCAGATTCCCCTGGAACTGGAGTTTAAGACAGTTCTCAGCAGCCATGTGGGTGCTGGGGATCGAACCCTGGTCCTCTGCAAGAGCAGTCTCGGCGCTCTTAACCGCTAGGCCATCTCTCCAGCCCCCCTAACAGCTTCTTTACCTCCAACAAGAATGGCTCATTTTCTCGTCCCACGGAGGCTCCTCCAAGCATCCCATCCGTGTCAGCAGGCCCAGTTCCGTGGCTCAGCCATCTGCACCCTACACACAGTACCAGCTTTTCAGTTAGATTCCTGGCTCTCAAGTGACAGAAATCCAACCTGAACTAGATTAAACATAAATAAGAATATGTAGGACAATAAAATCCAATAAGTGACTAGACAACTAATTTGAAGAAGTAAAGATGTCTAAGGAAGGGCAGTGAGACAGCTCAGCAGGGAAAGATGCTTGTGGCTGTGGCCGCGCCTGATGACCTGAATTTGATCCACAGAACTCACATGGTAAAAGGAGAGAATGGACCCCTATAAGTTGTCCTCTGACCTCCATACACATGCACAGTCACACAGACACAAACGTAATTTTATTTTGATTTATTAGTTTTATTTTATGTGTATGAGTATTTTGCCCACATATATAGAAGTCCACCCATGCTGTACAATGAGTGCCCTTGGAGGCCAGAAGAGGGCGTTGGAGTCCCTGGACCCAGAGTTATGGAGAGTCGTTTGCTTCCATGTGAGTTCTGGGTAGCGAACCCAGGTCCTCTGCAAGAGCACTCTGAACCAATAAGCTGTCTCCCAAGCCCCCATCACACACACTTTAATTTGACCAGGCTATGTACTAACTTTTCATTGATAGATAAGCTCTGTACCTTATCAGAATCTAGACTGGGGCATCTGATCAAGCTTGGCTTCTAATTATAATTGGAGAGTGAAGATATAAGAGACACTGCTTCGGAGGGAAGAAGACACATTTCAAAGGCAAGGAGGATCTGCACTTGGGCTACGATCAGCTCAGGAGAGCTTGCTTGGAGTGCTGAAGAGAGGCAAAGAGCTAACAGAAAGAGATTGAAGTTGTGCTACCTGGGAATCCCGGGGCTGCCACGCTCCAAATGAGCACTGGTGGAAAGAGTCCTCTGGGACATAGGGCGTTATCCATTCTCATGGCTCTCCTGCTACACAGCATCAGTGAGTAGCTTAGTGCAGAGCAGAGGGTACAGGGTGGTTCCCCACAGGGACACCCCGCCCCCTGCAAGGGCCCTTCTGCAGCCCAGTCCCTCCGCAGGATCTTCCCACCCCGCCCGTCCGTCATCTGAAGAGCTCAGGATGGGTAAATATTCAGGGCTGATACCTTCTGAAATCTCTGCTGAGCTACAAAGATAGAGGACATATCCAAGTATCAGGAAGTCTGTGTCTGTGAGCCATGTGGTGCTCAGGACAGAGACAGGGAAGAGATGGTAGTGGTAGTGGTGGTAGAAGCTAATTTAATTAATTTTTGCTACATACCAGACACTATTCCACACTGTATATATTTTAACTCATCTAAACATTAAAATAGGGGCTGGAGCCTCCTAGCACTTGGGAGGCAGAGACAGGTGGATCTCTATGAGTTCAAGGCCAGCCTGGTCTACAGAGTGAGTTCCAGGACAGCTGAGGCTACAGGGAGACCCTGTCTCAAAAAGACCAAAATAAATAAATAAATAAAAAATAAGATAAATACATAAACATTTAAATAAACCACTTTGGGGGAGGAAAAACCAAGGCACGAAGAGGCTTCCTCTGGGTCATTCAGCTGGTCAGTGGCAGAGCAGAGCTGGGCCCTAGCCATCAGCAATCAGGCTCTAGAATTTACCGTATCTGGTGAAAGTGAAGCTACCATGCTCAGCAAGGAGGGTGCTCTGCAAGATTGCTGGGACAGCAATTAGAGCCAGAACATTTTTAGCTCTTCTAGAAGTGCACATGTCATATGTTCAGGGAGGGGGCTCCTCAGTCAGGATGAGCTTGTTACATCAGACTCCTAACTGCCACCCCAGTTTGTCCTTTTCTTTCATGGAAAATTCTCAGGAAGCTGCCTTACCTAAATCAATCTCTCTCTCTCTCTCTCTCTCTCTCTCTCTCTCTCTCTCTTTTTCTCGTGTGTGTGTGTGTGTGTGTGTGTGTGTGTATGTGTGTTTGTGTCCTATAGCTTGACTTTCAAAATCCCCCTATCTGTACAGTCTTAGACCCCAGTAGGGGATGAGACTCGAAGTGCTTTCTTGGGCTGTTTCTCAGCCCCTAGGCCCACCACCTGACTATAGAGAGAGAAGCTCAACTCCACAGTCTTCAGGCTTGGGAAGGCCAGTTCCTGCCCAAAGAACTCCATAAACACATTTAACAAGGCCTCTAATCACGACTATTTGCCTAATTACCTATAAAGGTGTCAAGCCTTTAAAGATCCTACTATTGCGGAGCATGGTGGTGCACGCCTTTAATCCTACCTAGCACTTGGGAGGCAGAGGCAGGCGGATCTCTGTGAGTTCAAGGCCAGCTTGGTCTACAGAGTGAGCTCCAGGCCAGCTGGGACTAAAGGGAGACCCTGTCTCGAAAATACCAAAAAAAAAAAAAAGACCCTACTATTTAAAACTGCGGGCTGTGTTAGAATTCCAAGTAAACACAGCATTAACAAAGATGGAATTTATTGACTGAAGGACCACACTGTAGAAGTGACAGGCTGGTTGGTGGCTCTGAGACAGCTGGAATCAGGACCTTCAGCAGAACTGGCCCTCATAAGCCTCCTCATACTTTTGCTTGTCCTGAAAATGACAGCTACTCCCATAGTGCTGTCACTGAGGAAGGGGATACAGCGACTTACAAGGACCTCGCTGGGGGAGAACTTTCTTCCAGGTACCGGGTTGGGCCAGAAAGAAGGAAGTCTTCTGCTCCTTGGGGAGTGGAGGATAGAGATGAGGGTGGAGCAGGAGCTTCCAATGGAGACTCCTTCCCTGGAGACAAGGGCAGGACCCTTTAACACAAAAATTTCAAGTGACTCTCATCCATGAGATGAGACAGACAAGGGAAGACCTGTGGTGTGGGCAGCACCATGTTGGACCTGGAGAGAAAATGATAAACAAAAGGACACAGCTCTGAGTTAAAACCTTGCATGCTGGGGCTGGAGAGATGACCTAGCGGTTAAGAGCACCGACTGCTCTTGCAGAGGACCCGGGTTCGATCCCCAGCACCCACATGGCAACTGAGAACCATCTTTAACTCCAGTTCCAGGGCAATCTGACACCCTCTTCTGACCTCCGTGGCATTGCACAACACCGGTGCACAAACCTACATGCAGACAGTACATTCATACACATAAAAAATAAATAAAATCAGCCGGGCGTGGTGGCACACGCCTTTAATCCTAGCACTTGGGAGGCAGAGGCAGGTGGATCTTTGTGAGTTCAAGAACAGCCTGGTCTACAGAGTGAATTCCAGGACAGCTGGGGCTATAGGGAGACCCTGTCTGGAAAAGACCAAAAATAATAATAAATAAATAAATGAATAAATAAATAAAAAGAAAACCTTGCATGCTTCTGCAAACACTTCACTAAAGTGAAAGGAACAACCAAAGAAAGGGAGGACACAGCAGGGACACTTAACTTGGTCTAGGAACATCCAAAATGGCTTACAAAAGCCAGCGAGGAGGCCGGGTGTGGTGGTGCATCCCTTTAAACCCAGCAGGTGGATCTCTGTGAGCACAGGGAATGGAGTAAGCTTTGTATGAAAGCTATGAAGAAAGTCAAGATGAAAGGGAGGTGGGCTGGAGCACTGGTGCTCAGAGCATTGTGGGCCAGAGTGAGAACTTGGATTTGATCATGGAGAGCCATGGGAAGACCTAAGAGAGCAGTGGCCCCAACCATTCCTAGCTCAGAGACTCCTTGTGTTCTCTAGATGTGGAGACCTGCATCATGCACATAAGTGAGAACTGGTTGAAGCAGTTGAATTGTCAGGTCTCAGTCCCTCCAATCTAAAAAGTAATTTGTGAGAAACACAGAAAAGAATAAGTATTGTTGAGGATGGGGGCAAATGGAAGCCCCTATGCACCATTGGTAAGAATGGAAAATAGCATAGAAGGTCCTTTAAAAAAAGGAAAACATAGCCGGGCGTGGTGGTGCACACCTTTAATCCTAGCACTTGGGAGGCAGAGGCAGGCGGATCTTTGTGAGCTCAAGGCCAGCCTGGTCTACAGAGAGAGTTTCAGGACAGCTGGGGCTACAGGGAGACCCTGTCTCAAAAAAGAAAAAAGAAAAGAAAAGAAAAGAAAAGATGTGGAATTATATAGAAACAGAACCTGGAAAGCTGGCTCAGTGCTCAGGAGTGCAGAATGCTCTTACAGAAGACCAGAGGTCCCATCACCCACCACATCAGGTGGTTCAAAACCTGCAGCTCCAGCACCAGAGAATCCAAGTCCACCAGCGCCTGCACTCACGGTACACACACACACGCACACACACACACACACACACACACACACACTTTAAAATACATCTTTTTTTTTTTTGTCTTTTCGAGACAGGGTCTCCCTGTAGCCCTAGCTGTCTTGGAACTCACTCTGTAGACCAGGCTGGCCTTGAACTCACAAAGATTCGCCTGCCTCTGCCTCCCAAGTGCTGGGATTCAAGGTGTGTGCCACCACACCCGGCTTTAAAATACCTCTTTTTTTTTTTAATTTCTGTATGTGTATGAATGTACTGTCTGCATGCAAGTTTGTGCCCCCGTGTCGTGCAACGCCGCAGAAGTCAGAAGAGGGTGTCGGATTCCCCTGGAACTGGAGTTCTCCTGGAATTGGAGTTTCAGACGGTTCTCGGCCGCCATGTGGGTGCTGGGGATCGAACCTGGTCCTCTGTAAGAGCGGTCGGCGCTCTTAACCGCTAGGCTATCTCTCCAGCCCCTTAAAATACATCTTTAAAAGTAAAAGGGGGCTGGAGGGATGGTTCAGCAGCTAAGAGCACTGGCTACTCCTGTAGAGGACCCTCGTTTGGTTCCCAGCACCCTCATGGCAGCTAACGACCATCCATAACTCCAGTTCCAGGGGATCTGATGCCCTCTTCTGTCATTCCATGGGCACTGGATGACACGGGTGCACTTATATAATGTAGGCATAACAGTCATACATATAAAATAAAAATAAATTTTAAAAAATTAAAAATAAACACAAAAGCTGCAAAAACAAAAAGTAGAGCTCCCCCAAAAGATATGTGTATACCCTCACTGATATCAACCTTATTCACAGTAGCTAAAACATGGAAATAATTTAAGTAGCCATGGATGGATGAATGGATAAAGAGTATGTACATAATGCTCCATATACATGGAGTAGAATACTATTCAGCCTTAAAGAGGAAGCAAATTCTGACATATGCCACACATAGATGAACCTTGAGAACACCTTGTTGGGTGAGATAAGCCCAGTCACAAAAACAAAAATAGCATATGATTACATTTTATGAGATACTTAAAGTAGTCAGAATTCCAGAGACAAGGTTTCGAGGTAGCTCAGTTAGTAGACTGCTTGCCTGGCATCCATAAAGCACTGGATTAGAATCCCAGCACCATGCATAAAACTGTGTGGAGTACATGCTTATAATCATAAGCAGCAAGGTAAGGGTCAGGAGAATTAAAAATTCAATTAAAAATTCAGAGGGATGAGCCGGGCGTGGTGGTGCACGCCTTTAATCCTAGCACTCGGGAGGCAGAGGCAGGCGGATCTTTGTGAGTTCAAGGCCAGCCTGGTCTACAGAGTGAGTTCCAGGACAGCTGGGGCTACAGGGAGACCCCGTCTCGAAAAGACCAAAAAAAAAAAAAAAAAAAAAAAAAAAAAATTCAGAGGGAGTTTGAGGCCATCCTGGGGTACATGAGATCTTATCTTAAAACAAAAAATTACAGATATCAAAAGCAGTACAGTGGGAAAGGCAGATAGATCTCTGTGAGTTCCAGGCCAGCCTGGGCTACATAGTGAGAACATGTCTCAAAAAAAAAAAAAAAAGAAAACAACGAAAAGGTGATGACATTGCATAGCATGCTGAATAAACTAACAAGACTGAACTGTACAGATAAATATGGTGTGATGGGAAATTTTGCGTTTATGCATATTTTACCACGACAAAAAATTTTTCGAAAAAACAATGAGAAAATCACCTTCAAAAAATCCTAACATGGATTTGGAGAAATTGAGGCAGATGGTCCTTGTATCAAGCAATGAGCAAGCAGGGGAGGGGACAGATGAGGGTCCTGGTCCCCACTGTACTGGTGAACACGAAGGAGGGAAACCTGGACAGCCTCTCTCAATCCCGGAGGACTTGGCGACAAGGACATGCCCTCCCCTCTGGCTTCTCTTTGGGTGAGGGACGCCAGGATTGTAGGGTCGAAAGCAGGGGTGGGATCTGGGTGCTGGAGACTAGAGAGTGGAGAGGCTCAGTTCACGGCTGGAGACCAAAGAGCCAGAAGGCGGGATTGTATTCATCCTTCCGGTAAGGACCCCGAACGCACCCCATTATCTTGACAGCCTGGAGAGCCTGTGTAAATTCACGGAAGGTCATCTACCTGGTTAGCTTCTTAAGGGAAGGAGACCGAAGGAAAGAAAGGGGGACGCTACCATACTCCTAAGGCACACACACACACACACACACACACACACACACACACACACGCAGGGCCCAGAGGCCACTTTGTGCTGAGGGCAGAACAGAGAAAGGAGCGGAGGAAACCGGGAGGGGAGAGGGGCAGGCTCGGGAGGGGCAGGCTCATGTGGCCCTGGGGACAAATATAAAAGAGACCTCGCCTCACCCCCAACTTCCTCCCCGCAGAGCCTTCACCACAATGCCCAGGGCCCTCCGCTCACTGGTCCCAGCTCTCCGAAGGCTTTCTCCGCCCATCGGCCTCTACTCCTCCGCTGGTCTGTCTCCGGCCTGGTCGCTCTCAGACCATCCTCTCTGAGCGTCGGGCTCCCTGGAATGGCCCTGTTTTGTCTCACCCTCTCCAGCGCTCCATCACAGTCCTGGCCGTCTACGTCTCTTCCTCTGCCTCCATGCCTCCCCTCGTCCTTGTCTCCTCTCTCAGCTTGCTCCATCTCCACCCTTTCTTCCAGTTTCATCCTTGTCTGCATCTATCTTAGCTCTCTTTCCTCTGTCTCCATCACGGGTTCTGTCCCTTTCTCTCCCAGGCTCTGTCCCCTCCCTGTCCCTGTCCCAGGCTGTGTCTCTATCTCCTCCTAGTCTCTCCATCCCCCTCACTCCAGGGCAGCCTCCGCAGTCCCCGCCGGGATGGGACCTAGCTGGGGGCGGGGCTGAGGGGCCGGATCGGAATAACTTGGTTATCTGGGAGAATTGAATTAACTTCTTCACACCAGCACAGCGGGGCCGGCCTCCAGTCCTTCCTCAGGGCCGCAGGTGGGAGGCCCAGGAACAAGGTCGGGACCCTCCGGCTGAGCATGATGTGCAGGGATCGGAGGTCTGGGCCAGCCTGGGACCGGGCGAGGACTCCAGGGATGGGGTCCCTCGCAGCCCGGTCCTAAGAGGGCTACAAGAACCCTTTGAGGTGGGGGTCGGGGCGGCTAGGGGCGGGGTCTGGGCGGCCTAGGCCCCGCCCCCAGAGCTCGCCCCGCCCCGCCCCCTCCGCGGGGTCCTGCGCGTTAAAAGGCGCGCGGGCTGGCTGGGCTGCACTTGCTTGGCACCCGGGCAGAGTGCGGGCCGCGACGGGGCGGGCGGGCTCGTGGGCGCTCAGAGCGGGTCTCAGATCCTCCGCGCCTGGAGCTCGAATCTCCATCCAGAACTCAACCCGGCCCGAGACCGCGACCCCGACCGGTCCTCACCCGGTGCGGCCCGGCCTCCGCCCCCGCCCCCCGGGCCGATGGACTACTCCTACCTCAATTCGTACGACTCGTGCGTGGCGGCCATGGAGGCGTCCGCGTACGGCGACTTCGGCGCCTGCAGCCAGCCTGGCGGCTTCCAATACAGCCCCCTGCGGCCTGCATTCCCAGCGGCTGGGCCACCTTGCCCCGCGCTCGGCTCCTCCAACTGTGCGCTTGGCGCCCTACGAGACCACCAGCCCGCACCTTACTCGGCAGGTGAGCGCAGTCCCGTCCCAATCCTCCCTCCAAATCCTGAGGAACCCCTGGTCCCTGCCCTACTCTGCAAGTGAATACCACTGGCCCCACAGGTCTACCCCTATTCCTGCCCTGGCCAGCCCTCTATCGTACTTTGAGACCCTCAGTAATTCGAGATTCCTCTTGTCAGGGATGTGCCGCACCCTCTTGTCCCTTCCGTTCCTTCTTCTTAATCCCAAATGTCTACCCTGTGCCTTTTGGCTCAAACAACCAGATCCCAGGTCCAGTCCAGGGCCGCTCACTAGCCCTTCCCCTTCCTACCTGCAGAGACCTCTTCATACCCCGTATCCTCAGAATAGATTCCCAGCTGATTCCAGTGAGACTCCCATCCTTACCACTCCTGTCCTAGATGATGTGACCCCAGCAAAGATCCCTGCTGCAGCTGGGCCCAGATGGGAACCTTTCTAGAGCCCTAATAACATCCAATCCCTCCTTGCCCTGGCTTGGACCTGCCCTGGCTTGGACCCACCCTGGCTGGGCCTAAATCCGTCTTCATCACAAAAAAAAAAAAAAAAAAAAAGGTTCCCATGGCCTTAAGAAAGGCTCTTCTGTCTTTAGGCCACTTTTATTTCTGCATTCCCTCTATCCCTGAACTCTAGCACAGACAGCCCTGAAGAACCTAGGAGCAGCCTCTGCACCTCCAAGTCTTTTGATCCAAGCAAGTCCCTTTTCAAACAGTCAACCTCAGCCTCTCAGACATCCCCATCCCTTCAGTTAGAGTCCCAGAGTGCCCCACCCAGTTTCTGTATTTGCCCTCCTGGGAAGATCATTGGGGACCAAAGTAGAAGACTGGGCCAAAGGTTGGGAGATAAGTACCTGGATTTGGAGAAATAATCACTGAGATGAGGTCACAGACCAAAACAGGAATGGGGAGATTGGGGATCTCAATCCAGGTGAAGGTTGCAGAGGTGGAAACAGAAAACAAAGCTAGACTCCTGAGAAGTGGGGTTCTGAGACTGTGGGGTGCATGCAAGTTGCAGAGGGATGGGAAGATTAAGGACCATGAGAGAAATGGGAACACAGTGTTGGGGAGACAGAGATAAGAACCTGGTGATGGAGACACAAATTATGGGAGATAAGGGCCAAAGAGATTGGAAACAGAGATAAGCAAGGTGAAGTTGAGGATGGTGTGTCCAAGACAGGGATGTGGAAAGAGGTCAGAGGTGGGGGCCACAGGAAAATGTGGAGACAAACAAGGGTTAGAGGCAAGGACTCAGGGTTGTGGGCCAGCGGAGGCTGAGGTGGACTGTTGGAAGACAATGATTGGAAGGGTTGGGAGTCAGAGGAGATAGGGCCTAGAGGAAGACCTCTATGGGTGGAAGGGAAAGGCTAAGATGGAGAAACTTTGGTGAGAAGAAATAAGAGCCCTCCTCAGTGGGCACATAGAGAACAGTGGCCCCCGAAGGGGAACGTTAAACAGAGATCTAGATAGAGGAAGATGAGGAAGAGGAGAGGAGCCATCTGGAGAACGAGGAGCAGGACGGGAGGCAGGACTGAGGAAATCAACCTTGAGGAGAGATAGGTGGGGACTAGTACGGGGAGCAACGGTAGAGTTAGCTGCTGGTAAGACTGACGTAGACCTGGCAGGGGAGTCTCAGTGGCAGAGCCACGGCCCAAGACTGGCTAGTGGGGAGACTCAGGGTGCTGATGGGACCTGGCAGCTACCCAGGGCTAGTGTGGACTGAGAGCAGGACCTGGAGTCAAACTGGAAGCTGAGTTGAGGAGACACCCAGAGGGTGGGAGGCTGGGAGAGACCAGAAAAATGGCAGGTTAGGGACCGTTGCAGAAATCTGGGTAAGGGGACGTTGGACTCTAGGCGAGGATCAGCTTCTGGTCTCCTAGTTTCCGGGGGCTTCTTTTGAGCCCGGAGTCTCCCAGTTTTCACCCTTGACCCCCGAGGGCTAGCTCCATCAAACGCTTGGCCCCAGGCCGTGCCGACCAAACCAAGGGGAGGGTGTATGCGATTTCCCCTAGGGCAGGACCCAGGTTTTGCTGGGCTGGATTCCGCTTCTCACGCACCTCCCTCTGTTGCCTCTACACTCGCGCGCGCACCCGCAGTGCCCTACAAGTTCTTCCCGGAGCCGTCGGGCCTGCATGAGAAGCGCAAGCAGAGGCGCATCCGCACCACGTTCACGAGCGCGCAGCTCAAGGAGTTAGAGCGCGTCTTCGCAGAGACCCACTACCCCGACATTTACACGCGCGAGGAACTGGCGCTCAAGATCGATCTCACTGAGGCTCGCGTACAGGTGCGTGTATGCCAAGAAGCGGCAACAGCAGCCAGGGGTGGCAGGGGGCCGGGACCTGGGGCGCTCAGAAGACCCGACCACACAGCTTCAAGTTGCCTCCGGGTCCGGAGTCTCCCTGGAGAGGCAGTCGGAGGTTCAAGAATTTTATTCATGAAGCCAGGAAGCAGGGCCGCGGGGTTGGCAGGGTTAAGATCAGGGCGGTCAGTACTTCCAGGTGACCTACCGAGCATTGGAGCTGAGACCCCCTGAGCCCGGGAAGTTTAAGTTTGGGGCGGCTCATGAACACTTTTACGGGCGGGGGGGGTCTAGACAAAAGGTTTCCCTAGCTCCACTCTTCACCACCCGGGATGCCCCAGGTGGAATGCCCGAGCTTCCTAAAGAGTGATGGAAGAGCAGGGTTAGAGTGAGGGGAGTGCAGGCAGAGCCCCATCCTTGAGATCGGCAACTCCAAAAGGCAGCCGAGTCCGCGAGGAGCGGATCCTAGGGGCAAAACCCCCAGCGCCTGGGAGTGACAACCGGAGACGGATCCTTTGCGGGTCTCTCGGCGGGAGGCTGAGCTCCTGCTCCCTGGGACCGTCCCCCGGGCTGACTGGCCCCGCCTGTGCCCGCAGGTCTGGTTCCAGAACCGCCGGGCCAAGTTCCGCAAACAAGAGCGCGCGGCCAGCGCCAAGGGCGCGGCGGGAGCGGCAGGCGCCAAGAAGGGCGAAGCGCGGTGCTCGTCGGAGGACGACGACTCCAAGGAGTCCACGTGCAGCCCCACGCCCGACAGCACCGCGTCGCTGCCGCCGCCGCCCGCGCCCAGCCTGGCCAGCCCGCGCCTGAGCCCCAGTCCTCTGCCCGCCGCGCTGGGCTCGGGGCCCGGGCCGGGGCCACAGCCTCTCAAGGGCGCCTTGTGGGCGGGCGTGGCGGGCGGCGGGGGCGGAGGGCCGGGCGCAGCGGAGCTGCTGAAGGCCTGGCAGCCTGCGGAGCCCGGGCCCGGGCCCTTCTCTGGAGTTCTGTCTTCTTTCCACCGGAAGCCGGGCCCCGCCCTGAAGACCAATCTCTTCTAGCCGCGGGCGTCTGGAGGCCCCCCGGCCTGCCCCTGACACCCCGATCCTACCATCCTCCTGGACCCGACAGTCCCTCCCCATCCCGGTCGCCTGCTGGAAGCTCCCCACGTCCCGTTCCCCAGTGCCCGACCCTAGGTGCGCCCTCCCCTGCATTGCCGAGCAAACCAGGGCCACCCGCGTCCTCGCCCACCTGCACCCCGCGGGGCGGAGTTTCACCAGGACCCCCTCCCAGCCAGCCAGGCCTTTCGGGCTGCGCTTCTCAGGAGCCGGGATCAAATTACACACGTCTCTATCTCAGTGCCCCAGACATAAAAAGGTCCCCGGGAAGGGAAGGAGCCACACCGGGAGCTCCTGTGCCTTTCTGGCTAGCTGGGACACTCAGTCCTTACCACGAGTGTCCGAGGCCCCACTCCTTGGACCCACCCTCAGTGACCTCACCGATGCAAAGCTGGCTGTAGCCGGGATAATTATCAACCTGAAGGGTCCCACCGCCAATTCCCAATTCCTCCCTTAAGAGCCGTCTCCCATCCCTAGGGTAGACTCACTAAAGGGGAGGGGCTGTGCCGGGAAAGGAACAAAGCGGTTTTCCTTTTCCCTTTTTGAAAAACTCGTAATTTATTAAGGTGATTTTGTTCAATCCAAATAAAACTTAATTTATTGAAGACATCAAGCCGGTAACCCTTCCGAGTGCCCAGGATGGGGATAAACTGCTTATAAAAACCCTGTCCCCTAGTGCGGAGTCTACTTCCCCTCCAAGAAAGGCTGCCTCGAATTCCCAAGGCACCAGGGAAACAGCCAGAAGTAGGCAAACTGGCATTTCATGGCCGAGGTCCTGCCCCACCCCAATAATATTATTAAGGCTGCCCTCCCTCTCCCAAACCCACACAGAAAAACTTAAATAAACCCAGCCCTATTCTGGGCTCTTCCTTCATTTCTGGACGGATGCCCCAGGGGTAGGAGGTGCAGTGAGGAACCGTTCCCCAGGCCGGAGGGAGGGCAGTAGAAACAGCTTGGAAGTGAAACCCCAGATATACCCAGCTGTACCCCACCCCTACTCCCACCCCCCTGTACAACCTTGGGGCTGGCTGGGAGGTGTCCACACCAGAGTAACCGATGTGGATCAGAATGATCACAGGCCACTAAACTCCAAAGCCCTGATCACAGGCCACTAAACTCCAAAGCCCTGGGTCCGAAAGGTAGGGGGGAGCAAGACCTCCCAATCACAGCATCTCTAAGGAGCAGTGAGGAACGCTGACCCCCCAGTAAATAGGTAGAGATGCACTGTCGCCCCTGGTAACTTCAACCCGGGGATCTTGGCAGAGGGGAAGAGCACTGTGACGCAGAGCCTCTGCTGTCACTTGCTGAGCTGCAGGGTGTCCAGAAGTAGGCGCTTGTGAGCCGGATCCTGCACCCCAGCCTCCTCCAGGTCCTCTTCAGTGATGTCACTGCAGGAGTAAGAGAGGCTGGACTAGGAAGTTCTAGGAGGTCCGCAAGGGCCGCTAGCCCCACCCTGGAGGCCAGACACCCGCCCGGTCCACCTCCAGCCCCGCCCCCACCTGAGAAACTCCAGGTCGTCCCAGCCATTGTGCACCAGGCCCTCCTCATAGCGCTCCAAGCCGATGGCCCGCAGCCAGGCACCCATGCCCGCCTCTCCCAGCCCGCAGGCCCGCCCGCCCTGCGGGCACGGAGCCTGAGGGAATAGGGCATGTTAGTGGGAGGGGGGGGCGGGCGGGCACAAGGGAAGCCCCTCACAGAAACACATGCAGACAGCCACATTCTACCCATGCTCTCTGGGGAAAGAAGGCAAAGACTGGGGCCGATTCTTGTGTCTCCTAACGGCTGGTTATCCAGCTACAAGCAGAGGGGCTGTGGACATCATGGAGTGAATGACGGAACACCTCCCACCAGGTACAGGAAACCAGCTATTCCTGGTCCACACACCTCCTCTGCCAAGTCTTCCTGGATGCTTTCTCGGATTCGAGGTGGAGGGAAGCTGAGGGGCCGGCCATAGTCTGAGGGCAGTCCTCGGGGTGGCTGCAAGTCCAGTGGTCCAGGAAGGAGTGCTGAGCGTCCAGGCCCAGCAGGCGCATAATCGACCTCGCTGAGTGTCTTGGCCATTTGCAGTACTGAGCAAGACCTGTCATCCCCACTTGCTACTTCCCCCAGGAAAGTGCTGGCAGGTGAGGTGCCTGGGGGTAGTGGCGGCCTTGGATGGGCCTTGGGAGGGGGTAGGCCACGGGCCTCACCCCCACTGCGGCCTCTGACCACTGGCACCGACAAAGGATCCAGGCTAGGCGGCAGAAAGATGGCTGAGTCTGGTAGGGGTGGGGGTGGGAAATCTGGAGGAGGCAGTGTACCCCCAGAGTCCTCATCTGACGAACTTCCCTCTCCCACACGAGGTGGCCGGTGGCGCCCCAGCTGTGGAACAGGCACAGTGATGGCCACTTTATTCTTAGTGGCAGATGGGGCAGGGGCCCTGGCAAGTGAGGGTGGCTCCAGGGGCAGCAGCTGGTGCGGTACCCCTTCTAGGACGTAGTAGGCGGGGTTGTTGAAGCTGTTCTTGGGGGTAGGCACTGCCACTCCTTCCAGCTCGGAAGCCCCCTCTGGCTTCAGCCTGCTTTGGGAGCAGGAAAACTATGTCAAGACCCAAAGTAAAGGCAATGGGTGAGAACTAACAGGCCCCTCCCACCCTGCCCCAACTTCCACACGACCTTCAGTGTACTCTGCACCCTCTCCACCCCTGATTTTATCATCTCAGAAGTTGAGGGAGGGTTGAAGGTATAACGCTAAATTTCATCGCTTGCTCATTCACAGTTCTTTTATGATTTCGAGACTGAAACCCTTGCTAAAATGATGGGTGCTCATAAAAGCCTCTGCTAAGAGTGACCAGAGGGAGCCCGGCAGGGTGCTGCATGCCTTTAATCCCAGCACTCAGGAGGCAGAGGTAGGCAGATCACTGTGAGTTCAAGGGCACCCTGGTCTACATAGAGAGTTCCAGGCCAGCTGAGGCTATAGGGAGACCCTGTCTCAAAAAGAAAAAAAAAAAGTGACCAGAGGGCTCCTACAAGCCCTTGGAGGCATGTGAGGTTGACCTGCCGCAGAATCTTACTCAGATCCACGTTGGTGTTTTACTGACATCCACGGAGAAAATCCAGGAGACAGAACTGCTGAACAGTGAAAAAACTCCACTGCTTCAAAGTTCAAAGGACAACTGGTGTGCTGGGCATGGTGGCTCACGGCTTTAATCCCAGCACTCTAAAGGCAGAGTCGGAAAGTGAGATAGAGGCCAGCCTGGTCTACATAGGGAGTCCCAGGCCACCTGGGGCTAGAGGGAGACCCTGTCTCAAAATAAACAAACAACTAAAGGACAACTGGATAGCATTAGAAAGCAAACTGGCTTTCCCAGAGTCTACCCCACAGAACACTGGTTCCCCCTGCAACAGAGTCTACTTAGTGCAGGCTTAACTTCAAGCTCTCAGAGCTCCCTCTTAGCCTCCTGGGTATTTGCCAAGATGCCCAGCCCCAGACCATTGCTATGAGAAAAAAGTTTCCTGGCCTGTTAAGTTTGGGGAACTATATTAAAGACAGTTGAAGTTGCTTTCCTGGCATATTCTCAGAACCTTTGCTAATCCAAATGTGCACTAGGGATATCTAAAACAAGACTCAAGCAAGAGGCAGTTCTCAAACTTTGGCCATGAACCCGTTTCCAGTGGAGCCTTTTGTAGGGTACAGCCCCATAGGATGAACCTTGAGAAATCTGAGTGAGCCTGGTCCTTCTCCAAACAGAAGCTGCATCTGCTTTTTGGGTAATGTTCATTAGCAGTCAGGAATGACCGTGAGCTCCTAATCTCCTGCCCTACCTCCCAAATGCTGGGATTATGGGCACTGCCAACCACGTTCGGGTTCGAGGACCAATGCCTACATCCACTTTTTTTTTTTTTTCTTTCTAGGCTGGCCTCGAACTCCAAATCCTCCTGCCTCTGCCTCCTTCAGCAAATCCTACCGGTAGGCGCCACCGCTACCGGCTACATCCACTTTTTAAGGCAGAAGGACTAACTGTCCTCCCTTTGACTTGGCTGGCCACAGTCACCCTGAGGTGACAGAGCACACTAGCAGCAGACTGTCACCAGCCTGGTCCAGAGAGCCAGGCGTAGTGATGGAGTGGGGAGATAGCAAGTTCCTTCTCTTACCTGGGGTTCAACGGCTCCTCTCGAGGGGCTGATCTGGGTGGGGCTGGGGGCCTGCCAGTTGGTGGAGGTTTTTCCGGCTCTTCAAATAACTTGGAGAGTGGACAGGGGGCCTCTGTGGAAGCTGGCTTTCGGCTCCCTGATCTGACAGGGGTACACAACAAAGGATGACTTGGGGCTGACTAAGAGCCCCCAGGTGCCCCTTTCTGTGATGGCCAACACAGCGCAGCTCACCTGGGTTCCTGGCTGCCTCGGGACACAGAAGGAGCTTTGCTCTTTGCTCCTGTCTCATCTTTATCGATGCTGATCCACTCTGAGGGGACACGGGGAAGGGAGACTCAGAGAGGACTTAGGGTCCTAGTGTCCCAGGAATACCAATGGACCCTGAGAATATCTAGCCCCTTCCCAGCTATTCCTCAGGGTAGACCCACTCCCAGCCATGGAGCCCCCACCGTAGAGCCGCTCTCGGGTGCCCAGGCGTTCTGTGGGCACCCGCACCTTCATGGATCCACGGATGTTGCCCGTCTCCTCTCCACGGTGTGACAGAAAGGTCAGGAACTGCTGGGCTGTGCTGCCAATCATGGATTTGAGTGCAACCACACACTCCCCTAAAGTAGATTCAACACAACAGGAAGCTGCCACACCTGTCTCGGGTGCCACCTGCTTTCCCGTACCCCTTGGCACCTCTTGCGGCTCACCATAAGATTCGTAGCCATCCATGGATTTGACTGTGAGCAGGAGATGTTGGTCTTGCAGGTACTCGATGTCAGCCAGAATTGGCTTGAGCTGGGGAACAGAGAGAGTCGCAGTGAGGAACAGCACACTGACCATCCCACATGCCGTCCCCGACCCCACTCAGCCCGTCCCCTCAAGTTTGTTCATGCCTACTCTCACATGCTTTCATAGCATTTAACACCACTGTAATTAATTTTCTGCGCCCTCAATGGACAATACAGAACTTGACATTTAGCAAAGGTTCAGGAAGTATTTATTGAATAAATTTTAATAAACAAACTACAAGGTGGTTCCACAGCCCCAGAGAAGCAAATGCCTTTATCTTCACTCATGTGCAACAGAAGCATGGCCTTCCAACCCAACCCACCTCCCAAGGAGCCTCCCCCCAACCACGTATGCTCTGCCTCGTGCTCTCTGTGCCCCCTCACTCACAAGCCTGGGCCCTTCGTACAGCCTCACCGTGGGCAGCTGGCGTGAAGACCACTGCACTTTGAGGAAGTTGATGTTGTCACTGCTCTGAGCATCATTCTCGAAGCTTTTCTTGTACTCTGGGGTGAGGGCAAGGGGACATCCAGATGAGAACCATCTTCCAACTTTCCTTGTCCCCAGGGTGAGAGCTGACTACCTGTGGACAGGCTCTACCTGCCCACTTCCCTCTGGCCCACACAGCCAGCCCTGGGCCCCCTCTGACCCTCCAAGCAGGTGGAATAGAACTCAATGAAGAACTTGGTGCGGCTGGCTGTCTTCACAATGGCTTCGATGCTCTCAAATTCAATGTAGGCCTGGTCTGAAGTCTTGGAGAGTCCTGAGGGAACAAAGGAATAATTGCAGGCAGGCAGAAGGGCCAGGACAGGGTGAGAGGATCCTAGAGGCCAAGTCTAAAACAGAAGCTGAGAGGCCTTGAAAGAGGAGCCGCCCAATACTAAGCCAGCAAAGCTGGGCCCTGACCAGGGTGGAAAGGCACAGCAAGGGTGAAAGACTCAAGTCAAAACACATGGGACCAAATGTCTGTAGACTTGCCTGGCAACCACAGTGCCACACTTCCAGGCACATTCAAGGCACATATGTGGCAGACACAGACTCGGATATATTCACATTCATCTATATACACAGTTACTCATGGGTTCATACCTCTGATGACACAGACACAGAACTTCACACATCATAGATACAGAAACAATCCTGCACTCACACATACAAACATACATGTGTGTGCAGTCAAACCACCATCTCTGCCCACCCACATCTCTCTACAACCACCATCATTTCCAGAACAGGTACCTTTCTTGGAGATGAACTGAGAGGTTACTCCAACCTCAAATGTCCCAAACACAGGGGAATGGTCGCTGGTGACGATGTCGTCAGTGCAGCCTGAATGGAGGACAGGAATAGGAGCTCAGGAGGACACTCCCTACACCTGCCTACTTCCCTCTCCAAAGGAGGACTGAGAGGATGGTGGCCACCCAGTGTCTCCCGTCATCCTGTCCTGAGGCTCTGACCATAGGAATTGCAGATGATGTGCGTTTCAGGGTAGGATTTCCACAGGATCCGGTCACACCATGAAGGAACATTGGTCCGGACCTATGGCAGGGATGGCACTGTGGTCAGACCTGACAGCTAGGCCCCAGCCAGAGGTGACAAAACCCCAGTATTCTTCTGTTACACTGGACCCAGCCCCCATCTTTCTTTGGATCCCCAAATACCTAACATCACCCCTAAGGGCCTCGGGGAAGCCATATAAGCTATAGTGGTAACTGCAAGGCCCAGATCCTTGACTCCCCCCAAGCTCCTGATTCCCTGCAAGCCAGGAGAGGGGTCCATCCAAAGTCCACTCTGTATTCCTCTCACCCCAGTTGGCTTCTGCTTATGCCAGGCGTATGTGTCCCGGGAGCCTCGCTCATAGCGGTAGGTGGGTGGGAAGGATATCTCCTCCTCACCTAAGGAGAGCAGAGAACTCATGAAGTCCAGGGCCCCAAAGACTCAGGAACTGCTTCAAGTTCCCGGACCATCGGGGAACACCTGCCGGGCCCTCACTCACTGAATCGAAGGAAGACTTTGTGCTTCTCCCGCTCCAGGTTGAGCTGGTCTACCCTGAGCAGGGGCTCAAACTCTCTCCTGCTGATGTAGTTCAGGATCTCCTGGGGTACAGATACAGAGGCCAGAGGCTTGCCTATGGAGCAGAACAGTGTATCCCGCCTTGCCTGATACCCTTTACTACAGCCCCCTGCAGGGACCTGCTGGTACCTGGATATCCATGTCCAAGCGGTAATTAAGGTCCCCAAACCAGAAGAGGTGAGTGAACCGCAGAGAGATGTCGAAGGCACTGAGCTGCCGGTCACCCAGTGAGAGTAGGCGCAGGATGTCCAGGTAGTTCTGGTTCCGCCTAAGGGAGTGGGGTGGGGGTAGGTCCCCAGAGTCAAAAGGTGGCACAAAGACAAGAATTCGGGGCGGGGGGTGAGCAGGGATGAAGATCCCTACAAATGGAAGGAAAAGCTGGGCGGGAGGTCAGAGTCAGTTGGGGGTCCTAAGAAGAAGGTCCTTGGGGACAGGAATGTAGGAAACTAGGGTCTGGGCTATGGGACACGGATAAGGAGACATGGAACAGGTGCCTCTCACCGGGCAGTCTTCTCATTTCCTGAGGTGAGATGGCAGTTCACGAAGCCAAATGAGGTGCCATTGAACATGAAGGAAACGCCCACAGCACCCTTGTTCCCTGGCGGGACAAGGCAGAAAATGGTCTCCCAACTCTTCACCTATCCCTCCAAGAGTCAGCATCCTCCCTACCCCCATCTCCAGATGCTGTGTAGCAATCAGGCCCCTGAACATACATGCACACCTTCCCCAGAGAGACATGTCTGTCTCAGTGGCCTACATCTGTTTATCTGAGCAAAGCCCTCTGGAGATCATGGAATTCTTTTTTTTTATTTTAGAGACAGGGTCTCCCTGTAGCCCCGGCTGTCCTGGAACTCGCTCTGTAGACCAGTCTGGCCTTGAACTCACAAAGATCTGCCTGCTTCTGCCTCCCAAGTGCTAGGATTAAAGGTGTGTGCCACCACGCCTGGCAGAGATCATGGAATTCTAAGGGAAGAGTGGAAATGCCCTGTTGATTCCTAGCAGACTCTATCCTGCAAGAGCCCTGGGCCGTAAATCAGAAGACCTGGGCACTGCCACCTTCTTCCTCTAATGACCTGGGCACTGCCACCTTCTTCCTCTAAGGACCTGGGCACTGCCACCTTCTTCTGCTAAGGACTCGCTGCATGACCCTAGACAAGTCACTATCACTGAATCTGAATTTATTATCTATGAAATGAAGATAATTATCTTGGCCTAGCCTTCCTGGCAGCTGGAAGAGATGTAGAATGAGAATATACAAAGTTCAAAGACTGAAACCATGCAAAAGAGAAAGCCCCTGAGCTGGAGAGAAGGCAGGAGACGTAGACAGAAAAAGCCCGCCACCCTCCAGAGCCCGCTTGCCCTGCTCACCCAGGGTGTTGGCAATGCCAGTCTTCACACTGGATGTACTGACATGGCTGATACGGTTCTCGTGCTCTGGCTTGACCAGCACGGCTACCTTGATGTTCCACAGTGATTGCATGGCAATCTATAGAGAGGATGTGGGGTCATCTTTGTCCTAGGCCAAGGGCCCTACCTGCATTCACCGTGCCCTTGTTAGTCACGTGCTAGGAAGGCTTGCTATCCCTTTTCTATAAAGATGGAGAGGACCGGGCTTTCCTATAGCATAAAAGCTAATGAAGTTCAGGTTCACTCGCTCAAAGGAAATGCCAGGGTCAGAGGGAAGACCAGCATGCAGTGCTCCCCAGAGTCAGCCATGAAGTCAAGCAGAAAAGCTGAGGTGGTCCATAAAGACAAGGACCCTAGCATGATGATCCCCTCACCGGGCGGTAATCCAGATCCGTAAGCTCCTTGAGTCCCCCACGCAGCAGATCCAGCCACTCTCGATCACCCACTGAGTTCTCCTGGGTCCCAAAGACATAGATATCATGGGGTATAGTCACTGTGACTTCATCTAGGGCCTTCCCCAGCCCCTTTGAGGTGAACCAAGATGTCACATTTTTTGGAGGTGGCACGCTTCCTGGAGGTAGAGAAGAGGCAGCAGGAATTGGGGAGGGGTCAGGACCCTATCCTGGGACCATCCTCCTCCCCCAACCAGACTGGGCCTGACCCATGTTCCAGGTGCCTATGAAGACAGAAATCATGTCAGGTTCATCCTGCTTGGAGTGCTTGTTCTTCATGAGCTGTAGCAGCTGACAGAAGGCCTCCCGCTTCTGGAGGGAACAGTAGCCAGTCAGGGGCAGACGGGCAGCCAGCAATCCTACCCTTCCACAGAAACACCCTGCTACATGGCAGGCGCCATGAGAGGAGGGACATGCCTGAGGCTCCCCACTACACACACTATGTAAGCAATAGCAAGCATTCAGTGAATAATGTTCCTTGAATGATATCTGAATCCACCCTCAGGCTCTCCTGTCTCAATGCCCACCCCTACCAAGAATGATAGGTCCATAGCACAGGTTCCAACAGGAAATACCCACCTGGGGATGCCTACAGCCCCCAGTTCCCTAGCCCAGCCTGTCACTTACCCGGGCACTAACAAAGATGAAGTCTTTGCGCTGGGTCCGATCCTTCTCCTTTTCAAACACAACACCTAGCTTGTTCTGCACACGCTGGGACTTAATGAGCTGGCGGACTAGGAAATGGAGAGCAGGTCACACAAACCTGTGCCATTAGGCAGAGGCCCTTGCCCTGCCCACTTCTCCCAACTCTGGCCCTCACTCACTGCGGTCATGTGTGAAGGTCGTCCAGTCCTCTTGAGAATCTCTCTGTCTCCTCAGCAAGACCAACCTCCCACCCTCCACATCCACGCTCAGCGTGAACTTCTGAGACTTCCCAATCTTGGTCAGGTCACCTAAGGTCACATCCAGCTTCACCTGCAGGATAGGAGGTGGGAAGGTTGCTACAAGGCCTTAGACAGGCAGCACCCCCTTTTTCCCATGAAGCCCCACCTGCCACATACCTCGAAGGCCTGCACGGGGATGGTCTTGGCCTTTCGTGTGGAAGGCTGCATTGGAGCCGGGGGTGCTGTGGAGCTCATGTCCTGCAGTGCCTTGAGGGCCTGGGAGAGGGGGAGGGACAAGGTGAGGTGAGGGGACCTGCTAAGGAATGAGACCGGGAAGGGCACAGCTGACACTGGGGTAAGTGGCTACAGGGTTGGAGGAAGACAGTCCACCTTCTTCTGGATGCCTGACAGGAAGTCCTTCAGCACAGACAGCTTCAGCACAAGGCTCTCCAGCTCTTGCTCCCCAGTCTGTGGTAGGCTCTGGGGGGGGGGGGATAATGGTGGCAAATAAGGTTTCTAAGCAGAAACCCCTAACCAAGTTCCAAAATATATCCAACCTCCGGGGGGGGGGGCTCCCTATAATCCCACCTGCTGCTGCAAAAGGCGGGTCACCATGGGTGAGCTCTGCTGGTCAAACACCTTGGACAGGATCTCCAGGCCTGACAGGACCTTGTCCACCTCGCTAGGGGAGACAGCAGGTCAGAATCTGCACCCCGACCTTCGTTCAGGGAACATGGCGCAGAGTGCGGCACCTCCACCTTCAGCATAGGGTACCGGGGAACAGGGGAGGAAGTCAGGAGGCAGTGGCTGGCAGGATAATCAGGGTCCGAGACCAGAGTGTGGCATGTGGGCTCAGCCATCCCAGGTACCTGTGCAGCCGTCGACATGAGGTGACAAGGGTGCGGGTGAGGTGGGGCAGGTTGCTGGCTCCACCTCGTACAGCCTCCAGGTCCAGCCCGTAGCTGCCCTTCAGATACTCATGTGATACAGTGCTGAGCCCATTGGGAGCACTTGGAGGAGAGATTAAGAGTCAGGGGGAAGTCCTGCTGACTGTCCCAGCACCCCTGCTCTGTCCAGCACACCAGGTACAGGTGGCCGCCAGTACTGGTGACAATCAAAGTGGAATGAATGGGTCAGAGTATCTGACTCTGGGGCTGAGATGGGATTGGGGTCCCTGAAGAGAGCTTAGAACGTCTAATGGAGAAAGTTTTCAGGGGAGAAAGGGACTTCTGGTTCAGCAAAGAGGGCTAGGAGAGGGATCTCACCTCTCAGCAGCTGGAGTTGTGGGAGTCTCAGGGGGTGGCGGGGGGCTGCTGGGCCCCACAGGAGCAGAAATGCTGGTGGAGCCAGAGCGCGGGGGCAGTGGGGGCTTCTCGTCCTCCACATCTGTGGACAGGGAACAGTGGAATGGCAGTTTGGACCCCTAGCCCTCAGTGCTATGCAACAGGGATATGTCGTGGCTATCAGAGACTTCCATGGAAAAGGGGGGTAGAGGATGGGGCAACATGGTTAGGGGAAAGTGGGTCGTCAGGGGAGGTGGAGTTGGGAAGAGAGGGTAGAAGCAGGTAGAGTCAGAGGACTAGCCAGGAAGGGATTTTTCTTTCTTTTTTCCCCCCTGGTATATGTATGTGTGATATCCACGTATGTATATGTTAGCATGAACGTGTATGTGTGTGCACATGCAAATGTGTGCATGCAAGTCTGTGTGTATGTGTGTGTGCACTCACACACAGGCCCAGTCTTCCTCTATCACTATCTACCTTATTTATATATATTGAGCTGGGATCCCTGTCTATGGCCAACACACCTGCCTGACTTTTACATGGGTTCTGGGGATCTAAATTCTGGTCTTTACCTGCTGAACCATCTCCCCAGCCAGCCCAAGGATGGGATTTTCGCTGTATAATGGAGGACAATACCTGAGGCATCTCGGTCATCGGGTGGGTCTGGCTCTCTCTCTCCCTCTACAGGCAGCAGCAGGGCACATACAAGACCCTGGTTGGGCTGGGCATATAGGCCAATAAGCTCGCCCAGGGTCTGGAAGCGGCGCACAGGCACACCCTGTGAGGTCTGTAGGCCAACCAGGATGGGAGAATCAGCCAGCAGGTCTCTAAGCCGGAGGCTGGATCAAGATCAGGGTCAGGGGTCAGGGTTCTGAGCTCCTACCTGCACAGCCAGAAAGTCCTCTCCATCCGGCAGAATGCGGTATGTGTGCACATGCTTCTGATACCTGATGGCAAGGCAGGGACCAGAACCTGTCACCACCAGGCTGAGGCTGAGCCCCAAAGCACCTCCCTCTCCCATATGTTCCTGTGACCAGGCTGCACAGGGTTAATGATGGGGCCAGTCAACTGCCACCCTTCTAGTACTGCCAGCAAGCGCAGGCCCCCCCCTTTCTACCCCCAGACCTACATAGTCCACACCCACTGCAGGGCCTGGGAAGCAACAGGCAGCTCTTTTGTGGCCTCTTCAGCTGTCTAAACAGGCCCTTTGGGCTGCGGTACCAGTCTGGGCCCCCCGCCAGAGTAAGAGTCCTCAGAAGCCTGGTTAGCCCCTATTTGCATATATGAGCAATGTATCAGCACACATGTGGGCTTCTGTCTGTAGTTATGTTGGTGTCTAGCTCTACTGGAGCTGAGTGTGTCTGAAGCAGTCTTATAGGGGATTTTGGGGCACCAATCTAGGGCTTTGCTTTCTCTCCTCCTCAGACATAACGAAATAGGGATGACCCAAGGGGGATCCCTATGAGAAACTTGGCCTCCAGGAACCCCAAGCCAAGAGGGGTGCTGACAGATGGTAGCAGCAGCTGAGCAGGTGACAGCTGAGCCAGGCCTACGTACACACAGTGGGGGATGGACGGCTCCCTTGGCATCCATACCTCAGACAAGCACTGGGGTCTGGGTATGTGCTGGGCAGAAGGGTGCTGGTTCCAGAGAGAACCAAATACCACAGGACCACCCCCTCCCCTAAAACTATCCCCCACCTTGTGCAGAGTGTATTACTTTGAGGTCTGTGGATCTATGTTTACAAGTATAGCACCCCAGTAACCAAACCCTGGCTCTGTGTTATGCTGGGTACTCGGCAGCCTACAGATCTCATTTAATACACTGTAAAGCAGATAATAATATCCCCATTCTCTAGATGAGAAAACTGAGGCACAAAAAAAAGAAATTTTATTTTTCCAAGGTCACAAAACAGCAGAGCTAATATTTGAAACCAAGGCAGAAGCCAGTTTGTCTGTCAGGGTCGGGGTGCGTCATGGATGTTATTCATGTACATGCCATGTGTAATAGGTAAGCAAGCATGGATTTGTTTGGGAATCCTAAGAAACCTCCCACTTCAAATCCCTACTGCCAGGCTCCTGAGATGCAGGGAGCAGCCAGTCAGCTGGTACAGCTGAATCCCCACACCACACACCACACCACACCACACACACATACACACACACACACACACACACACACACACACCCCTAAACCCCACCATCACCACCCCTCGCCCTCTTCTGGCAATGAAACTAGGAATTCTCTCCTTACTGGGAGAATAATGTTCCTCACCCAGACAAGGACTCCAGCTGTTCCCCACCCACTCGACAGCTGACCCAGCACCTGCCTCTGTCCCCTCCCTAATTAAGGGGTCTGTTTGGAGGTGCCTAAGAGGAAGGACTCCAGGAATATTCATGGGCCTAAGCTTTCAGGCTTTAGTCTCCCCCTACAGGGTGGGCCTCAGACTTGTGGCAGAAGCTGAGGTTTACCTGACTGAAAGTCAGCTGCCTAGCCCAGAGTTTTCAACCTCTGTGCTACTGGCATCTGGAACCCTATAATCTTTTGTTGTGGAGGGACTGCCTTGGGTATAGTCAAGTGTGTAAGGGTCTCTAGCTTCTACTCACTAGAAGCTCACTGTTCCATACCAGGTGTGACAATTAAAACTGTTTCCCCGGAGCCAGGCCAAAACATCCCCAAAGGTGTCAGGAGAACAGAAGAGGAAAGAAAGGCCAGAGGGCCTGGGGTGTGGGGAATGTTTCACAAAGAAGGAGGTCATAGATCTAAACACAGCTGCACCTGAAGCTTTCCACTCACTAGAAGCCCACTTGGTCTCAAAAAGTGAGGAGGCAAGGAGTACAGGCCAGAGAGAACACTGAAAACCAGAAAGTACAACCTCCCCTCCCCCACATAGCTGCCAGGTACCGGCACAGGACAAGGCCCCCTCCCTCGGAGGGCTGGCAAATGTAGCTTTACCCTGTAACCAGGGCTCCAGCAGAGCCAGAGAAGACTCACTCATTGATTCAGGAAATGGCTCTCTCCCATACAGCTTCACCCTGCTGCCTCCCCAAATCTTCCTCTCAACATCAACTCCTCCCCTTCACAACCCCAGCCACACAGGGTGGGACAGACTCCTGAGGGCAGATGCTAAGATCCTAACACAAGTCGCCCTGCGTCCAACTGGCCCCCAGCCTACCATTCACTCAATCCTTTTAAAAAGAACTGCACACACGTGGAATCTTGCATCTTTTTTCCCTGTGAGCCTCGGGCATCGGGGAGTCTGAGCCGGTCAGCCACAGACTGCCTACAACTTCTTCCCGTTACAACCACCCCGGGCCGCAAATTCTGGCCCCAGGCACCAGAAAGTGCTAGCAGACCGAGCAGGAAGTGCCCCCAGTATCCTTCCTCCTTCTAGGGATAAAGTCAAGGTCCCCGATTTGGGGGTGGAGGCGGGACTGCCGCCCCACCGCCAAGTCACCCCCACCACTCCCACCCTGCCATGGCACCCCGGGCGTGCCCCCGCCCCACTCACAGGACGCAGAGTGCAAAGGCCCCCGCCACGCTCTCGCTGTCTCGCACCAGGAAGCTGCCATCGCGGCCCGCCCGAGCCAGCAGCTCCTCCGCCGCAGCGCGGCTCAGGTCGCGGTGGTACCAGGCAGGGGCCGGGCTGCCCAGAGCACCCCCCGAGCCCAGCGCCCCGCACGCCGAGGCCATGGCCCGCGCAGGGCTCAGCGCCGCCGGTGCCTGCCGCCCCGCGCCATCCGCCCCGGGAAGCTCGGAGCCGAGGCTGGGACCGGGCCCGGGGGCCGAGCCCGAGGATCCGCCGGGGATCGGGGCTCCACGCTCCGCCGCGCAGGCTGCCCGATTCGCCGCGCGGTCGCCGCCGCCTGCAGCGCCGGCCTCAACTTGAGGAGAAAGAAAAGTTTGTTCAGAGGCGGCGGGGGAGGGGCGGGAGCGCAGCGCGGAGCCGGCCGGTCCCCTCCCCCTCCGCTCGGCCCAAGGCCCGGGCCGCCCCTGCCCCCAACCTCTATGCAAGGACGTTGCCCTCCCGGTCCCGCAGGACCCGCACCCCAAGCCCTACAATGACCCTGCCTTCCCCCCGCTTCCCGGGTGACTTGGGAGTCCCGGCACTCCCGGTGAATTCCATTCTCCCCAGTATTCGCAATGAGATGACCCCTAATCCCAGAAGTCGGACTGCACCCCAGATCCTTTCCACTCCGCGCCCCAACAGCCTCTCGGGATCGGGATTCTCAAAGCGAGAGGAGCCTGTCCCCCACTCACATCCCCCATCATCCCCAGGCGAGCAAGATTCCTCCAACTTTTGCGAAATCAGACCTGAACCCCCAGAATCCGACCTGCATTAACTCACGGGAAGAATCCTCTCCAGAGAGATAGGACTCCCCACCCACCCCACACGAGGTCCAGGGTCCTCGAGTCCCCCACGCACCGGTCCCCGAAGGCCCTCCAGCCGGGCACAGCCCCCACCCCGGCCAAGCGCCTGGCACTACGCCCCACACCCGCAGGCCCCCGCTCTGCAGTCCCGGGGCGGGGGCCCCTACACCGCGCAGAAGAAAGTTCCCTCCAGTCCCCGGCGCCCGGGCCGCAGGCAGGCCCCCACCTCCGGGGTGGCTCGGGTGGCTCCAGGCCGGGGGAAGCAGCCCTGGACTCCCCGCGGCCACTTAAGATGGCCATCCGCCGCCGCCGCGCACCCCGCGCCTTCCGCCCCGCCCGCGCCCCGCCCCCGAGCCGGGGCAGCCCTGCTCCCCGCCTCACCCGCCCGCGTCCGGGTCCCCGCGCCGCCGGGCCGCCGAGTGACCTCGGGCAAGTCCCAGCACCTCCCTGCGCCGCGGCTTCCCGCTCTCTACCACTGACGAACGTGACGAGGGCGGATTCCACGGGGCTGCGCCGGCCAAGCTCGGGGCCCTGGCACCCAGCGGGCGCTCCCGGACGGCGGCTATTTTTATTATTAATTAAGGAGTAACGAAGGTGACAGCTGTGTAAACTGTAAAGCGCGACTGGGGAATGAGCGGGTATTATTAGCACCGCCCCCGCCCCAGCTACTCCCTCCAAGTCAACAAACTTGCGCCTGTGCAGGCCAGCAGCCGAGCAGGGAGCTCCAGAGACCTCCCCTCCACCTACCCTCGGGGCGGAAGGGGGCACGCAACGGGAGACGAGGGGCGGAGACCAAGCTGGGAACCCCGCCCCTTTCCCCCCTAAAAAAAGACCTAGAAGGTGGCAGCGTCTCCAGGGATTTCTCTTCCTGCCCCGCCCCTCTGCCCCCTGGCTCCTTAAAGGCACAGGCCTCCAGCTAGTGTGTCCACAGCCTGCAACTCCTGGGAGACGATGGAGCATCCCTTTAAACCTGGGAGAAAACTTTCCTTTGGTAAATTTGAACCTGTTGACCGAGCCTGGGTCAATCCACAGAAGTTTCCTCTGTTTCAAATATTCCTTGGTTTAACCCAGCTGGAACAAGGTCTGAGATGTGGAGGGGAGGTCTGGGAGGACCTTCCAGACCAGATAAATACAGTTAACAGAAATCCTCCACCCACCAACTCGTGTCTCCAGATTCTACCGGGAGTCCAATAACTCATCCTCCAATCTGTAACCAACTTCCGTTCTTTTACCACGAAGGAAGATGAGCCTGGTGTCAAGGGCTGCACGTTGGTGTTACAGGCAGAGATCTGGACTAGGTATCGGCATTGGGTTATAATTCCAACCCAGCTGGGCCACCCACCAATGAGTTGTTCTCAGACAAGTACCTATCCTGGGGATACATCCATTTGGAATGTGAAGATAAAGACTACCCAAGGAGTTGGGCTTGGTGGTACTTGCCTTGGATCCCAACACTGGGGAGACAAGGGTACCAGGTAATCTCTGTGAGATTGTGAGACCAGCCTTATTTACATTGTGAGTTCCAGACCAACTACATAGCAAGTTCCAGGCCAGCTGGGGCTACCAGGAGACAAACACACACAACCTAAAAACCAAAACACAAGGGGCTGGAGAGATAGCCTAGCGATTAAGAACACCGACCGCTCTTGCAGAGGACCCGGGTTCGATCCCCAGCACCCACATGGTGGCTAAGAACCGTCTCTAACTCCAATTCCAGGAGAACTCCAGTTCCAGGGGAATCCAAGACCCTCTTCTGACCTCCGTGGCATTGCACGACATGGGTGCACAGACCTGCATGCAGACAATACATTCATACACATGCAAAAATAAATAATAAAAAAAAAATTTAAAAAAAAAATGTCCCCAAGGGGGAAGGGATGGATGGATACAGAAGACCCAGGACTCAGGCCTAGGTTCTAGAGAATGTACAAAGACAGAGCAAGCAGCTCAGATTATTTACCCAGCCATGGCTCCAGTGCAGGTATACACACACACAACCACAAACATAAAATAAACATGTAAATCTGGGGGGGGGGCATTGCTGCTTCTACTATTGCTGCTTCTCTGGGAGCCTCTAAAAGTTTCTAACCCTAGATGGGAGTGATGGAGCACGCCTTTAATCCCAGCACTTGGAGGCAGAGGCAGGCAGATCCCTGTGAGTTCAAGGCCAGCCTGGTCTACATAGTGAGTTCCAGGACAGCTGGGGCTACAGGGAGACCCTGTCTCAAAAAGACCAAAAAAAAAAAAAAAGTTTCTAACCCTCTTCAGCCACTGTAGGACACAGTTCATCAGTATTTCCTTCGCAGGGATCCTCCAGATTCTCTTCCCAGTTCATTCTTTTTCCTTCTGAAGATCCCAAGCCTCTTCATCTACATGTTAGGCAGTGTGAATTGTTTCTCCTTCCACTGGAATCCAGAGCCTTTGCTGGACTATGTCCAGCTGTCCCACTGTAAGCTGAGTACAGATCTCAGCAGACAAGGGATGTGTTTTTCTTTTCATCTGACACGTCTCATATATCTCATGGATCTCAATCTCTGTGAAATCAAGGATGACACTGAACTATTTATCTTCCTGCCTCCATCTTCCAAGTGCTGAGATTACAAGCCTGTGCCACCACCCCTCCCTAGGGGCAGAACACAGGGCTTCCTGCATACTATGCACACAGTCTCCCAACTGAACTACATCCTAAGTCCCGATGGGGAAATGTTTGGGAACCTATAGAAATAACAAATCCTGGACCTGCAACTGGATCCATACAGACTACTAGGAGGCAGACACTAGGTTCGCCTGCTTCCTAGGTGGGGGAAACTAATTACAACTGTTTTACATAGAAAGTGGCATTCAGAAATGAAGGTTTCCAAAAGGTATGGAATCTGTCCCCACCCACCAGTAAACGCAAAATGAAAATAATTCATCAGATTCAGATATAACACAATTTATTAGAACTGACGGTTATAGGAACCCCAAGCCCCAGGAGGAGGAGTTGGGTGGCAGAGGCATGGAATCAAAGCAAGCTAGCACCTCCTCATTCATGAGAGCTGAGCTGACCCTGGCCTAATCAGCCTAGCTGTGGGGGGAGAGAGAGATCTAGAGAGGACTGTCCTCAGCCAAGGAGCCAGCATGGCAGCGTCAGGACCAAGCTGGGCACAAGGAGCCCCACTGCATAGGGCGTGGCCCCAGCTGTCACAAAGGAAGCATAGAACCTCGCCACCTCCTCATTGGGGTTGCCTTGGGCTGGGTCAAACCACATCTGGATGCAGCGGCCGCTCCCTCTGCTGAAGTTGCTGACCTTGTAGGAGTGACTCCAGAGACCCTCGCAAAGGCTGGCGGGCGTAGGGAAGTACTGCTGAAATGTTCGGCAGACAGCTCCAGCTGGGCACTTGTTAACTCCTGCAAGGAGTTAGATGTTCAGCCCTGGGGCAGAAGCTCACTTCTGGTCAGCCTACAAATCTTGAACCTCCCCTTTTCCAAACCTCACCTCCATCTCCCTACCCACCCCGCACAGCCTTACCAGAGGTCCAGTCCCAGCCTTTGTGCCAGTCTCTCTTGCAAGTGGAGGAGGTGCGGCAAGCTTCCCACCACTCCTGGCAGTCCTCTTTGCATAAGGGAACATCCAGGAAGCGCTCTTTACGCCAGCTCTGATCCACCTGGAGGATGTTGGCAGCTATAGCTGTAAAAAGACTGAGTCCAGGGGCAGCCTACAGGGCTCTGTGAGGGAGACACCCGTACCTGCTGGATCCAAGGCCCCAGGTTGGGGGAGCACTCATAGAGACAGTTATCTTGGATGAAGTGACGCTTGCAGGAGGGCTCCATCTTGCCACAGTGATCCCAGTTGAAGTTATACAGGAGGGAGCTGTCCTTGTGTAATTCCTGACTGGTGTTGACCGAGCAGCAGGCATTTCCCTTCCAGGGACTACACTGGTTGGGGAAGGTAGAAGACAGTCTTTTCACCCACTCCCTACCTCCTCTTTCCTTCCAGTCTTGTCCCATTTGATCCTGATTCCCTGGCACAGCCAGGCTGTTCTGTGAATACAAGGGCCCCTCTATATAACTTTGGCCTTCACGATGATAAAGTGTGTGTGAAAAAGAAACCGTAAGAGGGACTGGGGAGATGATCTGATGCCCTCTTCTGGCCTCTGTGGGCATTGCACTCACATGGCACACATGCATGCAGGCAAAACACTCATACACATAAAGTAAAAATAATAAAATATTTAAAAAGAAGGTGTGAGAACCCAGGGTAACCTTGTCTTTGGGATAATAGTTCTCATTCATATAATACCTCACACTTTATAAAAAGCTTTTTTTATTATTTTTTATTTTTGTATTTGTATGAACGTACTGTCTGCATGTAGGTTTGTGCACCCGTGTCGTGCAATGCCATGCCGCGGAGGTCAGAAGAGGGTGTTGATTCCCCTGGAACTGGAGTTTTTCTGGAATTGGAGTTACAGATGGTTCTTAGCCGCCATGTGGGTGCTGGGGATCGAACCTGGGTCCTCTGCAAGAGCAGTCATTGCTCTTAACTGCTAGGTTATCTCTCCAGCCCTGCAGTTGGTGCTCTTAACTGCTGAGCCATCTCTCCAGACCCAATTTGTTCTTTTTTTTTTTTTTTTTTGTCTTTTTGAGACAGGGTCTCTCTGTAGACCAGGCTGGCCTTGAACTCACAAGGATCCGCCTGCCTCTGCCTTCTGAGTGCTAGGATTAAAGGCATGTGCCACCATACCCGGCCAATTTGTTCATTTTAAAAAGACAAATGGGGGGGCTGGAGAGATGGCCTAGCGGTTAAGAGCGCCGACTGCTCTTACAGAGGACCCAGGTTCGATCCCCAGCACCCACATGGCGGCCAAGAACCGCCTGAAACTCCAATTCCAGGAGAACTCCAGTTCCAGGGGAATCCGACACCCTCTTCTGACCTCCGCAGCATTGCACGACATGGGTGCACACACTTGCATGCAGACAGTACATTCATACACATACAGAAATAAATAAAAAATAAAAATAAATAAATAAAAAGACAAATGGGCTGGATGTGGTGGTACACGCCTTTAATCCCAGCACTCAGGAGGCAGGGGCAGGCAGATCTCTGTGAGTTCAAGGCCAGCCTGGTCTACATTGTGAGTTCCAGGCAAGCTGAGACTACAGGGAGACCCCGTCTCAAAAAGATTTAAAAAAAAAATGGGTGCGGTGGTTGACAAGATGGCTCTGAGAGTAAGGCTCCTGCTACCAAGCCTGACAGCCTGAATTTTATCCCTGGGACACACATGCTGGAAAGGGAAGATTGACTCCTGTGAGGTGTCTTCTGACCTCCACATACATGCCCTGACATGCCTGACATGCATGTATGTTCATGTGAGTGCACAGTCATACACACAGAGAAATACAAATAAAGAAATGGAATAAAGGTCTAGTATCATTTTATATTCTGTATATTTTTTTTGGTCTTTTTGAGACAGGGTCTGCCTGGAGCCCCAGCTGGCCTGGACTTGCTATGTAGACCAGGCTGGCCTTGAACTCACAGAGATCCGCCAGCCTCTGCCTCCTGAGTGATGGGCTTAAAGGCATTCACCACCATGCCCAGCTTCTGCATTTTAAAAAAGTATTGAACAGCTGGGCATGGTGGTGGAGGCAGAAGCAGGTGGGGTGGATCTCTGTGAGTTAAAAAAAGTCTGGTGTGATGGCACCCACCTTTAATCCCAGCACTCAGAAGGCAGAGACAGATGGATATCTGTGAGTTCTAAGCCAGCCTGGTTTGCATAGCAAGCTCCAGGCCAGCTGGGACTAAAGGGAGACCCTGTCTCAAAAAAAGACAAACAAAAAACAAACAAAAAAACTATTGAGCACCTACTGTATCCCAGATGCTGAGAATACAGCAGAAAATGAACATGGACAGAAATGCATATTCACGGACTTTACAGTATAGTTAGGGAGATGCCTAGAAAATAAAAGAGGGGCTGGAAAGATGGCTCCGTGATTAAGAGCACCAACTGCTCTTGCAGAGGACCCGGGTTTGATTCCCAGCACCCACATGGACGCTAAGAACCATCTTTAACTCCAGTTGGAGGGGAATCCGATGCTCTCTTCTGACCTCCACAGCATTGCATGACACGGTGCACAAACTTACATGCAGACAGTGTATTCATACACATAAAAAAATAATAAATAGGGGTTGGAGAGGAGAGATTGCCTAGTGGTTGAGAGCGCCAACTGCTCTTGCAGAGGACCTGGATTTGATCCCCAGCACCCACATGGTGGCTGAGAACCGTCTTCAACTTCAGTTCCAGGGGAATCCGACTCCCTCTTCTGACCTCCAAGGCATTGCACAACATGTGTGCACCAACCTACATGCAGACAGTATATTCATACACATAAACAAATAAATAAATAGCCAGGCGTGGTGGTGCACGCCTTTAATCCTAGAACTTGGGAGGCAGAGGCAGGCGGATCTTTGTGAGTTCAAGGCCAGCCTGGTCTACAGAGTGAGTTCCAGGACAGCTGGGGCTACAGGGAGACCCTGTCTCAAAAAGACCAAAAAAAAAAAAAAAAAAAAAGAAAGAAAGAAAGAAAAGAAAGAAATATCATATGCCAGGATATGCTAAATGAGATGTGGGAAATTAGAGAATGGGAATGTAATGTATGGAGTGGTTGTTGAGACTTTTAAATAACATGGTCTATAAAGCCAGCTCCAGGGGCTCTAATGCCCTCTTCTGGCCTCTGTGTGCATTGCACCCCATGCTGCACTTACACATGTAGGAAAAACACAGACTAATAACTAAATTTAAAAAATTTTTTAGAGACTGGAGAGATGGCCTAGCGGTTAAGAGCGCTGACCGCTCTTACAGAGGACCCGGGTTCGATCCCCAGCACCCACATGGCGGCCGAGAAACGTCTGTAACTCCAATTCTGGGAGAACTCCAGTTCCAGGGAAATCTGACACCCTCTTCTGACCTCCGCGGCATTGCACGACACGAGTGCACAAACTAGTATGCAGACAGTACATTCATACACATACAGAAAGAAATAAAAATTAATAAAAAAATTTTTTTTTAATTTTTTAGCTGGGCATGGTGGCGCACGACTTTAATCCTAGCACTTGGGAGGCAGAGGCAGGTGGATCTCTGTGAATTCAAGGCCAGCCTGGTCTACAGAGTGAGTTCCAGGCCAACTGGGGCTACAGAGAGACCCTGTCTCAAAAAAACAAAACAAAACAAAAAAATTGTCCCCAGTGGATAAACCAGGACCAGACACAGTAAGATCTCACATTAGTAGAAACACATCGTAATCCAGTTATAATGTAGTTGGGTTTCCTGAGGCTGAAAATGGTGCAGCATGCAAGGCAGTACTGTGTGCTCTGTTCTACTAGACCTGTTCACTACTTAGAAATTTATGCTTGGCACACTGACATACACCTGTAATCCAGCACTTGGAAATCAGGGACAGAGATGTCACAGCGAGTTTAAAGCCAGCCTGGTCCACCCATCCAGTTCTAGGCCAGCCAAGGCCACATGGTGAGACCCTGTGTCAAAAGAAACCAAACCAGGAAAAAGAAAAAGTTTTGCCATCCATGGCAGTTTTGCTTACAGCGCTTTTTATTTTAAAATATTTTATTATTTTTATTTTATGTGTGTGAGTGTAATGCCTGCATGTAGTCAAGTGCACCTATGTCATGCAATGCCCTTGGAGATCAGAAGAGGGCATCAGATCCCCTGGAACTGCAGTTAGATGGTTGCTAGCCCCCTGTGGGTGCTGGGAATCAAACCCAGGCTCTCTGCAAGAGCGGCCAGTGCTCTTAACTGCTGAACCATCTCTCCAGTCCCTGCTTAGAGCATTTTACAGCACACCTACAGCAATCTTCATTTGTAGCTGCCCTATTGGATCGATTTTGTGAAGAAAAGTAAACGTGTGTTATTTTCCTCATTGGAGTAAAGTTGTACTAGAGAACTGACTTATTGAAATATATTATTGACAGTATATTTTCTTTGGTTTACAGCGGATTAACGGGATTTTTTGTGTGGTGTGTGTGTGTGTGTGTGTGTGTTTTAACTTTAAGATACCAAAGAGCTAAGCATTCAGTTAAAACTGTGCTTTTCAAAGGCTACCCATATGCAGTCCCTGTTATATTCCACACTGTCCAGCAAGCCATAGTTCCTCCTCAGGATCATGAGGGGCAACAGCCCATGTCCTACAGTGGGTAAACTCTGATGCAGAATAAGCATGCTACATCATTTTGCCTCATAATGCGATTATCAGGACTTAATCAGGCAGGTACAAAAGTGCTTGTACTTTTTGTTTGTCTCTTCTAGATATTACAGATGGGGCATTATATTGATTTTTAAAATAAAACACACCGGGTGTGGTGACGCATGCCTTTAATCCCAGCACTTGGGAGGCAGAGGCAGGCAGATCTCTGTGAGTTCAAGGCCAGCCTTGTCTACAGAGTGAGTTCCAGGCCAGCTGGAACTATAGGGAGACCCTGTCTCAAACACACACACACACACACACACACAAATTAAATTTTAAATGGGATTACAAGTGTGCTACCACACCCAGCTCAAACACAGGTGTTTGGGGCTGGAGAGATAGCCTAGCGGTTAAGAGCACTGACTGCTCTTGCAGACGACCCGGGTTTGATCCCCAGCACCCATATGGCGGCTGAAAACCCGGGTTCGATCCCCAGCACCCATATGGCGGCTGAAAACCATCTTTAGCTCCAGTTCCAGGGGAATCCGACACCCTCTTCTGACCTCTGCGGCATTGCATGACGCGGGTGCACAGACCTACATACAGACAGTACATCATACACATACGAAAATAAAATAAAATTTAAAAAATTTTAAAAAAGAACCTTTTTAAAAAAAAACAAAACAAACAAACAAAAAAAACAAACACAGGTGTTTGAGCAAAGCACATTTCCTGCATTCCTAGGGTCTCATTTTCCTTGGGATAGACATAGTAATAATAAAATGAACTATTATACAATAAAAATATAAATACAAGTAGATTTTTTTATTACCTTGGATTTCTTTCCAGAATGGAAAAAGAAGGTATAAACATATTTGCCATAAAAAGGATACATTGAGTCTAATAAAGTTTCCATCTACTGGCACAAATTTTTATAGACTGTGTAAATTACAGTCCCCACAGCAAGTATGGCTCTCACAGAGAGCCTTCCCCACTCTGTATTTGGCGCTCTGTGGAACTGAGGGTAAGAAGATCCATCCCTCCCATGATCTTTCACCCTCAGATTTCTACAGGAGCTCAGCCTAGTCCTACCCCTACCTACCGTAAGGCTGTTCATGTCTAACTCTTATGTGTGGGTCCACGTACTTCCATAAGCCTCTGTTGCTCTTATTTATGTAATATAGAACCATTGGGAAGTTGAAATCACATGGTATCTAATAGAAGCTCAGAGAGGTATCACTCATCACTGCACACACAAACTCACCTCACCACTCTCTGATCTTCACCTTCATCACCTCCTACAGCAATAGCTCAGGGATGTGTGGGGAGGGAGGACATATCTGACCCCTCATCACCCCCACCCTGACTTCCTCCTCCCTGGCAGCCCTAGCGCCCTCCAACAGAACCTGGTCATGAAGCTCGTCCTCGGGCCCTGGCTTTGTCTTGTGGTGCTTGGCATCCATGCAAACATTGAGCAGGCTGGTTCTGTCTGGAGCACAGCAGGTGGTGGCAGGCCAGGCCAGAAGCAGGAGTGGTATCAGTTTCCAAGCCATGGCTTTCTGTCTGTGCAGAGGGAGCTGGGATCAGGGAGACCTAGACCTGAGGTGGGAAGAGGTCCTTTGAGGATGACTGCTTCATTCCCTGCCCCAGGCTTCTAGGCCCACAGTGAAAGATGAGGTCAGACTCTGTTACTTCAGTGCTGGGGTTCAAGGTTCCCTGAGGCTGGAGTAGTAGAGGCCCAGCAAGAAGCCAGTCCAGCATGGAGGGCCTAGAAGGAGAGCTGTGGACCCTGAGGAAATCTTTCCAAGCTAGAAGAGATGTGATGCCTTGTGCCCTCATCTCTCTGGGCTTCAGGACAAGTAAAGAGTTAAATAGTTCAGGTCCACGGCTTGCTATCTTACAAAGGGTCAGGGACACACACGTCCCTCATCCTGTCACAGAAAGTGCTCTGCATCAGGTCCTATATTAGCTGGGTCTTCATGTTGGCCTAGAAATCCATCCCATTTACCCTTGGAGGAGATGGTGACCCAGCCCTGCTGAATTCTCCAGATTGGCAGGAGGATCAAGTAACATAAGCCACAGGATGGTGTTTGGTTAAAGGATACAGAAATGGAAAGAGTGGTGGTTTCTAAACGACGCTGCTTCCTCAGTTTTCCTTCTCTATTCTCTAAAAGCTGTTCCCCACGCCACCCATCCTGACCTCAGCTTTTGTGGGCAAAGGTATCAGATCTGACCTCACCTCTCAAAGAAACAAATACAGCTGAGTGTGATGGCACATGCCTTTAATTCCAGCACTTGGGAGGCAGAAGAAAATGGATCTCTGTTGAGTTCAAGGCCAGCTTGGTCTGTGGACCCAGTTTCAAGGCTGCATAGTGAGACTCTGTCTCAAAATTAATAAATAATAAATGAATAGGGAGTGGAGAGATGGCTCAGGGGTTAAGAGCACTGGTTGCTCTTACAGCAGACCTGGGGTTCCAGTCCCAGCACCCATATGGTGGCTACATACTGAGACCCTGTCTTAAAAAAAAAATTACACCAGGGGCTGGAGACATGGCTCAGCAGTTAAGAGCACTGGCTGTTCTTGCAGAGGATCTGGGTTCATTTCCCAGCACCCACATGGTGGTTAACAACTGTCTGTGATTCCAGTTCCAGGGGATTTGATATCCTCTTCTGACCTCCACAGGCCTTACGTATACGGGTGCACTTATGCGGGTAAAACACTCATACACATAAAATAAAAATAAATTAATTAATCAAAACCAAAAACAAATTAACAAAAATAAATATATGCCTCATTATTAGAGCCAGCCTGCCAAACACTTGGGATCATAGGAGGTACTTGGCAAAAGTAAAGACCCTTTCTCTGTTCATTCTGTCCCCCCACCCCCACCCTGCTTCTGATCAGTTCCTCTGGGCTCTTCTTCCTTGCCCTCCCTCCCTCCCTCCCTCCCTCCCTCCCTCCCTCCCTCCCTCCCTCCCTCCCTCCGTAGTGCATTGATCCTTTCCGGAACTCCCTCTCAAGGCTCTGTGTTTAGGTTCGGCCTCAGGTCTTTCCTCCAGGTTCTTCCTGAGTCGCCCTCCTCTGCAGAAGCTGGATTGTTTTTCTCTCTCTCTCTCT
>VZQC01008082.1:1038649-1054386 GCA_009823505.1 Rhizomys pruinosus | reverse complement strand
AAAAAAAAAAAAAAAAAAAAAAAAAAAAAAAAAAAAAAAAAAAAGAAAAAAAAAAGCCTATCTCAAGAAAAACAAAGTAAACAAAAAGAAATCAGCTAATGTAATGATTGGATGGACCAGCCTAATAAGGCTTGAACCAATAAACCCTCTTTGGGCCGCCACCCCCCCACCATGTCTACCACCACCCCCACCCTCACCCGGACCCCAACCCCTGCTCTCTGTATGTCAATGGGTCCAGATTTTCAATGCTCCCACAGTTTACTTTCACCTTCACTTCCTGATTATGTGGGCCCTCAAGGTCCCTGCAGTTGAGAGTCTTTGTAGCTGTTCGCTGGACATGCATTTTACTGAGTGCCTGTGGATTTCTAGATCCCTCAGGACAGGTCAGAGTTTTTTCCAAGAGTCGTGTAGGCATCTCACTCCCTGACACTCCCTTTAAGTCTTTTGTTCAGCCTCCTCTTTTATCTTTCACAATGTGAGCTACAATCAGGTCAAATAAAGACTACAAACAACTAGCCCTGTTAAGTGTGAAGTTTTTTTAAAGACAGGATCTCATTATATTGCCCAGGCTGGCATCTAACTAACCAACCCTTGAGTAGATGGCAACTATAGGCACAGACCATGGCACCTAGAACGAATGAAGCTTCAAGAATGGACTGCCAGGTGGGTGAAAGAGTAAGAATTGTCCAGGCTCTGGGGAGGCTCCAAACCCATCCTGCCCTCTCCAGTGGCTGCCAGACCTTTGCTTTTTGAAGCTTATGAGACTGTTATTTTCCAAGTTTGAGAGTGTTCATTTTGAAAGCTCCTGCTGTGGAGCCGAGTTTCCCAAAAACAAGTAAGAATAGTGTGTAGCTCACTGTTCCAATAGAGATTCAGCCATTTTTCTTCTTCTCCACTTTCTCTTTTTATTTTTTTATTTATTTTCTATGTGTATGAATGTACTGTCTGCATGTAGGTCTGTGCACCCGTGTCGTGCAATGCCGCGGAGTTCAGAAGAGGGCGTTGGATTCTCCTGGAACTGGAGTTCTCCTGGAATTGGAGTTACAGATGGTTCTCAGCCGCCATGTGGGTGCTGGGGATCGAACCCAGGTCCTCTGCAAGAGCGGTCGGCGCTCTTAACCACTAGGCCATCTCTCCAGCCCCAGTCTCTCTTTTTAAAAAGATTTATTTTATGTGTGTGTGTGCCTGAGGGTGTGTATGTGCACCCCACCTGTGCACAGGTGTCTGTCGAGGACAGATGAGGACTCAGGAGCCCCTGGAACTTCAATTAGAGGCACTCAAGAGCCACCTGACCTGGGTGCTGGGAACTGAACTCAGGTCCTCTGCAAAAGCAGCAAGTGCTCTTAACCACAGAGCCATCTCACCATCTTCCAGCCATTTTTCTAAGTAATAAATGTTCCTTAGAATTTTTTTTTTTGGTCTTTTTGAGACAGGGTCTCCTTGTAGCCCCAGCTGGCCTGGAACTCGCTATGTAGACCAGGCTGGCCTCAAACTCACAGAGATCCTTCTGCCTCTGCCTCTGCCTCCTGAGTGCTGGGATTAAACACCTGGCATTCCTTAGATTTTTGAAAGCTTTGGTTAACTTCAAAATTCTGGAAAAACCAATGTTAACATTTGCCAAGATTCCTCCTGCTTTGATAGAGGAAGGAATTCTTTTTTTTTTTTTTTTTTTTTTTTTTTTTATTCTTTTGGCGTCTCCTTACTCTACCCTTGTAGAAGTGCTGGCTCAGATTACTTCTATTTTAAGAAGGATATAGCTTGCGGCGTGGTGGTGACGTCTTTAATCCTTAGCACTTGGAGATGCAAAGGCAGGTGGATCTTTGTGAGTTCAAGACCAGCCTGGTCTACACAGTGAGTTCCAGAACAGCTTGGACTACAGGGAGACCCTGTCTCGAAAAGACCAAAAAAGAAGGATACAGCTTTAAATGATATTGGTCTCTCAACGTTTAGCCTATTCTTTGACGTTTGGGTTCTTAGCCTTAGCCTTTAATGGCCGGACCAGCTCTCCAGCCAGCATAGCCTATTCTTCACATGAAGAAAGAAAACCATCTTTTGTTTCCTGAATTTTTTATTATTTTTGTATGTGTATGAATGTACGGTTTGCATGTAGGTTTGTGCACCCGTGTCGTGCAATGCCACGGAGGTCAGAAGAGGGCGTCGGATTCCCCTGGAACTGGAGTTGAAGACGGTTCTCAGCCGCCATGTGGGTGCTGGGGATCGGACCTGGGTCCTCTGCAAGAGCGGTAGGCGCTCTTAACCGCTAGGCCATCTCTCCAGCCCCTCCTGAATGTTTTTTTGACAGCAGTTTAGTTATTTAATGCAACCTAAAAGTGAACTTTCACTTCTCAAAAAGCATGCTATTTTTTACTTTATTTTTTTTATTTTAGTCTTTGGCTTTTGTGCTGACTCATGGAAAACACTCAGGTCATGCCTTAACATAAAACAGTAGGAGTCCCCACTTTTAGGGGAAGTTAGTATCTTTTTCTGATTCTTTGTTATGGCAACAGGGATTGAATTTGGGGCCTTGTGCATGCTGGGCAAACACTTTATTATTCAACTATATACACAGCCTGAGAAATTATGTTTTTGTTTTGAAAAAAAATTTTTTTTTTTTTTTGTCTTTTTGAGACAAGGTCTCCCTGTAGCTCCAGCTGTCCTGGAACTCACTCTGTAGACCAGGCTGGCCTTGAAATCACAAAGATCCTCCTGCCTCTGCCTCCCGAGTGCTAGGATTAAAGGTGTGCGCCACCACGCCCGGCGAAAAAAATTTTTTTTTTAATTTTATTTATTTCTGTATGTGTATGAATGTACTGTCTGCATGCAGGTTTGTGCACCCGTGTCGTGCAATGCCGCGGAGGTCAGAAGAGGGTGTCGGATTCCCCTGGAACTGGAGTTCTCCTGGAATTGGAGTTTCAGACAGCTCTCAGCTGCCATGTGGGTGCTGGGGATCGAACCTGGGTCCTCTGTAAGAGCGGTCGGCGCTCTTAACAGCTAGGCTATCTCTCCAGCCCCCATGTTTTTGTTTTGAGATAGGGTCTCCCTGTAGCCCCAGCTAGCCCAACTCACTATATAGACTAGGCTGGCCTTGATCGCAACAAAGATCCACCTGCCTCTGCCTTCCAAGTGCTGGGATTAAAGGCATGCATCACAACATCTGGCCTACATCACTTTAAAAAAAAAAAAATCAGGGCTGGAGAGGTAGCTCGGCAGTTAAGAGCACTGGCTGCTCTTGCAGAGGACCCAGGTTCAATTCCCAGCACCCACATGGTGGCTAAAAACCATCTGTAACTCCAGTTCCAGGAGATTCAGCACCTTCTTCTGACCTCCATGGGCAATGGACAATATGGGTACACTTCCATACATGCTGGTAATACACTCATAACATAAAATTAAAAAAAAATAGGGTTGGAGAGATGGCTCAGTGGTTAAAAGCACTGACTGCTCTTGCAGAGGACCCAGGTTTGATTCCCAGCACCCACATAGCTGCTAAGAACCATCTTAGGCTGGGTGTGATGGTGCATGCCTTTAATCCCAGCACTCAGGAGGCAGAGGCAGGCAGATCTCTGTGAGTTCAAGGCCAGCCTGGTCTACATAGCAAGCTCCAGGCCAGCTGGACTAAAGGGAGACCCTGTCTCAAAAAAGAAAAATAAAAATAAAAATAAATAGATACAAAAGCATGCACAGACCTCTGAGTTTGACTCCCAGCACTATGTAAACCAGACATGATGGTACTCACCTGTAATACCAGCTCTTGGAAGGTGAAGGTAGGAGGATGAGGGACATCCTCAGCCACATATCAAGACTAGCCTGAGGTACATGAGAACTCTGCCAATAAATAAATCAATAAAGTGGGAGCCAAATGTGGTGGTACACACCTGTAATTCCAGCACTCAGGAAGCAGAAGAAAGATTGGGAGTTCAAGAACAGCTTAAACTAAAGTACACACACACACACACACACACACACATTCAATAAATTGGATGAGAAGACTAATTCTCCTATCTTGTTTTCTTTCCCCAGGTTCTAATAATGTGTTCTTCTCAAAATTGTGTCTCAAAGTAAGCTGAGACCCCATAAAATACAGCAGTTACCAGTAGGTTTGCACTGTTATATAATAAATCCCAGCAAACGTCATTCCCTCTTTCATTCTGATACTGAAAACCAATAGCTGCCCATCTTATATTGTCAATAGGTAGTTTCTTATTTCCCCTACAGTCTAACCTAAAGATCCCTGATATCATTTACTGACAGGAAATAGACTCATGCAACTGACATCACCCCCATAAGCTAACAATTGGATGAGTCCAACTCTTAGAGACCTGAGACCTGGGTTTCCAGAAATCCTCCAGCTCCTAGGCAGAAGACATCTGCGGAGGGAGATACTCACCCAAGAAAACGTCATAAAGATAAAAGGAAGGGGTCAAGTTGATGGAAGAGACGTGGTGGTTGTCATCTTGGTATATTTTGGGTAACATACTTCATACTACTTTTTTGATTAGTCATATGATACAGCCTTTTTTTTTTTTACTTGCCACAGGCTCTGGTCAATAACCCTCAATTTAGCAAACTATACTAGTGCCAGCTGGAATAAACACTCTTGCCTTAAAAAAAAAAAATCCTTGGTCAGTGGGCCACGCCCCTAAATACCTCTGCTGGCTTTGTTTACAGCTGCTACAGGAACACATTTCCTCCCTGACTAATCACCTTTGTTTCCCTCTTTCTCACTCAGTTTTTTTTTTTTTTACTAAGGACTTCTTTTGACTGTTACACTATTTTTAATTTTTTTTTTTCACAACATTTTTTTTATTGATGCTTTGTGCATTTCATACATCATTTTCCAATTCAGTTCAGGCATATCTCCCCTTCCCTTCACCCCCACCCCCACCCCAACCGAGATCATGCATTCTGCCATGACTGTCCTGCATATCTCTCTCAGTTTTTTTTTTCCATTTTTTAGCTATAAGTGATAATCCATGAGTACAAGCATCCTTCATGTATAACCAATTTGCAGGCTGTTGTGCCCAAACACCCACAGCCCCACCTTCCAGCGGGAGGTGAGGGGTTGTATGTTCAATCAGGTTAATCAAATGAGGGTCCAGACTACATTGCTGTAGTTTCACCCTTCACCCCAATCACAGCCCTTACATTCTACCACGCCCCCTCTTCCGCAGATTATTCCCTGGGCTTAGAAAAGGGGCACAAGTGGATGAGAAGCAGAACAGTCCACTCTCTCTGGAGCTGTTGTCTTGGATTCTGGTCAATTCTGGCTGTTTCCTTTCATGGGCTGACAGTCTGTCCAGGAATAACCTTTCGATCCTACTAATGAAGCACAAGCAATTAGATATATAGGTATTTAAGCAGCATTAATAGTTATGGTAGGTTACTTTGTTATAGACATATATGTTTAGATGAGATGTTGATCCACGAACTACATTTTTTCCTGTTAAATATGACGGGGTCTTACTGTGGCTTATGATATCTCCTAACCTGTAGAGAATGTAAGCTTGTGGCATCAGCCATGGGTCATTCCTCCAAGGAGAGAGCCAATAGCCAATTAGATTTGGGATATACAGGCATATGGCTGCCTCTGCTGCACATTATTTCCAGGCAGGTGAGGTGTAACTGGTGCTGACGGTGGAGTCTTGCTTGACTCAAGGAGACCCGTATTTGCTTTATTGGTTTAGTGGCCCTTGGTAACACTCTCTGGTATTCCAGAGGCTATCTGTACACTTGCATGTGTGGTCTCAATGCATCTTTTCCATGTTAACATCAGGTCTTCAGCAGCAGGGCCTTATCGCCTCTCTTCTTGCAGGTATCCCAGTTTAGAGGCAAGGAGCCTTTACCTTTTGTGGGACCTTAGATCCCCTGGCCAACATCTCCCTGGTGGAATAATCCATTACTGATGTCAGAGCTCCTGTATTGATATATTTTGCTTAAGCGCATAGTTTAAGGACTTTAGTGTTATATTTGGTTCTGAACAGAAAGTAATCCTTTTCACAGTTCTATGTCTATTAGTCAATTAAAGAAGGCAGTTTTACCAGTTTTATAAGAGATTACCTCTATAATAGTTGTCTCCAATTTACAGTTGGAGAGCAACCCCATCATCGTCATATTTCTCCTTGTTCTGGGGGGGAGGCAAGAAAGTCTCTCATGTCAAAACCTTTGTGGCACCTAGAAAGTAAGTTTCATCAGGACCCACTATAAATAGTTGTTACACAACAGTGAATTATATCTCCATTTAACTCGGATGCATTACCGTTTTTATCAGAGTCTGTAAACCAATGTTGTTTAATATATACATATTTACTTTTACTAAGTCCTAAAACACCATGTATCCTGTAGACAGTGTCTAGGCAAAACTGGGCACTTGTTGAACTCATGTCAATTAAATATGCATTAATCGAATATACACCAGTGTCCCTCACCCACCCCTCCCCCCTTCCCAATTCACCATTTCGGTCCATTTTCTGATGCAGTCTTTCTCTTGTTGTTCTTTTACTATACATCCCTCTCCATGAGAAATGTTTATATCTGGGTTATTGGTACTAGCATCCACATATGAGGGACACCATTTGTCGTTTGTTTTTCTGGGACTGTGTTACTTCACTTAACATAATGTCTTCCAGCTCCATCCATTTACCTGCAAATTTCATGATGTTGTCCCTCTTTACTGCTGCGTAGTATTCCATTGTATACATGTACCACATTTTCTCTATCCACTCGTCAGTTGAAGGGCACCTGGGCTGGTTCCAGCTTTTTGCTATTGTGAACAGAGCCGAGCGCGGTCCCTCAGTTTTTGAGATAGCACCTTACAGCTTAGTCCAGGCTGGCCTGGAATTTAATTTAAATCCTAGCTGGGCGTGGTGGCGCACACCTTTAATCCTAGCACTTGAGAGGAAGAGGCAGGCAGATCTTTGTGAGTTCAAGGCCAGCCTGGTCTACAGAGCGAGTTCCAGGACAGCTGGGGCTACAGGGAGACCCTGTCTCAAAAAGACAAAAAAATAAAATAAAAAATCCTAATCTAACCTCAAAATCACCATACTCCTGCCTCAGCCTCTGTGGTGCTGAGATTACAGTTGTATGCTGCCACAATCAGCTTCTATCAACCTTTTTTATTTTTATTTTTATTTTTTTGTCTTTTGGGTTTTAAGGCATGTGACACCATGCCCGGCTTGGATCCATTATTATTATTATTATTTTATCAAATCTAGACCCGTGTCCCCTACCCTATCCCCCCACCCCCACCAGAGCTCATACATTCTGCCAAACATGCTTTTCATCTCTTTCTCAGTCTTTCTCAATATTCTCCATGTGGAAGTTGACTGTTTTGAGCAGAAGTTCACTGTTTCGGTCTGTTCTTTGATGCAGTCCTTTCTGTTGTTGTTGTTGTTTCCAATATGCATTACGCCCAACTGCTTTGGACAAAAGCTCAGGGGGCCCTACACAAGAAATACTTACAAGTAGGTAATTGGCACTAGCATCCACAGATGAGGGATACCATTCGTTGTTTGTTTTTCTGGGACTGTGTTACTTCACTCAGCATGATGTCCTCTAGCTCCAGCCATTTTCCTGCAAAGCTCATGATGTCTTTCTTTACTGCTGCATAGAACTCCATTGTATAGATAGATGTACCACATTTTCTCTATCCACTCATCAGTTGAGGGGCATTTGGGTTGGTTCCAGCTCCTTGCTATTGTGAAGAGAGCTGAAGTAAGATCCATTATTCTTTTTTTTTTTGGTCTTTTCAAGACAGGGTTTCCCTGTAGTCCCAGCTGTCCTGGAACTCACTCTGTAGACCAGGTTGGCCTTGAACTCACAAAGATCTGCCCGCCTCTGCCTCCCGAGTGCTAGGATTAAAGGCGTGTGCCACCACGCCCGGCTAAGATCCATTATTCTTATAAGACAAAGGCGATAGCCAGTGGATTGTTTCAATTCTTATGTTGATATAGTCATTTTCGTAGGTTGACAAAGCTAGTCTTCCTTACAAGGAGTTAACTGAGGGGCTAGAGAGAGGCTCAGCGGTGAAGAGCACCAACTTCTCTTGCAGAGGACCTGGGTTCTGATTCCCAGCACCCACATGGCAGCTAAGAACCGTCTTTAAGCCGGGTGTGGTGGCGCACGCCTTTAATCCTAGCACTCAGGAGGCAGAGGCAGGCAGGTCTCTGTGAGTTCAAGGCCAGCCTGGTCTACAGTGAATTCCAGGCCAACTGGGGCTATAGGGAGACCCTGTCTCGAAAAATTAAATTAAAAAATAAAGTGACAGAGCATTTAAAAGAGAAAAGGAGTTAACTGAAACGTTCACTTAGTGACTGCGTGTTATAACTGTGTTCCCTCAGAAGGTTTATGTTGTTGGAAGCTTGGACCTCAGTTGTTGCTACTGCTGAGGGCTCTGACCTAATCAATGAATTCATCCACTGATGATTCATAATCTCACGATCGACTGGATAGGGTAGCTCACACAGGTAATCTCAGCACTTGGGAGTCTGAGGCAGGATGATTATTTTGTGTTTGAGGCCAGCCTGGGCTACATAGTAAATTTGACAGTAGCTGAGATACAAAGTGAGATCCTGTCTCCAAGGTAAACAAATGATTTGATGTCATTTGTGGGGGGTGAGACTTAGTTGGAGGGGTTACATGTATCCGGTCCCTTGCTCTCTGAGCTTCCTGGACACCGTGATGGTGGGCAGCCTCCTCTGCCTCGTGCTCCCATCGTCTCCTGCTCTGTCTCAACACAGGTTCAGAAACGGTGGAGCCAACAGACCATGAAATCTCTGTGAGCCAAAACACATCTTCCCTTAAGCTGTTTCCTCAGGTCCTAGTGGCAAAAAGGCTGACACCCCACCAGAAATATACACTAGGCATGAGAGAACAAGATCTTTGTAGGAGCCATACGTTTCTTGACAGATCTTGTGATTCTGTTCCCTCTGGGCAAATGATAGGATTATGTTTTCCTGAACGCCTAGATTTTAGGCATGGTTGGGACCTAATTTGGCCAATGAAGTGTTGGGTGGAAACTTGAAGGGCCTGGATGAAATTCAGGTATTCCTGCCCTGCCTCCCTGCAGTGTATGATAAGAGAGAACCTTCTCAGCCAGATGTGGCAGTGCACACAGTGAATCCTAGTACCCGAGGCAGAGGCAGGTGGATTTCCATGAATCCCAGGCCAAGGCTACATACTGAGACCCTGTCTCAAAACAAACGACCAAAACCAAACCTTCTCTATCACCCAAGATCCTGAATAAGAGGCAGAATCCCCCTAATAACCCACATTAAACATGATAGCTGAGGTTACGAGTCTGGCGGCAGCGCAGGCGGGCACACATGGTCTGTGCACTGGCCACCGAGCAGCTATGAGTCCTCCAGGCCCCTGGCGCGGCATCACAAGCACCTGCTTAGAGCCAGGATTAAAGGTCCAAGAATGATAAGGGTCCTAGGGACATTAACCCCCTTCAACAAATGGTGGTCTCAGGGCTGGGCTGCAGTCACTTCTCTTTTTATGACACTCCTGGGTATGGTGAACTTGCAGCTGACACATCTTCAAGATTTTGGACTCTCTCCTACACCAAATCACTCTCCACTCTCCAATCCCTAGGGAAATGCCCCCTTTACTGCAATGGTGTCTTGACTACCCGGTATCTGTGTCCAAATAGTCCTCGATATGGTACCTGGCTTCAGGATCCTATCCAACTCACTGGACCCATGGAGGTCTTTGTGAAGATTGTGGGACACGAGGGTACCAGGAGATGACTGTACCAGCCACCACTAACTACTTCACTGTCTACAACCAGCTCAAGGTCTTCCTATGTGGTTGATCCCTGACCAACCTCTATGCATCCATAGTGGCTGGTGCCCTGGCCTGCGTGAGCACTGTGACAGTAATCATCCCCCTGGAGCTTGTTCGGACCAAGCTGCAGGCTCAGCACGTGTCACACCTGGAGCTAGCTACCTGTGTTCAAGCTTCCATGGCTCAGGGGGGCTGCCGCTCACTGTGGCTCGGTTGAGGTCCCACAGCACTTTGAGATGCGCCCTTCTCAGCTCTGTATTGTTTTAACTATGAACTGATGAAGAGCTGGCCGAATGGACTGAGACCACAAGACCAGACAGTGGGCATCACCTTTGTGGCTGGTGGCATCTCAGGAACAGTGGCTGCCACCCTCACACTACCCTTTGATGTGGTAAAGACACAGCAGCAGGTCACACTGGGAACTTCGGAGGATGTAAGAGTGAAGCCCCCAAGAGTTGAGTCCCCTTGGCAACTGCTGTGGAGAATCAGGGCTGAATTGGCACCAAAAGACTCTGTGCTGGATAGCTTTAGTGTCAACTTGACACACCTGGGTTGAGGGAGCCTTAATTGGGGAATTGTCTCCATTGGACTGGCCTGTGGCCACATCTGTGGAGTATTGTCTGATTGTCGAGCAGTGTGGGAGGGCCCAGCCCACAATGAGTGGTGCCACCCTGGGCAGGTTGTTGTGTACTGTATAAGAGGTCAGGCTGGGCATGAGCCAGGGGAGCAAGCCAGTGAACAGCATTCTTCCATGGCCTGTGCTTCAGCTCCTGCCTCCAGGTTCCTGCCCTGAATTCCTGCCTTGGGCTCCCTAAGTGATGAACTGTGACCCAGGAGATGTGAGCTGAATAAATCCTTTCCTCCCCAAGTTGGTGTCAGTCAGAGTGTTTTGTAACAGCAATGGAAGACAAACTAGAACAGACTCTTTGCAGGTTTCCTCAAAAGATCATCGGGCTGGAGAGATGGCCTAGCGCTTAAGAGCGCCGACTGCTCTTACAGAGGACCCGGGTTCGATCCCCAGCACCCACATGGTGGCCAAGAACCGTCTGAAACTCCAATTCTAGGAGAACTTCAGTCCAGGGGAATCCAACACCCTCTTCTGACCTCCGTGGCATTGCACGACACGGGTGCACACACTTGCATGCAGACAGTACATTCATACACATACAAAAATAAAAATCAAAAATTAAAAAAAAAAAAGATCATCAAGGTTGCTCCCTTGTGGGCCATCACGATTGGTACTTAAGATTTTGGCAGGGGCTGGAGAGATGGCCTAGTGGTTAAGATCGCCGACTGCTCTTACAGAGGACCCGGGTTCGATCCCCAGCACCCACATGGCGGCTGAGAACTGTCCGAAACTCCAATTCCAGGAGAACTCCAGTTCCAAGGGAATCTGACACCCTCTTCTGATCTCCGTAGCATTGCACGACACAGGTGCACAAACCTGCATGCAGACAGTACATTCATACACATACAGAAATAAATAAAAAAAATTAAAAAAAAAGATTTTGGCAAAAGTTTTTTCCAGAGGCTCAACCAGGAACAAACAGCCTCTGGGCCATTGAAAGGTGAGGAGCCAACCAGCACAGTGGGAGCAGGAAACTGAGCCACGTGCCTTTCCCTCCCTACCTGTTCATCACCCAGGCTGCCATGATTCCTGGTGTTCTCCTTCCCAAGATCACCACTTTCCACTTCTATGTTCAAGATCAAATCTGACAACTGCCCCTTCTTTCTAAGCCCTTTCTGTTTATTATATCTTGGCCCCAAAGGAATCAAGATCCTGGGGCCGAGTTGTCTGCCCAGTCTTATTCATTCCCTGTCTAAAGATGATGACCTTCTCTGCAAAAAAAATAGCGGAACAAGAAATGTTAATTGTGTTAAGCTACTAGCTACCAGATTATTAGAAATGTCACTGTAGAGGGCTGGAGAGATGCCTCAGAGATTAAGAGCACTGGATTGCAGAGGACCCGGATTCAGTTCCCAGCACCCATATGATAGCTAACAACCATCCATAACTCTAGTTCCAGGGATATGATGGCCTCTTCTGTCCTTTCAGAAGCATCACACGCACAGGTGCACTTACATACATGCAGGCAAAACATTCATAAAATAAAAATTTTAAGGTTTTTTTTTTTTTTTTAAGAAACGTTACTGTAGGGGCTAGAGAAATAGCTCAACAGTTAAGAGCAGTTTCTGCTTTGCCTAGCACCCAGATCAGATGGCTCACAACTGTCTGCAGCTCTGATGCCTTCTTCTGGCCTCCAGGGGCACTGGCATACACATGTGCATAGAAACAGACACACGTTTGTAACATAAATTAAAAGATTTTAAAGCCCTGGCTCCATGGCTCACACCTTTGAGTCCACCATTCAGGAGGCAGAGACAGGTAGATCTCTGTAGGTGTAAGGCCAGTGTGGTATACAAAGTTTCAGGCCAGCCAGGGTTACAAGGTGAAACTTTCGCCCCCTAAACCAACAAATAAACAATGTAAATCTTAAAAAAAAAAATTGTTACTCTACGGCTGGTGAGATGGGTCAGTAAAGTACTTGCTGTGCAACCATGACAAACTTAGATCAGATTCCCACCACCTGTGTAAGAATCTGGGCTTGGAGCCTGTACCTTCATATCCCAGCAATAGGACAGCAGACACAGGTGGAGCCCACGAACTCGATGGCCCCCCTGGTTTAACTAAATTGGGGAGCTCCGGGTTCAGTGAGAAACCCTGTCCCCAAAATTAAGATGGAGGATGACTGAGGAAGACACTAGACATTGACTTCCTGCTTCTACACACATGCACTCACATGAAGAGGTAAACAAACCTCCCAAAGTAACAGAAACCTTACTGTCCACAAAAACACAGATGTTACTGTAATGTGACCTGCTTGGTGCAAATGCTACACAGCTTACCTAATATGGGAACAAAAGTCCAAGTCTGGGATCCAGACCTAATTCTGTCAGACCAGCTCAGGTCCAGCTCTTCCGGACAGACACGGGCCTGTCAGTCCTTGGAGACACCTGTATTCACTAACTTCTTGGGTGGAAAGAGCTAGATCTGAAGACTCAGGTGGCCTGGGGAATGGAATCTCAGCTCTAAGGAAGGGGTAGCTGTGCCACGTTCCTTAAGTTATGTTTGTTTCCACACATAAGTAAACTTATAAGACACTGAAAACTTACTGGAATAAAAATAAAGAACTTAGAAGTTGAGTTGGGGGTGTGTGTGAGATGGCTCACCAAGTAAAAGCACTTGCTGTGCAAACCTAGTGACCTGAACTGGCTCTCTGGAAAGCACAGTGTAAGGAGGAAAACAACTCTTGAAAGTCCTGACTCCATTTGAACACCATGGCACACACACACACACACACACACACACACACACACACACATCATACACATACATACATACATCCTAATTATAAATGAAGAAATAAAACAAATTTAGAAGTCAGTTGTGGCACACACCTGTGATCCCAGCACTTCAAAGGTAAAGGGAAGACAATCAGGAGCTTGAGGTCATCCTTGGCTACTTAGTGAGTTCAAGGTTAGCCTGGGTTACATAAGACCCTATCTCAAAAAAAGTTTTGTTTTTTTTTTTGTCTTTTGGAGACAGGGTCTCCCTATAGCCCCAGCTGTCCTGGAACTCACTCTGTAGACCAGGCTGGCCTTGAACTCACAAAGATCCAACTGCCTCTGCCTTCCAAGTGCTAGGATTAAAGGCGTGCGCCACCATGCCTGGCAAAAAAGAAAGTTTTTAAGACAGTAAAGAGTATAGCTCTTGTCTGGCCCCTTCCTCCCTTCCCAGTCATTCATATAGAACATGTTGAGATTCATTCCTTCCTGGCCTTTTGGCTAAGATCAAATAGAGAACATCCCCACCTCTTCCATTGCAGAGCTGAGGACCACACAGAGTCATAGGTCCTGGTAGGCTGGGTCCAAATTAAAATGGTAAAATCCTAGGCTTGGCTCTAAGTTAGAGTACCAATGAAAAATGAAACTGAAAATTTACAAATGTGGCCCAGGTTAGAATAATTGTGTATCTAATTGTCTATCTCAATAACTGCCAGGACTGGGAACTAACCAACTTTAACCAGTGTCAATCAAGGTGAAGTAGAAAGCAAAATAATTATATTTCCATTCACAACCAAATAATTCATAAGACACATGTGGAATGTCTGTTTTATTTCAACTGGCTGTCAGAGACCCCACATCACAAAGGAGCATGGGAGCAGGTAGGGAACTCAGCTGAGCACCCAGAGCAGCACCAAGGACAGGCCACACGCTAGCGGCCAGGCCCCATGGAGCCCGACACCACTCATGGTCTCAGCATAGAACCTTGCCACCTCCTCATTGGGGTTGCCTTGAGCTGGATCAAACCACATCTGGATGCAACGGCCGCTCCCTCTGCTGAAGTTGCTGACCTTGTAGGAGTGACTCCAGATTTCCTCACACAGAGCAGTAGGCGTAGGGAAGTAGAAAGGGAAAGGGTGGCAGGCAGCTCCCACAGGGCACTCATTATGCCCTGTAGAAAGGATGGAATGGGGGCTGCTGAGTTAAGAGCACTAGCTACTCTTCCAGAGGACCCAGGTTCAATTCCCATCACACACAGCCAACAACCATCTGTAACTCCAGTTCTAGAGGAATCCCATTCCCTCTTCTTACCTCTGTGGGCATTATATGACATGGTGCACTTACACACATACAGATAATACACTCATACACATAAAAAATAATAAATAAAATATATTAAAAAAAAAAAAAAGGAGGGACTGGAGAGATGGCCTAGTGGTTGAGAGTGCTGACTACTCTTGCGGAGGACCTGGGTTCAATCCCCAGCACCCACATTGTGGCTGAGAACTGTCTTTAACTCCAGTTCCAGGGGAATTCGACACCCTCTTCTGACCTCCATGGCATTGCATGACATGGGTGCACAAACCTACATGTGGACAGTACGTTCATACACACAAAAAATAAAAAAAAATAAAAAAAAAGGAAACAATGGAAAACCTTTAGCCACTGTACCTACAACCATCTCTGGCTGTAGTCTTGCAAGCCCAGATCATTTACACAATGGCCACACACCCCCACCCCTGCACCCACCAAACACCCCCTCCCTCTTCACCCAGTCCTCACCTGAGGTCCAGTTCCAGCCTTTGTGCCAGTTGCTCTTACAAGTGAAAGAGGTGTTACAGTCCTCCCACCAGCGCTGACAGTCCTCTTTGCACAGGGGCACATCAAGGATCCGTTCTTTGCGCCAGCTCTGGTCCATCTGAGAGATGGCAGAAAAGGTCTCAGGCTCAGGAAGCTCAGCAATGTAGCTCTGAACAGAACTGGAGCCGGAAGTGGAGCCTGTAGGGCTGCCTGGACTGGCCAGCTAGCTGCTCTGCTAGTTGGTGTGCCGGGAGGCGGGGAGGGGGGCGCTGTACCTGGAGGACACTCATACCTGCTGTATCCAGGGTCCCAAGTTCGGGGAACACTCATAGAGGCAGGTGTCTTGGATGAAGTGTCGCTTACACTGGGGCTTCATCTCTCCACAGTGGTTCCAGTTAAATCGGTAAAGGTAGGAGATATCCTTATGTGCCTCCTGGCTAGTGTTGGTGGAACAGCAGGCGTTCTTCTTCCAGGGACTACACTGCAGGGAGGAAGACACAGAGCCAAGTTCACAGTCAGCACTACCAGAATATTCCACAGGCAAGCTTGGCCTTGTAGTCCTTGACTACTCAGCCAGCAAATGTCACTCGAACTCACAGAGATCCACCTGCTTCTGCCTTCCAAGTGCTGGGATTATAAGTGTGCACCACCAGCCAGGCGTGGTGGAGCACGCCTTTAATCCTAGCACTTGGGAAGCAGAGGCAGGCAGATCTTTGTGAGTTCAAGGCCAGCCCGGTCTACAGAGTGAGTTCCAGGACAGCTGGGGCTACAGGGAGACCCTGTCTCCAAAAGACAAAAAAAAAAGTATG
>VZQC01008082.1:981513-1005865 GCA_009823505.1 Rhizomys pruinosus | reverse complement strand
TTTTTTTGGTCTTTTTGAGACTGGGTCTCCCTGTAGTCCCAACTATCCTGGAATTCACTCTGTAGATCAGACTGGCCTTGAACTCACAAAGATCCGCCTGCCTCTGCCTCCCAAGTGCTAGGATTAAAGGTGTGCACCACCATGCCCGGCAATAATAAAATATTTTTTAAAAGCACACATTAAATTAAATTAAAGTAAAAAGACAAGTAAAATATCGGAAATGTTGGCAGTGACTCAGAAATCTCGGGACTTTCTAACTTCCCTGTATAAAATTTAACCCCCAGTTGCCTGGAGCCTGTCCACACCACATCCTCTCCTTGGAAATATCACCAGCTCTCGGGCAATGTGAAACTTGTGGGAAGCCGAGGAGTGAAAAGTTGCAACTCTCCTGAGCCTTGAGTTGAAGTTCAAGCTGAGTTGCCCCTGTCTTAGGTATGAGGTAGGGGTTCCGCCTCCCCCCACCTCTGTTGTGTGAGCAGCATCTGTCGCTCTGGCCACGCCAGACTCTCCTCTGCTCCTGCTGTCGCCCTCTGACCTGTGTGGATGCTGTCCTCTGCCAGGCTTCCCTTTCCTTCTTTGTCTTCCTGGAAAACATTACTAACCCTCCAAGGCCAAGGTCAATGGCCCCTTTATGGGAAGTCTTCCCAGCATATCTGGTATGTTGTCTCTTCCATGTCTAATGGAGGTGGGGAACCTGGCCTCTCTATACGCCTACTGTACAATGACCTTGAGGGACCTGTCTCACCTTTAGACCTTGCCACTAAGCTGGGGAGGAGGGAGTCACATAATTAAGACTGGGAAAGGTACCCATTTCCTCTCTTCAATTCATACATGTACTTGTGTCTCTCTAGTCCTATTTCCTTACTTGTATAAAATTGAGACCACCACTCACCTGCCAAGTGGACCCTTAGATCATATTCACTAATGGTATAAAGACAGCTTGCATGTTAGTGGTTCCAGGGGATCTTATACCCTCTTCTGGAATCTGCAGGGCACCTGCACACTCACACATGCAAATTCACACACACACACAAATTAAAAATAAAATAAAGAGCTAGGCGTGGTGGTGCATGCCTTTAATCCCAGCACTCTGGAGGCAGAGGCAGGCGCATCTCTGTGAGTTCAAGGCCAGCCTGGTCTACATAGTGAGTTCCAGGATAGCTGGAGCTACAGAGAGACCCTGTCCCAAAAAGACAAAAAAAAAAAAAAAGATTTTATTTTTAGTTATTTGTATCTGTGTATATCTGTGTGTGTATCTGTGTATATCTGTGTGTATATCTGTATCTATGTGCACATGTGAGTGCACATGCCCATGGAGTCCACAAAGGGTGTCAGATCTCCTAGAGCTGGAGTTATAGGCAGTTTTGAGCTACCCAATGTAGGTACTGGGAGCCAAACTCAGGTTCTCTGTGAGAACAGTAACTTCTGAGTGATCTCTCCAGCCCTAAGCATGAAGGCTTAATCATTTATGCTGTATAGACATGGTGTCCAAGGTAAACTGTTGGTATTAGGTTGCTAAAAGTAGGATGTAGAGGCCGAGAAGGAGAAGAACAAAGGCAACACTAAGATTGTGGTCAAGGGTAAAGGTTTTATTCCCTACTATCTGGATTTCTTAAAACAATCAAGTCATTTATTACTGTCATCAAATATTAAAAAAAAATGTTTTTGTCTTTTCGAGACAGGGTCTCCCTGTAGCCCCATCTGTCCTGGAACTCACTCTGTAGACCAGGCTGGCCTTGAACTCACAAAGATCCGCCTGCCTCTGCCTCCCAAGTACTAGGATTAAAGGTGTGCGCCAGCACGCCCGGCTCAAATATTACATTTCTTAATTTTGTGGTTTGTGAACAACACATGTGTGGAGGCAAGACAATAACTTGTAGGAGTCAGTTTTCTTATTCTACCATGTGAGACCCAGGAATTGAACTCAGATCTTCAAGCTTGTCGGCAAGCATCTTTACCCACTGGGCCATCTTGCTGGTCCATCTCTATACTTTCTTTTTTTAATTTTTTTATTTAATTTTTTATTTATTTCTGTATGTGTATGAATGTACTGTCTTGCATGCAGGTTTGTGCACCCGTGTCGTGCAATGCTGCGGAGGTCAGAAGAGGGTGTCAGATTCCCCTGGAACTGGAGTTCTCCTGGAACTGGAGTTTCAGAAGGTTTTCGGCCGCCATGTGGGTGCTGGGGATCGAACCTGGGTCCTCTGTAAGAGCGGTTGGCGCTCTTAACCGCTAGGCCATCTCTCCAGCCCCTTAATTTATTTTTGTATGTGTATGAATGTACTGTCTACATGCAGGTCTGTGCACCCGTGCCGTGCAATGCCGCGGAGGTCAGAAGAGGGTGTCAGATTCCCCTGGAACTGGAGTTCTGGAATTGGAGTTACAGACGGTTCTTAGCTGCCATGTGGATCCTGGGGATCGAACCTGGGTCCTCTGAAAGAGCAGTTGGTGCTCTTAACCGCTAGGCTATCACTCCAGCCCCCTCTATACTTTCTTTACAACCACCAAGGAGCAGGTCTCAGCACTGTAGCACAGACCCCAGACACAGTGGAAGTCTGAAAGCCTTGTTCCTGTCAGATCTCCAGTCAGAGCCTGATGATGTTTCTGGCTCTCCCTATATGTGTCCATCTGAGATTATGTCAGAGGGATTCAGGGTCTATCTGGACATACTACAAGCTGTATGTGTATTCATTTTTTACTTTTGTTGTGTATCCATCTTCAATTTGTGCCCTAACAAATTATCACAAATATAGTGGCTGAAAACAACATAAAAGCATTTTACAATTCTGTAGAATGCACATTCAAAACTTTGGCTTCTATAACGTGTGAGCAGGTCTCTGTTGCCTTCTGGAAGCTTTCGGGGAAAATTCTGCTCCCTCGCTTTTTCCCACTTAAAGGCCACCTGCATTTGTTGACTCATTGTTCTTTCTCCATCTTGAAAGCCTTTGCTATATTGTCTTTTCTGGAAACAGATGGGAAACACTGGTGGTTTATTTGTTTTGGTATTTTTTGAGACAGGGTCTCCTGGAGTTATAGATGGTTGTTAGCTGCCATGTAAGTGCTAGAAACTGAACCCAGGTGTGCAATTAACCAATGGGGTATTTCTCTAACCCTATAGAATTATTTTTTATGTTTTAATTATTTTTTAAAATTTTTGTTTTAATTATTTTTTAAAGATTTGTTTATTTACATTTTTTTCAAGTATTTATTTATTTATTTATATGAATGTACTGTCTGCATGTAGGTCTGTGCATCTGAGTTGTGAAATGCCGAGGAGGTCAGAAGAGGGCCTCGAATTCCCCTGGAACTGGAGTCAAAGACAGTTATCCGCCGCCATGTGGGTACTGGGGATCGAACCCGGGTCCTCTGCAAGAGCAGTCGGTGCTCCCAACCACTGAGCCATCTCTCCAGCTCCTAAATTTTTTAAATTTAATTATTTTATGTTTATGAGTGTAATGTCTGCATGTAGGTTGGTGCACCCATGTTGTGCAATGCCACGGAGGTCAGAAGAGGGCATCAGATTCCCCTAGAACTGGAGTTAAAGATGGTTCTTAGCTGCCATGTGGGTGCTGGGAATCAAACCTGGGTTCTCTGCAAGAGCAGTTGCTGCTCTTAACCGCTGAGCCATCTCTCCAGCCCCTTAATAGGTACTTGTTAGTGAATAAATGAATGAATGAAAGATGGACATTTCCAAGAGGAAAATTTTGTTTTTCAATGAAAGCTTGTTTTGGAGTTTTTTGTTGTTGCTGTTTAGTGTTTTTGTTTTGTTTTTGAGACAGAATCTCACTGCAGTTTTGGATGACCTGGAAATCTTTACATAGACCAGGCTGGCCTTGAACTCACAGAGATCCACCTGCCTCTGTCTCCCAAATGCTGGGGTTAAAGCTGTGCACCCTCCCACCCACAGCTTTGTTTGTTTTGAGACAGTCTTTTATTTATTTTTTTGGTCTTTTCCAGACAGGGTCTCCCTGTAGCCCCAGCTGTCCTGGAACTCACTCTGTAGACCAGGCTGGCCTTGAACTCACAAGGATCTGCCTTCCTCTGCCTCCCGTGCTAGGATTAAAGGCGTGTGCCACCACGCCCGGCATGAGACAGTCTTTTTTTTTTTTTGGTCTTTTTGACGCAGGGTCTCCCTGTAGCCCCATCTGTCCTGGAACTCACTCTGTAGACCAGGCTGGCTTTGAACTCACAAAGATCTGCCTGCCTCTGCCTCCCAAGTGCTAGGATTAAAGGCGTGCACCACCATGCCCAGCTGAGACAGAGTCTTTTTTTTTTAATTTTTTTTATATTAATTTTATTTATTTTTGTATGTGTATGAATGTACTGTCTGCATGTAGGTTTGTGCACCCGTGTCGTGCAATGCCTTGGAGGTCAGAAGACGGTCTTGGATTTCCCTGGAACTGGAGTTCTCCTGGAATTGGAGTTTCAGACGGTTCTCGGCCGCCATGTGGGTGCTGGGGATCGAACCTGGGTCCTCTGTAAGAGCAGTCGGCGCTCTTAACCGCTAGGCTATCTCTCCAGCCCGAGACAGAGTCTTATACAGCCTACATAATCAAGTTAAAGTTCAGATATTCCTGCCTCTACTTCCTAAATGCTGAGATAACAGGTATGAGCCATCATGCACAATTAAACTTTTTTATTATTTATTTTAAAAAATATTAGGGCTCGAGAGGTGGCTCAGTAGTTGAGAGTACTGGCTGCTCTTGCAGAGGACCAGGGTTCAGTTCCTAGGGAGCAGCCCTCTCTGACTCCAGTTCCAGTGAACCCAGCACTCTCTTCTGGCGTACACAGGCATTTCACACACCAGTGTACTTGCATGCATGCAGGCAAAACAGTCACACACATGAAATAGAAATAAATACATTTTATTTAACATTATATTAGGGAAATGGCGCAGCAGTTAAGAGCACTGTTTGCTCTGGCAGAGGACCTGGGTTCAGTTCCCAGCACCCACATGGTGTCTAAGAACCATCTGTAACTCCAATTCCAGGGGAATCTGACACCCTCTTCTGACCTCCTCCTGCACTGCATGACACCAGTGCTACCTACACACATGCAGACAATACACTCACACACCTAAAATGAAAATAATAAGCCGGCATGGTGGCACAACGCCTTTAAACCCAACACTCGTGACACAGAGGCAGGTGGACCTCTGTGAGTTCAAGGCCAGCCTGGTCTACATAGGGAGTTACAGGACAGCTGGGGCTACAAGGAGACCTTGTCTCAAAAAGACACACACAAAAAATAATAAAATATTAAAAAAATTTTAAATTAGATGCACAAATGTCAATAAAAATACATTGAAAAAAGCAAAACGAGTGCCTGTCTAAAAAAAAAGCTTGTTAAAGCTAAAAAAAAAAAAAAAAAAACCAAACCACTCTTTCTAACAAGCTGAACTTCTTGGCAATAGAACTGCAGATCCATTCTTCATATCACCCTAGGACGGAAGGGAGCTGGACAGATAATGATTCCAGTTAAAGAAGAAACAGTGTAGACACAAGGATTTGAGGATTTGTACGCCTGGAGAGATTGGTCAGGGGTTAAAGTGCTGGCTCTGTAAACTGTGAAGACCAGTATGGATCCCTAAAACCCACGAAGCTGGCCAGCCAGACTAGCCATATCAACAATCTCTGAGTTTGACTGAAAGACCCTGCCTCAACATAAAAATGTGCGTGCACTTACCCCCCCACAGGCACACATACATTTGAACATGTATATACACATGCACACACTACACACACACACACACACACACCACACACACACACACACACACACACACACACGCACAAGAAAAGGAAAAACAATATTTATCCAAGTTCACAATCTGTTTGAAACGAGAGGGGCGCTATGGATGGTTGCTGGCCTTGAAAAAGTTTGAGAAGGCCAAGTCCGAGACAAGAACAGAAGCGTCAATAACGAAATGGAAGAAGTGACCCAGACATCGTCCAAGGAGATTGGGCCACACCTGAGGAGGGTAGCTGAGTTTCCCAGAAGCAGAAAGGGTGCCCAAGGCTGAATAGTTCCTCAAGCTTGTCCTAAGAAGATTTGGAGATCAGTGACCATGTTCATAGATTTATTCCAGCCTGGAGCAGACTAGAGACTCTACTTGTTATCTAAAGCATACATAAAGGAATAGGGCCGGTAGTGGCATACGCCTGTAATTCCAGCACTCAGGAGGCAGAGAAAGAAGGTTTCTGTAAATTCCAAACTAACCTGGTCTATTGAGACAGCTCCTGGTCAGCGAGAGTTACAGGGCGGGACCCTGACTGAATATGCTCAGTGTGCACCTGTAATCCCGGTAATCAGGAGGCTGAGGCAGGAGAATCTTACATCTGAAGCCAGTCAGAAGAGAATTTTACATTTGAAGCCAGTCATATCTATCTAAGAAGTTCCCAGCCTGAGCTACATAACCAAAAAAAAAAAAAAAAAAAAGAATATGATGTAGCTCAGTGACAGAGGGCTTGCCTAACATTCTCGAGGACCTAGGTTTGATTCCTAGTACTGAAAAAAGAAAAAGAGAACGAAGGGGAAACTGAGTCCGAGAGGACCAGAGTAGAAACAGATTTTGCTGGTCTGCAGCAGCACGAACAGCTTGGTGACAGCTGGGCGGGATTAAATGGACCCTGGGGGAGGGGCCAATAGGTAAGCCTGGCGAATTAATTTCCTCACTTAACTAGTACACGACTGTTTACGCCACTTCCGGTTTGCTGGGCTGGAGCGGGGAAATAAAAAGAGACAAAGGACGCATGCGTGGAGTGGGTCCCAGATTCTGGTGGGGTTTTCCGCTCAGGGCTGGAGAAGTGCTTCCGTGTCGGCAACCCCCCCCCCCCCCCCCCGGGCTCCGGGCTGTTGGCGCGGTAAGTCCGGAAACGAGACTGCAGCCGGATTCTTGCTTCCTCTGTTTCCCGCCTCCGGAGAATTTTGTTCCTCAGACTCTCCGTCTCAGGAGCTTCAGATCCCACTCCTGCACCCTTAAGGAGCTCCTGCTCATTGGCCGCCTCCTCTCGGCTAAGCCCCGCCCCCTTGCGGAGTCCCGTCACTCATTGGTTTCACTTCCTGTCACCCAGCATTTCTTTCAGTTAATTGGCTTTGCGCAGCCCGCTTTCCTCTCGGGCTCAGCTGCCCTATAAGGACAAGCGCTCATCCAAGACCCGCCCCTGCCTCCTTCCTGTTGGCCAGCGCACGCTCATTATTATAATGACAGGGATGGGCGGCGGCGGGGAGGGCTCTAGGACGCGGCATCTCAGGCCTGCCTGTGCTTTGGGGATGAGGGTGGCAACCGTCGAGTCCGTCCACACGGGCTGGGGAGCTTTGATCCAGGGAATGGCAGCGGCTAGTCCTGGGTCAGTCAAATAAATTGGAACCCAGTCTAGGGGGGAGATACCGATCTTGGTTTCTGTGCTTTCCCCTCCAGTGCTGAGCCTGGATCCTTTGCGAGTTTTAAAACCTCGGCTCCATAATGCAACCCTGTCAGTCTCTGCCTGTCGCTGGTTCTATGAACTGATTGGTTTTGTTTAGTAGTATATATTTTTTTTTTTTTTTTGAGGAAGGGACTCACTAATTAGCCATGGCTGGCCTGAAACTCAGATGTCTGCCCGCCTCTGCCTCTGCGGGAACTAATGACATGCGCCACCACATCCGGCAACTGATGGGTTTTAATTCAAATTCTTGGTGACCTTACTGGCCTGCAGCCTGTCTCCGGAGTTGATTTTACTTATTTTCTTATTGCTAATTCATCCATTCACTCTTCCATTTATTTATGTATCCATTTATTCTTGTCTCCTAAAATCTCTCTCCCTGTATGTATGCAGTGCAGTTTTGACGTGGTCCTTGAGAGGTGGTTAGTATCCAAAATATTTTGCACTGGGTGAGTGTGGTATGAATCGTCAGAAGGAACAAAAAATAAGTTTTAGAGCTGGGGGGAAAGATAATTTTAGCAGATCTCTGCTGTCACTAATTTCATATAATCATGCCAACCTCCATCTCTGTCTCCCAGTCTCTTCTCTCTTTGATCAGTCTACAACTTTATTATTTTATTGAACCAGGAGCTTTGAGGGTGATATAGTTATCCCCATTTTACAGATGAGGAAACAGGTCCAGAGAGGTTAAGTGTACTGGCCAAAGTCAAACAGCTAGTTAAGTGGTGGAGCCAGGATTCAAACCCAGGTCTGTCTGATTTCAAGATGGAATGGCTGCTTCTCTGCTACTTCCCACTCTACCCCACCCTGAAATCAAATTACAACCAAATTAAAAAAAAACAAAACAAAATATTCACTTGACCCTTTCTCTCAGTCTAGGAGCCATGTCCACCTTGTTCCCCTCACTCTTCCCCCGGGTGACTGAGACACTGTGGTTTAATCTGGATCGACCTTGTGTGGAGGAGACAGAGCTACAGCAGCAGGAGCAGCAGCATCAGGCCTGGGTGAGTGAGGACCAGGGACTGAGACGTACCCTCTGAGGGCGGTGACACAGCCTTATTCAAGAGACTTGCCCTAGAAAAGCATTTTGCTCAGGGTTGGGAGTAGTCAGACTCGGAGCTTGGAGTCTAAAGTTCTTACTTTGTGGTGTCCTAACTTGCTGAGGAACCAGAAGACTTCTGGGGCTAGATTAGAGATCAGGCTGCTAACAGCCTAAGTTTTTTTTCTAAAAATCTCAGGAATGAATCATTTTAACTACTTATTGAGAACCTAGAAGATGCCATGTTCCAGGCTTTCACTTCCCCCTCATCCCAATTATATGAAGAAACTGAGGCCAAGTGATGAATGTATTACCATCAACTTTATAAGGAACAGACGCCAGGAGAAAAAGGGATTGAGTCTTCCTGAGAGCTGGGGAAACCTTCTAATTTTGGGGGGTCTTTTAGATGCTAGAATAAGCCAGTCTCATGCCCCTGACCTGCTTGCCTGGGCTTTGGCCCTGCTTTTCCCCATACTCCTCTGCCCACAGCTCCAAAGCATTGCAGAGAAAGACAACAACCTGGTACCTATTGGCAAGCCAGCCTCAGAGGTGAGTGGCCCCAGTGGGTGGGGCCCGTGTGAATCCCAGTGGAACAAGGCTTCACTTTAATTTTGAATGGTCTTGTTTCTGAACCAGAGCAATTGTGGTTCTCAGTCTGAGACCAAAAAAGGGAACTTGAGGGGGTAGCCATTGGGCCTGGCACTAAGGTTCTGCAGGCCATTAGCCACCTGCCAGACTTAAAGGCGGGTAGGGTCGGGAAGAGGGAGGTTTGAAGTGGGCCAGCTCGACCTGGTCCAGGTAACCCTGAAGGACCTACAGGCTCTTCTTTGCCCCACCAGCACTATGACGACGAGGAAGAGGAAGATGATGAAGATGATGAGGACAGTGAAGAGGATTCAGAGGATGATGAAGACATGCAGGACATGGATGAGATGAATGACTATAATGAGTCACCTGATGATGGAGAGGTCAATGAGGTAGGCGGGGTGTAGGGGAGTGCCTTTGTTCCGGGCTCCTGCCCCTGATCTAATCCACAGCCAAGGGATGCAGAAACCCTGGCTCCACCAGGGGCAGGAACTGGGCTGAGGCTGGCTGAGGCCCCTCCCCACCCACACCCAGCCTCCTCTTCAGGTGGACATGGAAGGCAACGAACAGGATCAGGACCAGTGGATGATCTAGGTAGACAAGGCAGGATGGCCTCAGGGTGATTCCAGGCCACTCCGACCTACCTTGTATCCACAGCCTCAGCCCCTCAGCCCACAGAACCAGCTTGCAGCTGCAGTACCTAAAACTTTCCCTTAGGCACGTCCTCAGCAGCTGCCAGGACATGGTCTCCTTGGGCCCTCCCAGGTCATCAGTCTTCCCTTGAATCCCTAGAGCCTGAGCCCACCCCACCTTCCTGGCCAGTACCTCATTCCTTGGTTGCCAGGTGTGGTCCCTTTTTAACCCTCTTTAATAAAGACATAGGACTGATTTCTTTTCCCCAATGTCTATTCCCTGTTTGTGGTGGGTCCAGAAGAGTCCAGCATCTTCATTTAGGCTTTGGAAAGGGGGCACTCAAGGGATATCAAGCAAACCTAATGGGCCAGGTGGGCCAGGATTGGAGATCTGGGCCAGGCTCCTGTCATAGCTAGTTCTGTGACACAGCTTTCACCTAGATGCTCCTTCAGGGCTTCTCATTGTCTTCAACTTCCTCTGATCCCATCCTGAATGGCTTGCGCTAGGGATGAAGCTCAGTAGCATTAAGTAGACTGAACCTCAGAGGAGGGAGGACTCTCCTGGAGTTAGCAGTCCATAGCAGGCCTGGGTTGAGAGCTCGGGCCTCTTTCTTGCCAGTCCCTGGGTTCCTAGGAGGGGAACCTTGTGGGACCAAGCAGCTGATAGAATTTAACACTTTGGATCAGTATGGAGGCTGGAGGGGGACAGAGTTGGAAAGAAGGCCTCCCTAGCCCTGAGCCTAGCATGTGTTATACACCCTAAAGGGAATGGAAGGGGATGTTCTGAGGTCCTTGCTTAGATGGGGTTGGGGTACATCAGTAAATACTACTGGCACTGGACCTCAGCCAGGTCCAGCATAGGTGAGTTGAGCTATGCCATCCTTGATGGCAGGGAAGTCTGGGAGACTGGTGTGATGGAGGCGACAACGATAGCGGCCACAGCTCTTGGCATACTGTAGGAAGCGGGGTGCACCAGGGAAAAGGACATGGTCAGCCAACACGGTGGCACCAGCTGGCAACAGAGCATGCGCCTCCAATAGCTGTAGGTCCCGCAAGTAATACCGGGGTCGATGTGCCAGGAGCACCAGATCTGCCCTGTTCAGCTGGTGCTGGGCTCGTAGGTGTGGGATCACCTCCTCAGAGCTGCCTGTGATGAGCTCCACCTGGAGGGGAAAGAGCAGCTGGAGGTGAGGGGGGGAGGGAAGGATTGTCTTCCTACTCCAGGCCTCACCAGGATCTGATTCATGCCAGGCACTGGTCTAGGTTCCCACGAGCACATTTCCTCTGGCCTCAGAACCCCAGAGGTCAGGACCAGTATTTGTGATTTCCCTTTTGTGCCCATGAGGAAGCTGAGATTCAGAGGATGTGTGCTTTGCCCGAGGTCACATGACTAACAGAAGATTTGGACTCAGAATTGCTGGCCTGTAGTGAGCGTCCTCTGAGATGCTGTTTCTGTAGCACAGAAGGAAACCAGTGCAGATTACTAAGGACTAGGGGGTAGGAGCTACATGCCCTCTAGGGTGCCAGCCGCCTTAGTGAAGCTACTTCCTTTTCTTGGATGGGAGTCCCTCACAAAGGACACCTGGGTACAGCAACTTATGTGACGGCTGACGAGAGATCAGCTTTGGGGAGAGAGGGGAGGCTGACCGTTCGGTCGTCGAAGCCAGCCAGTCGGATTAGTTTTTCAGCCACTGCTGCTGTGCGTGGGTCCCTTTCCACTGTGAGAAGGCGACTCCCAGGGGGCAAGGCACGGGCAATAAGCAGTGTAGAATATCCGCAGTAGGTACCCAGCTCTAGTACACAAGCAGGGGCTTTCTCCTCCACCAGCCGCACTAGAATCTGACCTGTGGAGCAAGATGGCTATGGAGAAGGCATGGGGGTGGATGCCAGTCCCCCCCCCAAACAAAACCTCAGCTAGGCATGGTGGTGCATGCCTTTAATCCCAGCACTTGGGAGGCAAAGGCAGGTTGATATCTGAGTTGTTCTAGGCCAGCCTGGTCTACACTGAGAATTCTAGGCCAGCCAGGGCTAGATATGAGACCCTCTCTCAAAAAGAAAAAAAAAAAGTCAAAAGAATCTCGGATGTTCACCTTCCTCTCTATAGCTCCTATCCACTTGGGGTCTCATGCCACCAGCTGTTCCATTGGTCCCTGCCTTCCCAAGTGTACACTTTGCATGGAGAAAACTATAAAAATCTTATCTTGTCAGTCCCTGGTCCCTATGATTCTAAAAGCTAGTAGGATGGAACTTGGGATCCTCAGCCTGACATTCAAGACCTTTTTTTTTTTTTTTTTTGCGTTTTCGAGACAGGGTCTCCCTGTAGCCCAAGCTGTCCTGGAACTCGCTCTGTAGATCAGGCTGGCCTTGAACTCACAAAGATCTGCCTGCCTCTGCCTTTGCCTCCTGAGTGCTGGGATTAAAGGCATGTACTACCACACCCAGCTTCAAGACCTCCTTACTCCCAACTTGTCCTACCTTTCTAGCCTCAATTCTCAGTTCCCTCCTATAGCCAGTATCAAGGCCATCAACAACCGTGTCCAGAATCTGCCTTGCTGTGCTACTCCCTCAGCGCTGCCTGTGTAAGTGAGGCTGACTGCCTTTCCCTACTCCACCTATCTGGCCAACTTGAAACCAGTCCTTTTAGGCTCAGTTCAAATGTTCTTTCCTCCTGGAGGGCCCAAGCAAGAACAACCACCCTACTTTCCCTGTTCCTGAGAGACTTTCAGTTTCATACTCCCACCTTGACCCCCCTTATTGTTCATTGACTATCTTTCTGATCTTGGAATTGGATGGATTTCTTAAATAAGACTTAGAAGCAGACAGCTCTCCTGAACTGGATGTGGAAGCCTCCATAGTGGGAAAGAAAGACTTGGACACAAATTACAAAGCTCTGAGTTATGGTTATTCCCCTGTGTGTTATGCTGTGTTTGAGGCCAGCATTTGTGGCTGGTTCCCCTCTGTGACCTGTACCTCCTTCCTCAGCACCTGGTACAAAAGAGTGGCAATAAATGTCTGCTGGATGATTGAATGACTTAGTCCAGGCTCCTCATTTCCAGATGAGAAAAAGAGACCTAAACACAATCATGAAGCTGCCTAGTTCACTCAGTACGGCAGCAGGGGATCCCTGATCTTCATGATATTGGGGTTACTTGTGAAACAGAAGGCTACAGAAAGGAACACTGACCTTTAACAGATCCCATGTGGCTCAGGTACTCGCAGCAGCTGCTCCAGTGGTCTAGGGTGGTGAGGATGTGACCAGGGTCCCCAGGCAGGGCATGAGTGAGCACGTAGCTGAAGGCCCGCTCCTCAACGCACAGTCCTGACAGATAGTCTCGGAAGCTCCTCAGTAAGACTGTGCGTACCAGCAGTCGGAAGTGGTGCCGGTATCTCACCAGCAGTGTCACCACAAGAGGCAGGAATGCCAGTGCGATAGCAGGGGACATTGTCCCTACCTGGGTCCTGGGATGGAGGGGGGCTGGACAGGAAGGCCATACTTATCATTTGCCTGTCATTTGCACACCCTTTACCAGTGGCAATTACCGTGCCTGTACGCTACAAGCTATGCCTGAGAAAAGCTGTCTTCTGCTCACACAGCAGAACTGGGATTGGAATCCAGGTGGTTGGGATTCCAAGCCTGTGCAATTTTTTTTTTTGGGGGGGGGTCTTTTTGAGACAGGGTCTCCCTGTAGCCCCAGCTGTCCTGGAGCTCACTCTGTAGATCAGGCTGGTCTTGAACTCACAAATATCTGCCTGCCTCTGCCTCCCAAGTGCTAGGATTAAAGGCATGTGCCACCACGCCCGGCTAAGCCTGTGCAATTTCAAGGATTCCATAACGCCCATGTTCAGCACCCAACCACAAACTACCCCTTTCCAGTCCTGGTCTGGGGGTCTATTCTCACACTGCTCCCTTTCTTCTTCCTGAGCATCGCCCTTCTTCAGAGCCTGCTCCACCAGCCCCTGCTGCAGTAGCTTTCTCTCCACAGCCCTCCACCTCTCTGGTCTCCTCTGGCCCATCACTGTAGCAGAAAAGAAAAGCTTTGTAGCCAAAGCCCTTCCCACTGTCAGTGTGCTTTGCAGTCAACCCAGGATGCTTGGTGTGTTGCTGCACATCTGCAGTCCCAGCATTGAGGAAGATGAAGCAGGAGGAGCTCAAATTTGAAGTCAACTTGAGTCTCAAAAATAGACCCACATTCTTCACCATGTTAGGCTGTGGTTCCTTTTTGGGGGGGTGGGATTCCTTTTTCTACCCCTTATGCCCTACCCTGGAGCTGGGAGTCATTGGGTTCTATATATTTTCTCCAGTTTTGTCCCCCTTTTATACTTCCCTCCACCCTGTGCTCTCTTGAAATTCTCTTCATGAATGCATACATGCACACTCACAGACTGCACACAGTGCCTTGCCACTCAGCTTTCTTCTCTAGGGCCCTACAAGGAATAGCCTTTTTAGTCCATCCTCCCCCTCCACATCTGTGCCAGGCTTCTTTGCAAGATCCTGCTTGGAGAGGAAGTGTATGCTAAAACTTTGTGTGCATGAATGTACAGAGGAGAGTGATGTGGGGCATGCACTGGTATGCTGGGGAACCCACAAAGCCCTGCTTACCTGGGCTGAACGGTCCTAGGGAGACCAGAGTAGCACAATGGGAAGTCGTTGAAAGGATAACCCTGAAGGGGAAGCTGGACCTCCTTCAATTATTGATGCTGAGGCTGTTACTGAGACCTGCGGTTCAAGTTACCAGACACACAGCATACTCCAACTGCCTCCTATTCTGCAGGAGCCTTAGGGAAACTTAACAGAACTCTAGGGTCTTGATTTGAAGAATTAAAAAATGCTACAAGGTCTGGTAACTTCAAACCCTTGGTATCAGGACATGGTGCACGGTAGAAGCCAAAATGACTGAGACTAATTTATTCAGTTCAAAATTCAAGCTTTCTGTAAGCAGGTGTTAGGGCATAAGTCCTGAGAAGTCAAAATCTGTCCCTTTCTTCCACAGACTCCTACCATTTGACAGAAGAGATAACTCAGGAACATAAGAATAGAATATACTGTCATCATCAGATTGGAGGTTCCAACTTGGGAGTTGTTTTCTGACCAGCTGCCTATCCAAATACGCTCGCTGGGTGCCACACAGTAAGATTTGTTAATTTAATGAATGACACTAGATTAAGCAAAGAGCTGGAAGGTGCTCAGAGAATGGCAGACCAGAAACTGCAAAAAGGAAGGTGAGGTTTGTACCGAGTCCTGGAAATTAGTAAGCAGCGTTGATGAGGTTGTGTGCCATCTGTCTGTGCAAATTTCACTTCAATCAAAAAAACTGCCAAATACAGTTTGAGGAGATGGCGCAGTGGCCAAAGCTGCCACTTGTCAGCCGGAGAACCTGAGCTCAATCCCCAGGACCCATGTGGTGGAAGGAGAAAACCAACTCTGTAAAGCTGTACTCGGACCTCAACACTCATAAGCACACCTGCACTCAAAATAGAAACATTAATTTGCGCTGGGTTTGGTGGCGCACGCCTTTAATCCCAGGCAGGCGGATCTTTGTGAATTCAAGGTCAGCCTGGTCTACAGAGTGAGTTCCAGGACAGCTGGGGGTTACAGGGAGACCCTGTCTCGAAAAGACCAAAAAGAAAAAAAGAAACATAATTTGCCCGGCGCAGCGGCTCACGCCTTTAATCCTAGCACTTGGGAGGCAGAGGCAGGCGGATCTTTGTGAGTTCAAGGCCAGCGAGTTCCAGGCCAGCTGGGGCTACAGGGAGACCGTCTCGAAAAGATAAAAAAAAAAAAAAGATAATTTGGCAGGTGTGGTGGCACATGCCTTTAATCCCACTCTGGTCTACTTAGTGAGCTTCAGGCCAGCTGGTGCTACATAGTCTCAGGGAAAAAGAACAAAATAACCTTGCCAAATTCTTCCCTGTGAAGCCCACCCTGACTCCAGGGTCCTACTCCCCCGCGTGGCACGTGAAGTTTCCCTGACAGCCCTCGGGCCCAGGTATGGGCTATGTGATTAGCTCAGGAAAGCGCAAGAAACAAGGCCCCAGAGAGGCTCCAATCATGTGACACGCCCCTCCGGGTCCTTGGATCACGTGCCCCGAGTTCGGTCACGTAGGGTGCGCCTTCCCATTGGCTGGCCGCGCACGCAGCGGGGGCGGGGCCGGAAGTCAGGGCTCCGGCCTCGCCGCTGGAGCAGCTTTGGGACGGGGTTGTCGCGGGAGGTGGCCTGCGGGAGGCGGCAGCGAGTCATGTGACCGGAAGGGCTCCTGCCGGACGCCGTCCCTCGGCGCCTTCTGAGCGCCCGGCCTGAACCCCGCCATGGGGTGCTGCTACAGCAGCGAGAATGAGGACTCGGACCAGGTGCGGCCGCGCAGGCGGGGTTGGGACGGAGGGCCTTGACCCCGGGACTTAGGGCCCAGAAAAGAACCCGCAGTGGGGGAGTCGGACTGTAGGTCTCCCTGAGTACGGCGGCCTTAAGGGGACAGATTAAGAGAGGACGCCGAGCCAGCCTTTACCTCTTTGAAAGATCTAGGCCCTAACACTCCCAGCCAGTCTGACTCGGCCCTTCCCCTTCCACCTTCCGTACCCTCGTACTTTTACAGCTCCTAGGCTCCTCAGTCTGGGTGCCTGGGAAGCATTGTTTTTCCCAGATTCCTGTATCTTCAGTGCTTGTTGCAATAGTGTTCTTTGCGAACCCATTGTAGAGATGGGTAAGCCGAGGCTCTGAGTTAGTCTCCTGAGATGATTAAGAAATTTGTGTATCTTCTGTCTCTGGTGTTGGGGAAGTAATGTCATTGCTGGTCTGGTGTCAGAAAGCTTCTGGAAGTTGGTGGCATTTGATTTGGCTACCGAAGAATTTAGTAGGTACAGTGAGGACATGGGGGCTTTTGGGAAGCAATAAGTCGAGTTTAACTTTGGATGATTTGGGCGAAAAAAGATGGTATGGGGAGGTCATTTGTTTCTGAGTTTGTCCTGCCTGAGGCCAGACCCTGCCTGGCGCTTGGAGGTTCCTCTAGCTAGAGAGAGCCTGTGTGGAGAAGGTGGCTGGAGATCTGATCCCTTGGAGAGACTGTGCAGCTAGCTCCAGGTTCTCCACCTTCCCCTTGGTGCGTGTGCATTGTTCTCCACTCTCTGCCCTGCCTGGCTACCTTTGAGGACCTTTGCAAGCAGGGGACTTGGGCGCTGTCCTCACCTTTAACTGGCTCTGCGTTTGCGATGAGGTCTACCTTTCTACACACAGAACACACAGGCATGAGGGATGCAGTCACAGAAGTAGACTGTATGACTGTACTTGGGGAGTCCTTTCCTTAGTCATGGTACTTTGGGTTAAGTTCAGGAAAATGTTCCTTGGGTGGTAGGAAGAGCAGCTCCTGATGCTCAGTGAACACACACACACACACACACGCACACCTTCCTCAACACCCTGTCGTGGCCAGTGGTCTCACGTCATCTTACCTACTAAAGAAGACAGCAGCAAAAACAGTAACCCACAGAACAAAAAGGAGACAGCAGAGCAGCCTGATGGAAGAGCTGTGGCTTCTAGGGAAACTCCTTGAAGTGTGTGGTCTCCTAGGAGGAAGGGCTAATCTGAGAAAGGAGATCAGCTTCTAGGTTGGGAGCTGGGCTTCTCCTCTAAATTTCCACCTTCCCCTTAATGGGCTCTCATTTCTGGTTTGTTTGGTTAATTTTTATTTTTATTTTGTGTGTGAGTGTACTGCCTATATGCACCCGTTTTGTGCAGTGCCTACAGAGGTCAGAAGAGGGCATCAGATCCCCTGGAACTGGAGTTTTGAACAGTTGTTAACTGCCATGTGGGTGCTGGGATTCAAACCCAGGCCGTCTGCAAGAACAGCCAGTGCTCTTAACTACTGAGCCATCTCTCCGCCCCATTAATTTTTTTTTTTTTTTGAGACAAAGTCTCATATATCCCAATTTGCTATGTAGCTGAGGATATCCCTGAATTTCTGATTCTCCTGCTTCCACCTGGGTGCTGAGATTACAGGTATGTACAACCATGCCCACTTTTATGCAGTGGTGGTGATTAAGCCCAGGGCTGTGTGTATGCAGTAAGCACTCTGCTGACTGAGCTATCTCCTTAGCCCTCTTTGAGTTCTTGAGCAAGCCCCATCCTGTCCTTACTATTATCTCTTTTATTAAAGAAGGCCATTCGTGTCAGCTTACACCTGTAATCACAACACTCTGGAGGCCAATGTAGGAGAGCTGTTTATGACAAGCCTGGCTACATAGTTCAGGGTGGGCGTTGGGCTCTGAGTGAGGCTGACTCCAAGAAAGGGGGGTGGGGAGGGGAAAAAAAGGCCTACACATTACAGTTTTGAGAGGCTTTTCTTTTTTGGAGGGGTCTTTTTGAGAACAAAGTCTCACTCTCTAGACCAGGCTGGCCTTGAACTCACAAAGATCTGCCTGCCTCTGCCTTCAGAGTGCCGAGATTAAAGGCGTGTGCCACCACGCCTGTGGGTGCTGGGAATCGAACCCTGGTCCTCTGCAAGAGCAGTTAGTGCTCTTAACTGCCGAGCCTCTCTCCAGCCCTTCAGAGACTTTTTATAAAATTTTATTTATTTCTGTATGTATATGAATGTACTGTCTGCATGTAGGTCTGTGCACCCGTGTCGTGTAATGCCGCGGAGGTCAGAAGAGGGTCTCGGATTCCCCTGGAACTGGAGTTCTCCTGGAGTTGGAGTTACAGACGGTTCTCAGCCGCTATGTGGGTGCTGGGGATCGAACCCAGGTCCTCTGCAAGAGCAGTCAGTGCTCTTAACCGCTAAGCTATCTCTCCAGCCCCCAGAGACTTTTTTTTACAGTTACTCATTTGATTCTTAGCAGTCAGTGATCAGTATGAGATCTGTTTAAATGTGAGGGAAAAGTTCACAGATCTAAGTGATTTAGCCAGCCCGAGAAATGCCTTAGCCAACATTTGCTAACACCAAGCCATGCTTTAGCTATTTGGCCATGCTGCCAAGCTGTCAGGTCAGTCATGCGCAGGCCCCATGGATCTGTCCTGTAGTCTAACTTTGACTCAGGTCATACTGGCTCTGGGGGCAATCCTTGACAGACCTGCCCCATGTTCAATTCATGGGTATTGGATGATGATACCCGTCCTCTGTTAGTGGGGTTGCCAGGCCTCTTCAGGGAGTCAGGAAAATAACCTTTTTTTTTTTAAATTTTTTTTTATTAATTTTATTTATTTCCGTATGTGTATGAATGTACTGTCTGCATGTAGGTTTGTGCACCCGTGTCGTGCAACGCCGCGGAGGTCAGAAGAGGGTCTCGGACTCCCCCGGAACTGGAGTTCTCCTGGAATTGGAGTTTCAGACGGTTCTCGGCCTCCATGTGGGCGCTGGGGATTGAACCTGGGTCCTCTGCAAGAGCGGTCGGCGCTCTTAACCGCTAGGCCATCTCTCCAGCCCCGGAAAATAACCTCCTTTTCTGAACCCTGATGTGGGGAGAAACCACCCTCTCCTGCAGGAAAATGTCAGGACTGGGGCTGGGGAAGCAGCATGGGCCTTGTTCCAAGCCAGCTGTAGATGCTTCCAGCTTTGGCAAGCTTTTTGTCTCTCTCACCTGTTTATACTGAGGAAGGGAAAAGACAAGCTGTCTGGGGATGGAGAGGTGATAGGCAGGAGGCCACAGCTGCTTTCTCACATTGTGGTGAACTGGATTAAATAACTGATGACACTTGGGTAATCTGAGCCTGAAGAGGAAGAGCGAGGTGAAATGTTGGGCCTTGCCTGAGGTGGGGCAGGCCAAGCAGAGGAAGTAGCCCTTTGCGGGGAGAATGGTGGGGATGGAACTAGCTCCTGCGGCAGGGAAGGCTGCAGCAGGACTGAGACCAGCCTGGAGGGAAGCACTGACCGGTGGTCAGGTACTGAAGTTGGTGGGTCATCATTAGTCATCAGGATTCCTCCATGCCACCTGGCTTGTCCTCAGTCCTTTATGGGTTGAGCAAAAACCCAGCAGGTCTGCTTATCTATCCAGTTTGCAGCTAACATAAAGCCTGCGAGGATTTGCAGCTGCTGGGCTCAAGGCAGTGTTGAGTCCAGAAAGCAGCAGATTGGAACAAGGGCCTGAACGTGGGTAAGGAGAAACAGTTATACAGGACTAGGGGACTCGGTGGGTCCTAGATCAGTTCTGGGAGTTGTGATTGTCTGTGTAGCTAATAGCAGCAGGACTGCCGGAAACCACTCCACTTGTTCATCTCAGGCCAGTGTGTACCAGGTCCCAGGCCAGAATACAGGATGAGAAAGGACATGCCCTCAAGAAAAAGCACCTAGCACACCTGTAATCCTAGCACTCAGGGGCAGAGGCAGGAGAATGGCAAGTTTGGAGCCAACAGGAGAGGGGCTGAGGGAGGCTGTTCCTGGGCTCTGGTGTGCACTGATTTCCCCGTGACTCCCTGCTGCTTTGCCACCTCCTCTGACTTCTAGTCTTCCAATAGCCTTTGTCCAGCAGGTGCCTGACAGTGTCTCTGAAGCTCCAGGGCTGTTGTTTAATACCTACTCAGTTCTTTACATGTTTTCAGGTTCTCTGATTCATCCTAGATAAGCTGTGCTGAGGCACTGGGGCAGGCAGACTGAAGGTTGTCTGACTTCCCATCCAGTTGGACACTTGGCATAATCTTTATAAAAATAGTTTTAGCTGGGCATATTAGTGCATGCCTTTGATTCCTGCACTCGAGGTAGAGGTAGGCGGATCTTTGCGTTCAAAGGCAGCTAAGTTCCAGGCCAGCTGGGGCTACAGGGAGACCCTGTCTCAAAAAGACAATAATAATAATAATAATTTTTAGTAGTTAAAGGTCAGAGCTGGGCTGAGACGAGAACTCTCCAAGGAAAGGACAGTTGGTCTTAAGGTCCTGGTCTGACCTTTCTGATGGCCCCTCTAGGACCGGGAGGAGCGGAAGCTGCTGCTGGACCCTAGCAGCACCCCGACCAAAGCCCTCAATGGAGGGGAGCCCAACTACCACAGCTTGCCTTCAGCTCGCACAGATGAGCAGGCCCTGCTCTCCTCCATCCTTGCCAAGACAGCTAGGTAAGCATCACAGGACCAGGCCGGAAGCAGAGGCATTTGGTCCCAGGACATGGGGGAGGTGTCTCTGGGTGCTGTCCTGCTCCAGTCGGCAGGTAGGCAGAATTGGGGTCAGATAGCCCTGGAATTGGCACCTGGCACTGAGTCCTGTGTCCCTCCTGAAGCATCTGTCAGTCTTCTCTGTCTCTTCTCTTCAAAGCAACATCATCGATGTGTCTGCTGCAGACTCCCAGGGCATGGAGCAGCATGAATACATGGACCGGGCAAGGCAGTACAGGTGAGCTCAGGGTCAGCTAGTACATGGACCGGGCAAGGCAGTACAGGTGAGCTCAGGGCCAGCTAGTACATGGACCGGGCAAGGCAGTACAGGTGAGCCAGGGCCAGCTAGTACATGGACCGGGCAAGGCAGTACAGGTGAGCTCAGGGCCAGCTAGTACATGGACTGAGCCAGGGCCAGCTAGTACATGGACCAGGCAAGGCAATACAGGTGAGCCAGGGCCAGCTAGTACATGGACCGGGCAAGGCAGTACGGGTGAGCTCAGGGCCAGCTAGTACATGGACTGAGCCAGGGCCAGCTAGTACATGGACCAGGCAAGGCAATACAGGTGAGCCAGGGCCAGCTAGTACATGGACCGGGCAAGGCAGTACGGGTGAGCTCAGGGCCAGCTAGTACATGGACTGAGCCAGGGCCAGCTAGTACATGGACCAGGCAAGGCAGTACAGGTGAGCCAGGGCCAGCTAGTACATGGACCGGGCAAGGCAGTACGGGTGAGCTTAGGGCCAGCGAGCCCCACTTCTCCTTTCCTCCCTTTCAGCTTGAGTCTGGTCCTCAGTCCAGGTTCTTCACTTGGGTGCAGCCTAGAAGACTGATTACAAGTCACTTAGGTGACTCAAGTCAGCCCTGTTTGCCCTGTGTATTCAGTCAGAAGTGCTCAGGTCAAGGGAGATGAATCCTGAGTGAATTTGAGATAAGTTGTACCTTAGTCACCATGCTTCTCTAGCCTGAGGGAGTGAAGCTTGCCTGGGCTGGGCAGGGCAGAGCACAACAAGCTGTGGCCTAATTGCCCTTCCCTGTCCCCTCCTTTTTGGCCAGCACTCGCTTGGCTGTGCTTAGCAGCAGCCTGACCCACTGGAAGAAGCTGCCACCGCTGCCGTCTCTTACCAGCCAGCCGCATCAGGTGCTGGCCAGCGAGCCCATCCCCTTCTCTGACTTGCAGCAGGTGAGCTACCCCTGGCCTACCCCTGAATGCCCACAGTATAGCAGAGTTTATTACCCTGCCTTAGAAGTTTTTTTTTTGGGGGGGGGGCACCTGGCATTCGTTGGACCTCTGCCTCCCAGGTGTTAGGATTAAAGGCATGTGCCACCATACCCGGCATGCTTTCTAGGTTTTTTTGTTTTTGTTTTTTTTTTTTTGTCTTTTCAAGACAGGGTCTCCCTGTAGCCCCAGCTTTCCTGAAACTCATTCTGTAGACCAGGCTGGCCTTGAACTCACAAAGATCCGCCTGCCTCTGCCTCCCGAGTGCTAGGATTAAAGGCGTGCGCCACCACGCCCGGCCAACTTTCTACATTTTTATAGTCTCCCAGTAGCCCTTCACTGAAGCTTGTTCTTTTCGAGACCGCCTTTCCCTGTGGCCCAGCTGGCCTACTGGCCTCGAGCTCGCTATGTAGACTACCAGGCTGGCCTTGATCTCACAGAGATCTGCCTTCCCTTGCCTCCTGAGTGCTGGGATTAAAGGCACATACCACCACACCTGGCCCTTTTTTTTTTTTTTTTTAAGGTTTTTATTGTTTTTAATTCCATGTATCTGTATATGGGCATGTTTACATGTACGTGGGTGCCCATGGGGCTAGAGGCATCAGACTCTCGGAGCTGGAGTTACAGCAGTTGTGAGCTGCATGAAGCAAGTGCTGGGTACTGAGCTTGGGTCCTCTGCAGGAACAGCACTTGCTCCTAACTACTGAGCCATCTCTGCAGCCCCATGTCTTCGTGTCTTCTTTACCCCCTCCCTCCCTCTTTCTGTCCTTCTCTTTCTTTCTAGAGAATCCAGGGTTTTGTATATACTAGGCAAGTGCTCTACCAATTATCTACAATCTTAGCTTAACTGCTGAGCCATCTCTGCAGCCCTATCCTAGCCCTTGGTATTTTAAGATAAGGTCTCACTATTATAGCCCAGGCTGACCTTGAACTTGTGACCCTCCTGCCTTAGTCCTCTGAATGGTGGGATTACAGGCAAATACCATTAGACCCAGTTCTCTTTGGCTTTCTGTCTTCCATCATACTTTGTCTCCTCATTGTCATCCTGCCCCCCAACCTCCATTTTACAAGTTCTCCCTCTCACATGTCTTTTCCCCTCCTCTCTCTCCGTCTGTCTCAGGTCTCCAGGATAGCTGCTTATGCCTACAGTGCACTTTCTCAGATCCGTGTGGATGCAAAAGAGGAGCTGGTTGTACAGTTTGGGATCCCATGAAGAGAAGGGTTTTTGGACAGCTCTTCTCTCCTCTTCACCCCATCTCTACCCCACCTCTCCTGGCCCCTAGGCTCACTGCGGCTTATACAGTTACCTAACCTGCTACTAATCACAGAGAAGAATGTGGAGGAGGAGGAAGAGGAGGAGGAGAAGAAGAGTGAGGCTAGAAGTCTGAGCAAGTGAGGACTGAGCAAGGGAGGGTAGAACCAATCGGGACTGGCCTTCAAAGCCCTGGCTGGGGTGAGGTTGGGGCCAAGAGGACAGGGCCTGGCGGATCTTCACAGTCACTGGGGAGAAGGAGTGAACACCAGGGGCCTAGCAGGGTTCCCTTCCTATTTTTTCTCTTGGCCTCCACAATTCACTCTTGTCCCCTTCCCTGACTTGGTGCTCACGTGCACCTCACTAGGGATTGTGATCAGGGTCTAGATGAGCTTGAATTTGACTTGAGTTTGTATTTCTAGCACCCTGGGTTTTTACATGTTTGGTCTTGTTTTTGTTTGTCCCCACCTCGATAAAGAAAGTATATTCATCTGTGTGTTGGTTCACCCCCTTGTTCTGCCCACCAGAATGTCTTTAGAGGCATTATAAAGAAATGCTGGGCCGGGCGTGGTGGCGCACGCCTTTAATCCTAGCACTCGGGAGGCAGAGGCAGGCGGATCTTTGTGAGTTCAAGGCCAGCCTGGTCTACAGAGTGAGTTCCAGGACAGCTGGGGCTAGAGGGAGACCCTGTCTCAAAAAGACCAAAAAAAAAAAAGAATTAATTTACATGCGTGTACTGCTTGCACGTAGGTGTACCCGTGTTGTGCAGTGTTTGGGAAGGACGAAAGAGGGCGTCAGATGTCAGATCCCCTAGAACTGGAGTTACAGATGGTTCTTAGCTTCCATGTGAGTGCTGGAAGTTGAATATGGATCCTCTTAATCTCTGAGCCTTCTCTCTAGCCTTTAGACTTTTTTTCCAGCCGCCATGTGGGTGCTGGGGATCGAACCCGGGTCCTCTGCAAGAGCGTCGGCGCTCCTAACCGCTAGGCCATCTCTCCAGCCCATTCTTTGATTCTTTTTAACGTACTTTTTTCCATGATTTTTAAATTTTTATTTATTTATTTATTTATTTATTTATTTATTTATTTATTTATTTATTTGTGTGTGTGTGTGTGTGTGTGTGTGTGTGTGTGTG
>VZQC01008082.1:964249-981328 GCA_009823505.1 Rhizomys pruinosus | reverse complement strand
TTTTTTTTTTTTTTGGTGTTTTTGAGACAGCATCTCCCTGTAGCTTTGGCTGTCCTGGAACTCACTCTGTAGACCAGGCTGGCCTTGAACTAACAAAGATCCACCTGCCTCTGCCTCCCAAGTGCTAGGATTAAAGGTGTGCACCATCACGCCCAGCCACCATGCCTGGCTAACAAATGAAATCTTAAACAGAATCCCAGCCTAAGACCAAATTCACTTGGCTCAGGGCTGGAGAGAGATGGCTCTGCAGTTCACAGCTCTTAACTGCACTCGCTGCTCTGAGAACCCAGTTTCTATGCCCAGAACCCACATGTATCAGGTGGTTCACAACTGTCTGATGCTCTAGTTCTAGACAAGCCAATGCCTCCTGGTCTCCAAAGGTACCAGGCATAGAAATGGTGCAAATACATGTATCCAGGCAAACACTCATGCACAAAATGAAATAAACATTTTAAAAACAACATACATGTACATGCACAGACATAGACGGGGAGACACACACACATATACACACAAACACAAACTATCTTCTGGGCCTACCATGGAGCCATGGAGGTTGTAGGAAGTTTGATAGACCTTGGCACTCTGTGGAGAATTGAGGCAGGCATGGTGGTTTATGCCTGTAACAGGCACTCGAGAAGCTGAGACAAGAGGATCATCACAAGTTCAAGGCCAGTTGGGGGTCACAAATGAGCTTGTTTCAAAAAACAAAAATGTGTAAACTGCTCATCTGTTCTAGTCCCATGATACCTATAAGATAAATGTAGAGAGGGGGCCCAGAGAGGACAGAAGTGTCCCATGTTGTGAACCCAGGCTTCCAAGTCTTAGGCCAGTAGGCCTTTGTCTCCTCTGCATGCCTCAGTGAAGTGCTACTGGCAGTTGATTGAGGCAGAGGGTGTCTTTACAAGGTACAAGGGACTTCTAATCCTGAACAGCTCAAATCATTTATTGTCAAATCAGGCTGATCCTCCTCAGGGTATAGGAGAGCTGGAGTCCTGAAAATCTCAGAGTACGTCCTGCTTGATCCGGACCTTCTTGGGCTTGATGTTCATGCGTTTCCAGACTTCAGCTGTGGTGCGGTCTGCTTTGGTGACCCCACTGAAGTCGAACGTGGTGATACGGGGCAGGTTGCACAGCACATACTGCCTGTGGGGAAGACTTGGGCTGGGGGTCAGCCCCCCAACAGAAACCTCTCCCAGTCCACTAGTTGCTGTTATCTCCTAACTGAAAGGAATGGAGGAGCTTGGCTGATTTGGGGAGACCACATTCTGACCGATAACCTAGAGGTCTGCTACTTCCTTCTCTGGTCCACATGTGGACCTTGTCCCTTAGGAGAGGCAGCCCGTCTGGATCCCAGCTCCGGGGACAGGACACTTACCTGTACCCCTTCTCTTCCTCTATGGGGTTCCCATGGAGGGTCAGGCTCCGGAGACGGGGGAGGACAGCTAGCTTATTCACCTCCCCTAGGTGATGGATGCTATTACCGTGAAGGTAGAGTACACTCAGGTTGAAGAATGTTGTTAGGACCTGTTGGGAAGACATCAAAAGCCAGGCTGGATAGGACCTGGATGTCTGCTCAGGATGGACTAGCTGACAGAGAAAAGTTTGGAGACAACTTACCCTCCCTCCCTCTCAGCCACACTCAGTGACTAATATACTTTCATGTAGTTTCTTAAAAATTTTTTTGAGACAGGGTCTCCCTTTAGTCCCAGCTGGCCTGGAGCTTGCTGGCCTGGAGCTCACTCTGTAGACCAGGCTGGCCTTGAACTCACAGAGATCCTCCTGCCTCTGCTTTCCAAGTGCTGGGATTAAAGGCGTGCACCACCACACCAGGCCTAAGACAGACGGTTCTTAGCCGCCATGTGGGTGCTAGGATTCGAACCCAGGTCCTCTGCAAGAGCAGTCAGTGCTCTTAACCGTTGAGCCATCTCTCCGGCCCCAGTTTCTTATAACTTTTTAACCTTTGAAAGGACACAGGAAAAACCCAAAATAGAGCTGTGGTCTCTGACTAGCATCGCTTGGTTCCCCACTGACTTGCCAGCGATGGCTCTGCTTCTAAGCCTGGATATCCGTGTGTGTCATGTCCTTCCCTTCCAGCAGGGATCCTTGGCAAAGGGCCAGATGCTCCTTATTTTGATTCCTTTCTCCCTTGCTTGATCCTTTCCTATCTTCTTTTCCTTCCTTGCTTGCTTCCTTTCCTATCTTTTTCCTTCCTTCCCTTCTCCTTTCTTATGCAGTCCAGGTTGGCCTCAAACTCACTGTGTAGCTGAGAATGACCTTGAATCTTTATCCTCCTGCTTTCACCTTCTAAGTGCTAGGATTGCAAGCACGTGCCAACATATCCTGGCCAAATTCCATTTATTTCTTAAACAGAATCACAGAAAGAAATGACGTACTTTTCTACCTACTTTTTCAGTAGAACTCAGCAGAAGACACAGTAGGTGTCCAATGATGATAGTAGCTATAGTTTAGCTTCAGCCACTGCTGTACCAGCTGGTTCTCTTTTGTGTTTCCATTTACTCTTACAAAATGTTTGTGATTCTATTATCTTATCCCCATTTTTCAGACAGGAAAGCTGAGGTGTTAAGTTATTATGTAGCTTGCCCATAGTCACACAGTAAGATGCAAACGGAAAAAAAAAAAAGTTGAACCACATTTTTGTGACCCTGCAACTATGGGCTTTGAACCGTATCATGCTGCCTCTGCTTCCTTGATAAAGGGAGTGGAGAGACTGGACACTGCCTTAAGCTACCCCAACACTGAATTCAGGGCTAGGAACCCACAGGGTCGATGGAAGTTAGGTCATTGAAGGACAGGTCGATCCAGGCCAAGTTCTCTGGGTGCTCCAGAAGCCGTGAAACAACCTGGCTGAAGTCTTTCAGGTCATTGAGGACATTGTTGTTGAGCCACAGGGACTGTGTCAGCGACTTTCCCGACTTGGAGTGCTTCACTGGTCGTAGGCCTTGTCTTGGCTCCTTGCTTACCACATCTGTGAGGACAAAATAAGCTTGAGTTTATCATCATTGCTTTTATGCCTTTGGGGAGTGAGAAGAGCTTGAAAAACTAGCATGCAAGGTCTAGTTGGACGGCCCGGCAGGGCCACAGCACTGCACTGGAGTACAGTGAAAACTAGCGTGCAAGGTCTAGTTGGACGGCCCGGCAGGGCCACAGCAGTGCACTGGAGTACAGTGAAAACTAGCGTGCAAGGTCTAGTTGGACGGCCTGGCAGGGCCACAGCACTGCACTGGAGTACAGTGATGTGATGGCTCAGGCTCAGATATAAGAGGAAGTTTGTAGTGAGGGCCAAAGACTTGCCAACCCAAACTCTTCTAAGTGAGATAGTTTCCTGTATTACTAGGTTCTGTGCCACACCTGTGTTGGTGTTGAAGTGAGGCAGAACCACTCTCATTTTACAGGAAAGTATGATCAGAGTTGTTGGGGTTGAACCAAGTTGATAACAACATGCAGAATTACCCACACTAGTAGAGCTTCATTTCAGTGGAGCATCTCCCTCCCTCCCTCCCTCCCTCCCTCCCTCCCTCCCTCCCTCCCTCCCTCCCATTAATGAGCTACAGCATACCGCATACCAAATAGTCTATACACAGTAGTAAACAAAAAAGAGATGTGCCAGGCTCTGGGTGAGCAGTAGTACGGAGGAAGGGGGTGTTTGTGCTATGAAGGACTTCCTGTGGGCGGGATGGAAACAAACTGGCAGTAAGTGCTACATGAGGGTTCACAGTTGCAGCCATGAAGAGGGTCTCATAGCAGAGCCTGAGAGCTCAGGGAAGGTCAAGATCAAGCAGGTTCCAGTGGGTTAGATGTAACCAGGCAAAGAGGGTAGAAAGGATGAGAACCGCATGAGCAAAGGCAGAGGGAGAATGCAGGATGCAGGTGCATGTGCACTACATGCACAGAGCACAGGGAAGAAAGAGGAGCCAGGAGTCCTGAGTGCTAGGCCAAGATTGTGGGCTTTGCCCTGGAGGTAATGGGATGTCACTGGAGCATTTAAAACTGGCAATACAATTTTTCACATAAAAGGTTACTTTGAAGCTTCTATATAGAATTATGGATTTTAGGTGCTGGGTGGAACTGAAAGATTAGTGGTTATTTTAGTTAGCCCGAGACCAGTCAAATACAGCTATAGTCATGATTTAGCTGACTGATGTTAAGGTTGTACAAAGGTGGTAGCCAGCTTTTTTGTTTAGGTGACTGAGTGGACGTAGGCTGTATTAACTACTGAAGGAACAGAAGAAACTGGGTTGGGAAGTGATGCGTTCAGTCAGGCTTGGTTTTGCTGTGTTAGAGAAGCAGGATGTGATGGCACACGCCTTTAATCCCAGCACTTAGGAGGCAGAGGCAGAAGCAAATGGATCTCTGTGAGTTCAAGGCCAGCTGGTCTACAGAGTTTCAGGCCAGCTGGGGCTACAGGGAGACCCTGTCTCAAAAAGACCAAACAAAAAATTAAAACACTTGAGAATCCAGGTGAGCAGATGGACATGAGTGTGATGCTCAGGAGACAGAGCCTTGAGAATCATTACTACATTAGGAAAATATACCTCAGAGAGGAGGCTCAAAAAGAAGTCCATTACAGACTTAGTGAATAATCGGAAGAGCAGGAGCCATTTGGAGTCTGTGATATACGGAAGGAATCATACAAGGCACTGGCAGGCTAAGCATTCATTCTGGCAGCTCAGAAACTGCTGGTAAGGGCCTGAGGCCCTGGAGGCACAGGGAGGAGTCTGGATGCACAGGTCAGAAAGTGAAGGCTGCAGAGGACATACACACACACACACACACCCCTCCCTCGTGGGAGCCAGATCCAGACTCCAGGTTGAAGTGGTTACATTTTTCCCCACTGACTCTGAGACTTTTTTTTTTTTGGTCTTTTTGACACGGTCTCCCTGTAGCCCCAGCTGTCCTGGAACTTGCTATGTAGACCAGGCTAGCCTTGAACTCACTGAATTCCATTGCCTCTGCCTCCCAAGTGCTGGGATTAAAGGCATTTGCCACCACACCTGGCTGCCTCTAAGGCTTTTAAACAAGGCTATAGCAGCCTTTGGAGAAGAAAGGACTTAGTATGTGCTAAATTTACCCAGTCTTCACACTCCACACATTTTTCCACCCCTGCTGACAACGTCCTCTCCTTGGCTGCAGGGCAGACAGCATCCACCAGGTGGCTCTCTACCTTAATCTTGGAGTGAACAGGACCCACAGTTGCCCAAGGTGATGGTGGATGGATAATGGCACCAAGCACCTCCACTCATGAGCACTCTTAAAAGCCTGCCTCCCTCTCACACCTCCTAAAAGCCTTCAAACTAAATCAGCTAGATGAGAAATAATGTTAGAACAACTCCACTAGCACCTCGTCTGATAAGGCAGAGGCTCAGAGAGTGCTGCCACACATAGACGGGTCCCAAGCTGTGAGGGAGCCACTGGGTGTCTATAATATGAGGCAGACTGGAACTCCTGTTGGGGGGGGCATCTAGAACTGCTATAGCAACCTGATCCCCTCAGGTTTCACCAAGGCATCACATTATTATTATTTTTTTAATATCTTTTTTTTTTTTTGTATGTGTATGAGCGTAATGTCTGCATGTAGGTCTGTGCACCCGTGTCGTGCAATGCCGCGGAGGTCAGAAGAAGGTCTCAGATTCCCCTGGAACTGGAGTTCTCCTGGAATTGGAGTTACAGATGGTTCTCAGCCGCCATGTGGGTGCTGGGGATCAAACCTGGGTCCTCTGCAAGAGCAGTCGGTGCTCTTAACCGCTACGCCATCTCTCCAGCCCAGGCATCACATTACTTAAACATGTATTTAAACATCCTTGCCAAGAATAGGCCAAGGCAGGTCTAGAAACTGGCAAGCGTCAACACTAACAGAAGTGGGAGGCCCTGGCTCTAGGAAACCCCAGGGAAGTCTTGATACTCTCCCTGACTACGAAGGGTTGCCATGTAACTTCTGCCACTTTTTCAGAAGGCAGGAGTCAGTGTGATAGGAAGAACTTTTGGTGTCATCTCCACAGTGGCAGGGGCTGGCATGTGTACATGGTGATGAACTCCCTAGCGATGTGTAGTAGACATCAGAGGGATTTTGGGTTGTGCATGGGATGAGCCCATTTGGTGATGTTCCCCAAGCTTCGGCCTGACCAGGTAGTACGGATTAGATGCCTTGTGCAGTCACTGCTGTTTCAGATTCTGAGTCATCTTAATTCAGCAAAGTTCCCAAGAACCCCAAAACTTAATCCTTCTTTAACCTTACCTGTATTTCTGAAGCTCCTGGGAACCTAAAGAGGATGCTGGCTTTTGGGGGGCTTTGATAGGCCTCTTCTTCACTACCCTTTAACACACTTAGCAAGAAACCCAATTGCCTGGCATATGTGTATGTAGACATACATGTGTACATAAGTTCTTAACAACTATTAGCTGGAGTAAGGGGCATCTGCAGATTCTGTTTGAATGGCTGGACAGATACCCTTGGTAGAACTGATTTAATGTCTGTCTCTCCTCATTCTGAGAATCCCCATGCTACAGTGGGAATTCTCATTGCACTCCACCTCCTAGTCACTTCTGCTGTCTTGCACAAAGCTATTATTGCAGCTAAAACCTTTGCAAAATGTGGAGTCCACATGGAAAGCACACTAAAGACCACAGCAGGAGAGGGGGTGTGCTGGGAAGAGGGACACGAGCTACCACTGGGCAGATGCTGACTCAAGTAGTGCTCTAAACCAAAACCAAGGCTAGTGACACCTGAGCTGATGGGTGACTACCTAAGAGAAAATGAAAGCCAGATAATGTACACAGGACCATGGGTGTGAACATGTGTTCTGTGAGGATGGCAGAACTCAGGAGGAACTGCCTGTTCTTTGAGCATAGGATACATGAGAGAGCTTTACAATGTCCCTTCCTAAAGAGGACCTAAGAAGACACTGATAAAATGAGAATGCGCATGTTGGGCTGGCAGCATAGTGAGCGTGTATGATGATGTGATAAACTTGGTATGGGTGTAATGAATGGAAGAAATCTGTCATGAAAAAATTGAAACTGGAACTGTGCCAGTTTGTCGCTAGTGAGACCTCTCAGGACTTGGCAGTGATCAGAACAAGCTTGTGTTCCTGGACAGAAGGAGCAGGCTTCTGCCAACTTGGGGGAACGTAGCAGCAGCCTAGTTTTTCTCTACTTTCCTCCTCTTTTCAGATAAAAACAGAATAAAATTGCTTGTCAAGTAGACTGATTTCTCAGTTTTCCTCATGATTTTTCTTCTGTAGCCTGGGTTCCTCTGAAGATGGTCAACTACCTTAAGAAGCCTCTGGTTCATTTCAGATTTGCTATTTTAAGAAACTATCGCCGGGAGTGGTGGTGCATGCCTTTAATCCTAGCACTTGGGAGGCAGAGGCAGGAGGATCTTTGTGAGTTCAAGGCCAGCCTGGTCTACAGAGTGAGTTCCAGGACAGCTGGGGCTACAGGGAGACCCTGTCTCAAAAAGTCCAAAAAAAAAGCCGGGCGTGGTGGCGCACGCCTTTAATCCTAGCACTTGGGAGGCAGAGGCAGGCGGATCCTTGTGAGTTCAAAGCTAGCCTGGTCTACAGAGTGATTCCAGGACAGCTGGGGCTACAGGGAGAACCTGTCGTGAAAAGACAAAAAAAAAAAAAAAAAAAGAAACTATCAAGCCAGGCACATGCCTTTAATCCCAGCACTTCAGAGACAGAAGCAGGCAAATCTCTGTGAGTTCAAGGCCAGCCTGGTCTACATAGTTCCAGGCCAGCTGACCCTGTCTCAAAAAGACCAAACAAAACAAAACAGAAAATATCAAAACTGGGGTTGTAGCTCACTGGTGGAGGATTTGTCCAACTTTTGTGAGGCCTTACATTTACTCTTTAGTACTGTAAGACAACAAAAAATTCCTCTCCACCCCCTCTTCCTTCAAGGACAACAAGAAGTTGTGAAAAAATCTATTTAGACTTTTGAAGTTCAAGACTAAGGCTTCTCCCTAGGTGCCCATGGCCTGCAGCCATATGTGGAGTGCTGTGTTGGTGAGCTGACCTGGGATCATGTGGATGCTTTTGAAGGAGTAGTCAAGAGGAGGCTCCTGCACCGAAGCATTCATATAGTCCTGTTGGCTCATAGTTCAGGCCATCATTCATCGGGTATAAGCATGGGCCCTGGGAGTGTGGATTCAGCCTGGGAGGACAGAAGAAAGTGTTCCAGGTACAGTCATCTGCCCTTGTGCTTCCCCACAGCCCCTCCACCTGCTTTCTACTCTCCACAACTCTAGGTTTGCCCAGCTGCATTTCCATTTTGAGATACTAGTCTCTGCATATGTAGGGTACTTCTTCTAAGAGCATCTTCACAACACTTAGAACTAATTTGCTGGTAATAGCACCTATTTCTCATAGGGTTTGTTTGCTTTATTTTATTGAGATAGGGTCTATGTAGCTCAGGCTAGTCCCAAACTTACAATCTACCTGCCTCAGCTTCCCCAGTGCTGGGATTATTGGTGTGTACCATCATACTTGGCTACAGCACCCATTTCTATTTTCCAGATGAAGAAACTGAGACCCAAAGGGTAAAGGACTTGCCCAGAATTAAGCGGAGTCAGTTGTGGACAGCAATCATAGTCTCCTGAATCCTACCCCGAAAGCCTTTCTGTTACTCCACAGTAGTTACCATGGAGACTGTCTTGCTGCCTATTCTCTAGTGACATCAGCTGGGCTAGTCTATTGCTTAACAAACCCTTGAAAGCCAGCACTGAATCTGATTGGGGTCTGAGAGCCCTTCCTTTTCTGACCCCACTAGAGATTTACTGCCTTCTCTGCTCAGCTTGTTCATCAGCCCTTTGCATCTAAAAATCCCACATTTAGTAACATCCTGGTTTAACAGTGTGTACACAGAAAACCAGAGTCTACCCTCACTCACCTGTCACTGAGCCCTGACACTCCACCATTAGGGATTCATTCCTTTGGTTTCGGGGATTGTTTCCTGTTAAAACGGAAATACCCCCAAAGAAGGGTGAACACAAAGTTATCAGTCATTTGTAATAAGGTGTGAATTGTCGTATGCAATCCTTTCAAATATGTTTTGTAAAATAAAAACTTGAGAACAGGTTTTTCCTAGAGACTAGGAAGAGCTGTAGACTACTACTCACCTGGGATGAAGAGTACTGAAAACACTTTTACGAAAGGCTGTTTTGTTCTCTTTTGTGTATGTGTGTGACTTATACAAACAGAACACATGTTCTGATCATTCTTTTTTCACTTCAGCCACTGTTGTCACTTCTGCCTTATTTCCTTAGGCCAGCTGCTACCTATTGAGACCCTATCTCAGAAAAGAAAGCTAAGAGCCAGAGGGGCCTGAGATGGCTTAGCAGGTAAAGGTGCTTGCTGCACAAGTCTGGTAACCTGAGTTTGATCCCTGGAGCCCACATAATGATGGAAGGAAAGATAAAGCCGTATGTATCCCAGGCTGGCCTCAAACTCACTATGTACCTAAGAATGACCTTGTACAGCTGGTGGTCCTGCCTCTTGGAAGTGCTGAGACCGGCACTTCAGCTTTCCTATGGTAGGTATGCCTTTGAGAGAGACTTGTCCTCAAATGAAGTCCACTGAATTTTTGTATTGTTTTTTTTTAAGACAGGTGCCACCATGCCTGGCAGACTTATTTTATTTTACTTTATGTGTATGTGTGTTGTCCTGAGTATATATATGTGTACCAGGAGCCTGTAGAGGTCAGATGAGGTGTCAGATCCTCTGGGTTAGTTGTAAGCTGCCATGTAGGTTCTGGGAACTGAACCTAGGTCCTCTGCAAAGCAGCAAGTGCTTTGATCTGCTGAGCCATCCCTCTAGCCCTTGAACATGTGTTTTGGTTTGGTTTGGTTTGGTTTGTGTGTTGTTTTTGTTTTTTGAGACAGGGTCTTCCTTATAGCCCCAGATGGCCTGGAACTTGCTCTGTAGACCAGGCTGGCCTTGAACTCACAGAGATCTGCCTGCCTCTGCCTCCTTAGTACTGTAATGAAAGGCAAGCACCACCACTCCAGACTTAAAGATGGTTCTTAGCCACCATGTGGGTACTGGGAATCGAACCTGGGTCCTCTGCAAGAGCAGTTGGTGCTCTTTAACTGTTGAGCCATCTCTCTAGCCCCAAACATGTTTTTTATTTATTTTTATTTTTCCAAACATGTTTTTTAAAGTGCCAAAGGAAAATATATTACTGTTAATTTCTCTGCTGCCCGAGAAAGGACTTTGTGTAGCACCAACTTCTGATGCATTTTCTGAACAAGTTAGAACTATAAATGGAGCCTTAAGAAGATGGATGAATTTGCTTGTTGGAAAGAGTTGGTAGTTAGTGTTGTCTTATTCTCATCACACACAGAACTTGGCTTACTAGAAGAAGAGGCACTCAGGGAATGTGAAACTGCCAATATAAGGATTCCTTTTGGGGAGAGTTGAAGTTGATCTGTTCTTTCCAACAATTGGCTGCTAGGTCCAGCTGTTTTATTCCACACATCACTCAGTTAAGATATCACTTCAATTCCACAACATTTGTTGAGGACCTGCTGCCCGATGCCTGATCAAAAGGAACGAAGCCAAGACACAAATAATAGAGCCCAGTCAGGATCCAAAAAAAAATCCAGGGTTTCTACTGACTGTGGCAAAGAAGCCTGCAGTCACTTTCAAGTTGCCTATTTAGTGAATACTCTGTTTCAACACTTAGCCCTATCTCCTCCTTTATTTTATTTTATTTATTTATTTGGAGACAGGGTCTCACTATGCAGTCCCCTCCCCTGGAACTATATAGACCAGGTTTGGCCTGGATCTCAGAGGTTTACCTTCTCTGTGCTGGTGTGTGTGGGTGTACTCAGAAAATTTGAAGACCCTAAAAAACCAGATATAAACTAGAATGGGCAGGGTGTGGTGGTGCACACCTTTAATCCTAGAACTTGGGAGGCAGAGGCAGGCGGATCTCTGTGAGTTCAAGGCCAGCCTGGTCTACAGAGTGAGCTCCAGGCCAGCTGGAGCTGCAGGGAGACCCTGTCTCAAAAAGACTCCCCCCCCCAAAAAAAAAAAACTAGAAAGGAAAGGGGGTGTATGTATGTCTAAAACGAAGGCTGAACAGGTGACCAGAAGCCATCTGAGATGCTGCTTTAGTCACAGAGAAGCTGGAAACCACAAAGTGCATATTGAGTTGTAGGTAAAGGAGAGTGCACAGCATCAAATCTGCATTATGAAGAATTATTTTGGTTGCAGCATGCAAAATAGCTAGGAGGGAAAGGATGGTGACTAGGTTTGGATAAAAGTTATACTTGGGAGGCTAAGTAGGAGAATCACAAATTGAGCCCCAGCTGGGCTACAGAGGAAGACATTACCTTTTCAAAAAAGGCTTTGAGGCTGGGAGAAGATGGCTTAGCAAAGGACACTGAGCTCAGCACCCACATCAGGTGGCTCACAACCACGTGTCATTCTAGCTCCAGGGAATCTGATGCGCTCTTCTGGCCTCCTAGGCCACCTCACAGATGAGGTATACACATACGAAAACACACACACACACACACACACACACACACACACACACATAAAATAATACAAATAAGTTTTTAAGAGACATTTAACTGGGCACAGCACACACCTTTAATCCCAACACTCTGAAGGCAGAGACAGCCAGATCTTTGTGACTCTGAGGCCAGCCTGGTTTATAGAGCAAGTTCCAGGCCAACCAGGGCTACATAGTAAGAGTCTGTCTCAAAGGAAAAAGAAAGAAATTTAGGGGAATAAGGTAGGAATTGGATGGGAGGTAATGGGGGGTGATTTGATCAAAGCACATTATATACATATAATAAAATTCTCAAGAAATACAAAAAACAAGGGGCTGGAGAGATATCTCAATAGTTAAGAGCACTGGCTGCTTTTGTGGAGGTGCTGGGTTCAGTTCCCAGCACCCACACTGCAGCTAACACTTGTCCTTAACTCCAGTTCTAGGGGATCCAATGCTGCCTTCTGGCCTCTGTAGACACTGCATGGATAGGTGCACTTGGACACAAACAGACAAAACTCATACACACAAATCAAAAAATTTAAAAATAAAGAAAAATAAGACATTTAGGTATTACAGCTGGCATGACTTATGAGAAATGGATAGCACTTGGATTTTTGGTTTGTGTACACTGGGGAACACTGTATGAGAGCCAGGCATAGAGGAGATAGTGGGGGTGCACAGAGAAATGTTGAAATTGGCTTGCCTCTTTTTTTTTTTTTTTGTCTTTTCGAGACAGAGTCTCCCTGTAGCCCCAGATGTCCTGGAACTCACTCTGCAGACCAGGCTGGCCTTGAACTCACAAAGATCCACCTGCCTCTGCCTCCCAAGTGCTAGGATTAAAGGCATGCGCCACCACGCCTGGCTTGGCTTGCCTCTTAAGATATCCTGAAGGCGGGCTGGAGAGATGGCCTAGCGGTTAAGAGCGCCGACCACTCTTACAGAGGACCTGGGTTCAGTCCCCAGCACCCACATGGTGGCCAAGAACCGTCTGAAACTCCAGTTCCAGGAGAACTCCAGTTCCAGGGGAATCCGACACCCTCTTCTGACCTCTGCGGCATTGCACGACATGGGTGCACAAACTTGCATGCAGACAGTACATTCATACACATACAGAAATAAATAAAATTAATAAAAAAAAGATATCCTGAAGGCAATAAATATAGCTGTGCATGTATTTCTGCAGTAAGATGAGTCTTACCCAGGAGTGGTATGACTGGGTCAAATGGCAAGCTCATTTTGAGTCTTCCAAGGGTTCTCCACACTGCTTTCCATAGTGGCTGTATGAGTTTACATTCCCACCAGCAATGGATGAGTGTTCCCCTTTCCCCACAACCTCTCCAGCTTTTGATATAGTTTGTTTTCTTGATCCTGGCCAGTCTTATCGGAGTGAGATGATATCTTAGAGTGGTCTTGATTTGCATTTCCCTAATTATTAGTAATGCTGAACAGTTTTTAAGATGTTTCTCAGCCATCTCTAATTCCTCCTCTATGAAGTCTCTATTAAGTTCTTTGCCCCATCTTTTGAGTAGCTTGTATACTTTAGAAATTAATGCTTTGTCAGATGTATCTGCAGTGAAGGTTTCCTCCCACTCTGTGGGTTTTCTCTTCACTTCCGTTATTGTTTCTTTTGATGTACAGCTTTTGAGTTTAATGAGGTCCCATTTGTCAATTGTCGATCTTATTTCTTGTGCAGCTGCTGTCTGATTTAGGAAGTCTTTTCCTATGCCTATGTCTTGTAGTCTGCTGCCAAGTTTCTCTTCTATCACCTCTAGAGTTTTGGATTTCACGTTGAGGTCTTTGATCCATCTGGAATTGACTTTTGTACAGGGCGAGAGGTAGGGGTTTAATATCATTCTTCTACAGGTGGTGATCCAGTTTTGCCAACACCACTTACTGAAGATGCTGTCTTTCCTCCATTGTGTCTTCTTGGCCCCCTTGTCAAATATGAGGTGGCTGAAATTGTATGTGCTCAGGTTTGGATCTTCAGTTTTATTCCATTGGTCAACTGGTCTGTTTTTGTACCAGTACCAAGCTGTTTTTATGACTATAGCCCTGTAGTATAGTTTGATGTCTGGTAGAGCAATCCCCCCTGTATTGCTCTTTTCGCTCAGGGTTGCTTTGGCTATTCGGGGTCTTTTGTTTTTCCAAATGAAATTGAGGATTTTTTTTTTTCCAAGCCTGTGAAGAAGCTCTTGGGAATTTTGATTGGAATTGTATTAAATCTGTACATGAGTTTGGGTAGAATGGACATTTTTACTGGGATTGTATTAAATCTGTACACAAGTTTGGGTAGAATGGACATTTTTACTATATTTATTTTCCCAATCCATGAGCATGGGAGGTTTGTCCATCTTCTGATGTCTTCCTCAATTTCCTTCTTCAGGGGTTTAAAAGTTTTGTTGTAGAGATCCTTGGTGTCTTTGGTTAGGTGTGTTCCTAGGTATTTTATTGTTTTTGAGGCTATTGTGAGTGGGAAGGTCTCCTTGAATTCCTTCTCCAGTTGCTTGTTGTTGGTGTAAAGAAAGGCTGATTTTTCTAGGTTAATTTTGTATCCTGCCCCCCCCCCAAAGATAATGACTTCTTGCCTGTAAACTGGGATACCTGCAAGAAGAGAGGCGATAAGGCCCTGCTGTCGAAGACCAGATGTAAGTATGGGAAAGATGTATTGAGACCGCACTTGCAAGTGTACAGCTGGTCTCTGGAATACCAGAGAGTGTTACCAAAGGCCACTAAACCAATAAAGCAAATATAGGTCTCTTTGAGTCAAGCAAGACTCCTCTGTCAGCACCAGCTACACCTCACCTGCTGGAAATACTGTGCAGCAGTGGCAGCCATATGCCTGTATATCCAAAGTCTAATTGGCTATTAGCTCTTTCCTTGGAGGAATAACCCATGGCTGATGCCACAAGCTTACATCCTCTAGTAGTTAGGAGATGTTATAAACCACAGTAAGACCCTGTCATATTATACAGAACAAAAACGTAATTCATGGATTAACATACCATCCAAATATCTGTGTCTATACCAAAGAAACCACCATAACAATTAGTACTGTTTAAATACCTATATATCTAATTGCTTGTGCTTCATTAGTAGGATTGAAAGGTTATTCCTGGACAAACTGTCAGCCCATGAAAGGAAACAGCTATAACTGACCAGAGTCCAAAACAACAGCTCCAGAGAAAGTAGAATGTTTTGCTTCTCATCCACCTGTGCCCCTTTTGTAAGCCTAGGGAACAATCTACGAAAGAGAGGGCATGGTAGAATGTAAGGGCTGTGATTGGGGTGAATGGTGAAACTACAGCAATATTGTCTGGACACTTATTTGATCAACTTGATTGAACATACAAGCGCCCCCAGCTGGATGGTGGGACCCCATGGGCTGTGTGGGTTTGGGCACAACTGCTTGCAAACTGGTTTTACATGAAGGATCCTTGTACTCATAAATTATCACTTATTGTTAAAAATGAAAAAAAAAAAAGAATAAGAAATTAAAAAAAAAAGATATCCTTAAGGCAATGTCAAGGACATGGTTATACAGACAAGGAGCTTAGAGATGAGGGCTGGGCTGGAGACGTCCAAGGGGCAAATGAAGGCGAGGGTGTGGATGAACATCAGGAAGAGAATAGCCAGGTGGGAAACAGGACTGCAAGAACTTCAAGATAGTAAGTGGACCAATCAGGGCCAGCTAATGGCAGCTTCAGAACTCAGGTGTCCTGATTCTATTTTGTATTTGATCCCCGTTGTCCTCTATCTCTAGTTTCCTTTATTCATTAGGTGGAAGTGTAGATAACACAAAGTAGGTCATACATATTCCTTTTCCCTAGGGCAGTTTAACTTAATCCTTGGGACAAGTTCAAGGTACAGATGGAATAGGTTCAAGATAAAAAGAGTTGACTGGAACTTGAAAAACTAGAATCTACTTGTAGCTTTGTCACTGATTTGGAGTGTGGCCTTGGACAAGTCACTTCTCTCTGGGAATATACGGAGCTTTTTTTGGGGGGGGGTCTTTTCGAGACAGGGTCTCCCTGTGGCCCCAGCTGTCCTGGAACTCTCTCTGTAGATCAGGCTGGCCTTGAACTCACAAAGATCCACCTGCCTCTGCCTCCCAAGTGCTAGGATTAAAGGCTGCGCCACCACGCCCGGGCTCACGGGAGCTTTTATGAGTAGAAAGAGAGGCTGTGAAAGAACTGGGGAAGTTACTAAATGTACTTGATCTATCATGAGAGCTGTGAAACAAAGGAAGATCTGAATTGTAGCTTCCGGAAGCAGATAAAGGCAGGAATGCAGGTTGCAGACAGCACCATCAACGCAAAGTGTATGTGAGGAAACTGCTGACTCCTTGAAAAGGGTCTCCTTGCTTGGAACAGTAAGGAAAAGGGAGGGGGTCCATTTCCTCCATCTCCAGAATTAAGGGCCGTGATTTACTCTGTGAATTATAGAGTGTCCTGCTTCCTTGGAGGAAAACCAATTCCATGTGTGATGGTAGTTCTGATTTCCCAGAGTCTGAGACTCGAGACTCCGAATCTGGAAGTACCATCCTAGCCACAAGGGGTTCCTAAACAGCCCCACCCTCCAGTTGATCTCAGGTATGGTGCTCACCATGAACCGGAATGAGGGTTGCAGGGGACCTAGGGTCGCGGAGTAGTTAAGTTCTTATTCTTTCTGTGGAGCGCTAGTGTTCCTGAAAGGCTTTCCTGTTTTCCCGCCCAACTTACCCGCAGATGCTTCCCCTCCGGCCTCAGTGTTCGGTTACCTGAAAGCTTCTCAGTGCAACGCCATGGCAACTACTTTCGTCACTACGTTCCAGCAGGGGTCGTAAACTCTCTCCGCTCGCAGTGCATACAGGGATTTGTAGTTCGCCCTGGCTGGGCTCTGAGGGCGCGGGGATTTCAGGGATTTGTAGTTCTTTTTGTCCTCCAGTCCGGACCGGGGTCCGGAAGTACTGTTACTCCTCTTCCTTCCCAGTGTCCCTCACACTTCCTTTTCCCTGGTCCTCTTGAGTGCCCAGCGAACAACAGCCAACTGGGGCCAATGAGAGGGCGGCAAGAGGAGGCGGGATCATAAGTTTGAACTGATAGTACCTTCACTGACCCGGCTCGGTCTAGAGGACGCGCGGGGAGCGCGTGGCGGAGCGAGTGCGCGCGGCCAGGTAACCAGCGCGGGCCCGCGGCTGGCGTGTAGCCCACAGGGGCTGCTGACTGCGCAGTATGAGAAGAAGGTCTCTTACGTGCTTAGGGGCCAGGTTTGTGGGCGGCTGTGGTGTCCGAGGGGGAAGGTCTGTTTGGGGGCGTGTCCGTGGGATCCTGGCTGAGGACCACTGGGGTGTCGGGGCCACGTCGAAAGGACCGCGGGGTCCTGAGAGCCAAGTGCTCGCCTGTTAGTGATGGCATCAGCCTGTTAGTGATGGCATCAGGAAGCATTTTCCGAGCAATTACTGCGTTTTCGGCATTGTGTTGCACGGTGTATGAGGATCATCCTTTTCATTATGTTTAATGGTTTACAGGTGGAGACCCTGAGGTATAGGTTTTTTTTTTTTTTTTTTTTTTTTCTTTT
>VZQC01008082.1:938098-963554 GCA_009823505.1 Rhizomys pruinosus | reverse complement strand
AATAAACATGGCCGTGCATGTATCTCTGTGGTGGCGTAAGTCTTGAGGGTACATGCCCAGGAGTGGTATGGCTGGGTCAGGTGGCAAGTTCATTCCAAGTCTTCCAAGGGTTCTCCACACTGCTTTCCATAGTGGCTGTACGAGTTTACATTCCCACCAGCAGTGGATGAGTGTTCCCCTTTCCCCACAACCTCTCCAGCACTTGGCATCATTTGTTTTCTTGATCCTAGCCAGTCTTATTGGAGTAAGATGATATCTTAAAGTGGTTTTGATTTGCATTTCCTTAATGATTAGTGATGTTGAACACTTCTTAAGGTGTTTCTCAGCCATCTCTTATTCCTCACTTGTGAAGTCTCTGTTCAGCTCTTTGCTCCATCTATTGAGTGGGTCATTTGCTTTCTTTGTTTTTTGAGTAGTTTATATATCCTGGAAATCAATGCTTTGTCAGATGTTTCTGCGGTGAAGGTTTCCTCCCACTCTGTGGGATTTCTCTTCACTTCTGAGATATAGTTTAAACTTGGCTGGGGTTGCATGGCCAGTGCAAGATTTTACTGTATTGGGGGTATTGAGAAATGAGCATCGTTGAGAGGAGGGGACTGTGTTGGGATGCGCCTTGTCTTGGACTTATCTATTTTGAGTCTGACTTTTTATATATGTAAACAAGAACTTGCCTACTTTTTCTCCCTCGTTTGGGTTTGTTGTGAGGGTCAGGTTAGGTAAGCTGTTAATGCCAGCACCTTACAAATTCAAGACTAACTTATAAGACTGCGTGAAGGTTGTGAGAAAAGGTTCATGTGGGTTGCTGCTGCCTCCTCTGATGACCTTCTTTTGCTTACCTCTGCTGTAGCATTTATTACCTGTTGTTTTAGAGTCTCCTTCCATGCTTGTCTGGCTTTTTTGTCCTAATGGCTACTCAAGATTTGAGCATGTCATATGTCATGGCCTTGATATGTCATGGCCATAACTATCTTGGAATGATGTGTTTGGCCTTCTCTTATTTATTTGTTTATTTATTTAATTTATATTTGTGTGTATGTGTGTTTTGGTGGTACTGGGAATTGAACTTAGGGCTTTGTGCATGTTAGGCAAGCACTCTCCCACTGATTTTATATATATATATATGGCAGAAGAGGGTGTCGGATTCCCCTGGAACTGGAGTTAAAGATGGTTCTCAGCTGCTGTGTGGGTGCTGGGGATCAAACTCCGGTCCTCTGCAAGAGCAGTTGGCACTCTTGACCACTGGGCTATTTCCAGCTCTTGTTGTTGTTGTTTGTTTTTGGGTTTTTTTTTGTCTTTTTGGGACAGGGTCTCCCTGTAGCCCCAGCTGTCCTGGAACTCACTCTATAGAGTCTGTAGACCAGGCTGGCCTTGAACTCACAAAGACCTGCCTGCCTCTGCCTCCCAAGTGCTAGGATTTAAAGGTGTGCACCACCATGCCTGGCCCTTGTTGTTTTAACTTCAGGGTTGTTACCCTCTTTTGTGGAATGACACTGTCTCCTGGAAATGAGATTTTCACTTGCTTTAATCCTTACTCCAAAGTGTCTGTGGCCTGGTCTTTTGTTTTCAAAGCTCTGGGCTGTCAAGTTTTATTGTGTGATGGGCAGGAAGCATTGATGATATGGGAGCTGGAGCTTGCTGCCCTCTGGAGAGCTTTACTGCTGTTACTCTATGTGGTGAGTATTCAGATCAAGTGAGGAAGCTTTCAGTCACATGGGTGGGTGAATATGTTCCCTCTCACCCTGTTCTTGTGGGTGCTGGGTCCTCTGCAAGGACTTGGGTCCTCTGCAAAGTGGCCACTGAGCCATCTCTCCATTAAAAAAAAACAAAAACCTCAAGGGCTGTTTTATTTTTATTTTATTTTATTTTTGTTTTTTCGAGACAGGGTCTACCTGTAGCCCCAGCTGTCCTGGAACTCACTCTGTAGACCAGGCTGGCCTTGAACTCACAAAGATCCGCCTGCCTCTGCCTCCCGAGTGCTAGGATTAAAGGCGTGCGCCACCATGCCCGGCAAGGGCTGTTTTAATATCTGTGTTTAATTGATAAAACAGATGGTCAGAAGCTACTGAGGTTATTTAGTTCACTCTCTTGCCAGTACACACTAAACTTGTTTAGTGTTAAGTGTTAAGACTAAAATGAGCTCTTCCAAGAATGAAACCATTGCCAAAAGCAAAAATCCATCTCATTATCGAACCGCCCCCCCCCTTTTTTTTTTTACTTTTTGCAGTCCTAGGGAACAAATGCAGGGCCTTGTACTATTTATTTATTTATTTATTTATTTATCTATCCTTGTACTTTCTAGGCAACCCCTCTGCCACTGAGCTACATCCCTAGCCCCAAATATTAAACAATTAATAATAGCTGTTTTATGCTGTTAGTGATTATTTTGTTTTGCCCATATATAGTCACTGCTTTCTCCCCCCCGACCATTTTTAATTAATTAATTTTTAATTTTCTTTACTTTTATATGTGTGTTTTGCCTGCATGTATGTAAGTGCACCCATGTGTGAAGTGCCCACAGAGGCCAGAAGAGGGTGTCAGATTCCCTGGAACTGGAGTTATGGACAGTTGTTAGCCAGTTGTTAGCTGTCATGTGGGTGCTGAGAACTAACTGGGTCCTCTGCAAGAGCAGCCAGTGCTCTTAACTGGGAGCCATCTCTCCAGCCCCTCTTCACCCATTTTTTTTTTGCACTTTGTTCTTTTCTTTTTTGTTGAATAGATGTATTCATCCTTTAGATGTTTCCTTCAGTGAGGGTCTTAGTGGTAAGCATTGTTTTCATTGAGAGATATCTTTACTTAAGTCTTTGATTTTGGTGGTTTAGCTGGGATAGCTGGGATAATGTGCTTCCAGTTATTTTCTCTCAGCAACTTGAAGATTCAATTTCATTATATTTCTGGCTTTTTGTTCTTACCGTTGAGAATTGTACTCATGATTTAGTCTTTCATTGTAGGTGACCTCTTTTTCTCTGTTTTTTGTTGTTGTTGTTGTTTTGGGTTTTTTTTGTTTTGTTTTTGTTTTGTTTTTGTCTTTTTGAGACAAGGTCTCCCTGTAGCCCCAGCTTGTCTGGAACTGGCTATGTAGACCAGGCTGGCCTGGAAATCACAGAGATCCTGCCTCTGGCTTCCAAGTGCTGGGATTACAAGCCTCTGTCACTGTATTTGAGTTTTTTCTTTTCTTTTCTTTTTTTAATTTTCATCTTTTTATCGATGCTTTGTGTATTTCATACATCATTTTCCAATTCAGTTCAGGCATATTTCCCTTTCCCTTCCCCCCATGAGTTTTTTATTTTCATCAATTCATATTTTCATAAGCAATCTGGTTTGTTTTTACAGATCTGTCAATTATATTATTTTGGTTTTGTCTCATGTTTTCAATTCATTTTATGTCTGTAATAATTTTTTTTTTGAGATAGGGTCGCCTCACTGGCTTATATGTAATTTTTTTTTTTTTTGGTCTTTTTGAGACAGGGGCTCCCTGTAGCCCCAGCTGTCTTGGAACTTGCTGTGTACACCAGGCTGACCCTGAGCTCACAGAAATCTGCCTGCCTCTGTCTCCTGAGTACTAGGATCAAAGGCATGTGCCATCACGCCCGGCCGTCTGTAATAATTTTAAAGAAACTTGATGTGTAGTCTTTCATCATGTTCAGTTTTCCATAGTTTGTTTAGACAGGGTCTCCCCTGTTGTAGTCCCAGCAGGCCTGGAACTTGCTAAGACCAGGCTCCCCTTTGAATTCACAGAGATGCACCTGTTTCTGCCCCCCTTGTGCTGGAATCAAAGGCTTGGATCTCCACCTGGCTGAAACTGACTCTTTTGTGATGGCCTACTCAAGTATTTTGTACTTTAAGTTGTGAGTTCATATATAAAGGAGCATTATTTCTGGCACTCTTTTTTTGGGGGGTGGGGTGGGGACGGGTCTCCCTGTAGGCACAGCTGGACTCATCTTACAGACTAGGCTGGCCTGGATCTCACAGAGATCACTTGCCTCTGCCTCCTGAGTGCTGGGATTAAAGGCATGCACAACCATGCCTGCTAGCCTTTTTTTTTTTTTTTTTTTTTGGTGTTTTCGAGACAGGGTCTCCCTGTAGCCCCAGCTGTCCTGGAACTCACTCTGTAGACCAGGCTGGCCTTGAACTCACAAAGATCTGCCTGCCTGTGCCTCCCAAGTGCTAGGATTAAAAGTATGCGCCACCACACCTGACTGCCTGCTAGCCTTATTTATTTCTTTATTTATTTATTAATTATATACTTATTATTTTTGTTTGTTTATTTTGTGGTGCTAGATAATGAACCCAGGGTATGCTAGGCAAGTACTCTACCACTGAGCTATAGCCCTAGGCTTTTTAAATTATTTTAATAAAATTTTTTTTTTGCCAGGTGTGGTGGCGCATGCCTTTAATCCCAGCACTTAGAAGGCAGAGGGAGGTGGATCTCTGAGTTCAGGCCAGCTGGGGCTACAGGGAGACCCTATCTCAAAAACAAAAAATAATTATTTTAGTTAAAAAATACTTTATTATTTTTATTTTATGTGTATGAGCTTATTGCCTGCATGTATGCAAGTGCTTGAAGAGGGTATCAGATCCCCTGGAACTGGAGTTACAGGTGATTATTACCCTAATATGGGTGCTGGGAATTGAACTGGGTCTTCTGCAAAAGCAGCCAATGCTCTTAACTGCTGAACCAACTCTCCAGCCCCAATTTATTATTATTTTTATTACTGTGTAAGCATGTGTGTTTGTGATATGTGTGTGCAGTTGTGCACATGTGGAGATGAGGACAGTTTTCAGGAGTCACGTACGTCCCCCACTGTGGGCCACCAGGCTGGTGCACTTATTCCTTTTCTCACTGAGCCATCTCTCTGGCTCCCTTCCTGTAGGAATGAAACTTTGCCTGGCTGGAGGCAGGCTGGTGCACTTATTCCTTTTCTCACTGAGCCATCTCTCTGGCTCCCTTCCTGTAGGAATGAAACTTTGCCTGGCTGGAGGCAGGACCTGTAAGACCTGTCCCGCAAAACCTCTGAGAGTTATCTGATATTTCTGTGTGCACTCAGTTGTCTCTGTGAGTTATCTATAGCTCAGGAAGGTCCAGGATATTGCAGTGTTTTCTTGCCTCGCCTGTCTCTGCAAAGTTCCAGAACCGGATGGCCCCTTCCCTTGAGGTATTGAGCAGAATGTCACACCTCTAGTTTACTGGTTGCACAAACAGGAGATCTGCAGGCTCCCTCCCCCCATCCCCGCCCCCTGCCCCCCTAAGAGCCAAGGTGACTAGCCCCTCCCTTCCGCCTGCCCCCCACTTCCAGAGCACAGTAACCTTTGGTATATAAACACACTGCTGGCATGAATAAATGAGAGAGTTTTATCTTCTGGACTTTCTCTGAGTCCATGTCTGTCTTTCTTTGTCTTTCTATTCTGCCGGGTAACCCCTCCACCCTCCTTGCCAGAGGTAAGCCTAGAGACTGTCTGCCTGCAGGCAGGAGACAGCCTTGAGGCTCTCAGTCCTGTGGGATTGCTAAGTCTGGTTCTAGGAGGGAAGAATATTGTGTGGATTGCGGCCACACATTACTAAAGGACCATCAGATGATACAGAAATTCCAACACCTTCCCTTTTTTCTTTTTTTGAGACAGGGTCTCCCTGTAACCCCAGCTGTCTTGGAAGTCACTATGTAGACCAGGCTGGCCTTGAACTCACAGAGATCCACTGCCTCTGCCTCTCAAGTGCCGGCATTAAAGGTGTGTGCCACCACGTCCAGCTCAAAGTACTTAGATAGCAGAGGATAGTTCCTCCTTTTTTAATTAAAAAAAAAAAAATTCGGCTGGCCATGGTGGCTCATGACTTTAATCCCAGCACTCTAGAGGCAGAGGCAGATGGAACTCTTGAACTCTTATGAGTTCAAAGCCATCCTGGTCTACATGTGAGTTAAGGCAAGCTGGGGTTACAGGGAGACCATGTCTCAAAAAGACCCAAATTAAATACATAAATAAATAAATAAATAAATAAATAAATAAATAAATAAACAAACAAACCAGCCTTCTTTATTTTCTGCACCATAAACTTCATTTAAATTTAAGACATCTTTGGTAGATGTATGCACCTGAAAAAGCTACCACAAGCCTGGTGTGGTGGTGCACACCTTTAATCCCAGCACTCTAGGCAGAGGCAGGTGGATCTCTTTGAGTTCAAAGCCAGCCTGGTCTACATAGCAAGTTATAGGCCAGCCGGGGCTACTGGGAGACCCAGTCTCAAAAAAACAAACAAAAAACCTGCCACAAGCCAGACATTTATTTCACTCATAAGTTTATTTATGCTTCTTTATAGGAGACCTTTCCTTTCATACTGATCTTGGGAACCACTAATCTGCCTTTTGTCACTACAGATTGTGTTTCTAGAATTTTTTTTTTTTTCTGATCTTTTTGAGACAGGGTTTCCCTGGAGCTCCGGCTGTCCTGGAACTCACTATGTAGACCAGGGTGGCCTTGAACTCACAAAGATCCACCTGCCTCTGCCTCCCAAGTGCTAGGATTAAAGGCGTGCGCCACCATGCCTGGCTAGAATGTTATATAAATGAAATTGTACAGTATGCAGAAGATATTCATGTCAGGTTTTTTCCCTGTGGCATAATGCATTGGAGATTCTTTTTTTTTAATCTTTTTGAGACAAGGTCTCCCTGTACCTCTGGCTGTCTTGGAACTCACTCTGTAGACCAGGCTGGCCTTGAACTCACAGAGATCCTCCTGCCTCTGCCTCCCAAGTGCTAGGACTAAAGGCATGCACCACCACACCCGGCCTAACATTGGAGGTTCTTTGAGACTGCTCTGTAGCCCTGGCTCTCTTGGAACTTGTTACATAGGCCAGTGTGACTTTCACTTAACATTAAAATTTTTTTTTAATTTTTTTAAATTTTATTTATTTATGTGTATGAATGTACTGTCTGCATGTAGGTCTGTGCACCCATCTCGTGCAATGCTGCGGAGGTCAGAAGAGGGTGTCAGATTCCCCTGGAACTGGATTCAAAGATGGTTCTCAGCTGCCATGTGGGTGCTGGGGATTGAACCCGGGTCCTCTGCAAGAGCAGGTGGCGCTCTTAACTGCTAGACCATCTCTCCAGGCCCTAACGCCTTTAATCCTAGCACTTGGGAGGCAGAGGCAGGCGAATCTTTGTGAGTTCAAGGCCAGCCTGATCTACAGAGTGAATTCCAGGACAGCTGGGGCTACAGGGAGACCCTGTCTCGAAAAGACCAAACATAAATAAATAAATAAATAAATAAGAGAAAGAAAGAAAGAAAGAAAGAAAGAAAGAAAGAAAGAAAGAAAGAAAGAAAGAAAGAAAGAAAGAAAGAAAGAAAGAAAGAAAGAAAGATGATAGATAGATAGATAGATAGATAGATAGATAGATAGATAGATAGATAAATAGATGGTTCTTGACCACCAAGTGGGCGCTGGGAATCAAACCTGGGTCCTCTACAAGAGTAGTCACACTCTTAACCACTGAGCCATCTCTCCTGCCCAGATACTTTTAATGAATACACAGTCAAATGCTAGGACAAGTACTAGGTCCATTTTACTTCAAGAGTTTAGCATCTTTTTGTGTACAATCCTGGTGACTTGAAAACAAAACAAACAAACAAACAATACAGACTGGGTGTGGTGGTGCAAGCCTTTAATCCCAGCACTCAGGGAGGCAGAGGCAGGTGGATCTCTGTGAGTTCAAGGCCAACTTGGTGTACATCTAGGACAGCTGGGGCTACAGGGAGACCCTGCCTCAAAAAGACAAAAGCAAAACAAAACAAAACACCCAAATAAAAACAATACAGGTATTTGTCTACTTTGAAAATTAAGATGAAATGAAAGAACACTTTAAGAAAACATAAATCAAGTGCATATACACTTTCTCAATAGGAAATGGAAAAGCACCTTGATTAGGCAAAACTGCTAACAGACACTTGAACTTTATAAGAGAAGTCTCGAACTGTTGCTCTCACTATACATGAAAATTCAGATTATTTTGAAAACTAATTTTTATTAGTGATTCATTTTGCATAACTGGAGAAAAACAGCCTGTAAATGTATTTGTCCAGTTGTAATTCAGCTATGTGGATGATTTGGTTCCTGTTCTTCCCCTGAAACTCTAAAGTCACCCATTTAGTGTCTGTCCTTGAAACTGAAGCTGCAATGGCTAATTACTCTGGCAAGGAGGTAACAGTGTATCTGTACGGGAAAGGCAGAAAATCACATTTGAAAGTGTTCACATTATTTGTGACCACCATAAGTCAGTGTCTTCTTAAATGTTGATAGAATATATGGTTTTGCAGTGAATTCTGAATGGAGAAAGAGGAAAAAAATAAATAAAAAACCAAAACCTGAACTGTGACTTCTGCTTACTCGCATGCCTCAGAGATTAAGGTGAACACACTAGAGTTGGAGGAGGATGGGGTGGAGCAGCACTGTCCTGGTTTGCCAGCAGGATTTCCTAGGCTGTGTTGCCACTGTATTCGTTCTTAATAATTTCACTGCTTGTCTCCTATTCAACTGAGTGTGGTTGAGTGCAGTGATTTTTCCAAGATGTGAACAGTAGAAAATTTACCACTGCTTGCTTTCTCCTAGTCAGACTACTAAAAAGCAAATGAAATTAAAAGATAGAAAAAAGCAACTAAAGATAAGATAGGAAGAGATTCTGCCATAGTCTGAGATACTCAAAGAGTTGCCAAGTCTGAGGCCAAAAATGGGCTCTCAGGAGGACAGAGCATGTTTGCACCATGCTCAGTAAGCATGCTCTGTCCTGAAAATAGTATGGTAAGTCTAATCAGTAAAGCCTGCGTGGCTCTGTCATTTTTAGGATCCTAAAATTTGCTGTCAACCCAAATTTCTAATATATTTCCAAAATGAGACTCTTCTATTCTAATAATGGTGTATGCTGTAAGTGTCATATTCCTGCTTTAAAACTGGCCAGGCATGTTCTTCATTCAGTGTGTGTAATATTTGCAAGGGCTACTGACCTGCACATCTACTATTTTACTTTGTCTCTTCCCCTAAGAAGTTCTTCACTAATATTTCTAGTGTTGCTGGTAATAAGGAAAAAAGTAGCTGTGAGATTTTAAGAGAGGATGAGAAGAGGGAAGACCATGATGGAAGGGAACTATTCCTCTGATCTACACCGCTTGTTGAAATAAAAAGTCTACACTGGTTCTGAAAATGAAAACCACCTATGTACCTTATGTACACCTATGTACCTTACCTTAATAACAATGTTGCTTTTAATTTACTTTAGTGATTTGGTTTTATTCATGTAATCTGTTTTCTTTGCAGATTGTTTTTAAATTGTGAAATTTTTACTTCACTTGAAATGTATTATGTACTGTACTTTTAGAAATCTTATTTTATCACTGAGTAGAACTTTATTGTGTAAATGTACCATTATCCATTCATCAGATGAGGGACATTTAGGTTGTTTCCATTTCTTACTATGAAAAAAAAAAAAAAACCAGCAACAAACATGGCAACAAACAAGTATCTTTGTAGTAGAATGAGTCTGTTAGGTATATGCCAAGGAGTGGTATGGCCAGATCATAGGGTAGATTTATTTTTAGTTTTTTTTTTTTTAAGAGTTCTCTATACTATTTCGAGAGTGATTGCACCAGTTTGCAATCCCACCAACTGTGAATGAGGGCTCCCCTTTCCCTGCATCCACACCAGTATTTNCAGATCCTGCCTCACTGATCAGGATGAGAAATGAAGCTTTATTTTATTTATTTTTTTTTTTTTTGGTCTTTTTGAGACAGGGTCTCCCTGTAGCCCCAGCTGTCCTGGAACTCACTCTGTAGACCAGGCTGGCCTTGAACTCACAAAGATCCGCCTGCCTCTGCCTCCCAAGTGCTAGGATTAAAGGCGTGCGCCACCACGCCCGGCGATGTCATCTTTCTTTACTGCTGCATAGAACTCCATTGTGTAGGTGTACCACATTTTCTCTATCCACTCGTCAGTTGAGGAGCATTTGGGTTGGTTCCAGCTTTTTGCTATTGTGAACAGATCTGCAATAAACATAGCTGTGCATGTATCTCTACGGCAGGAAGAGTGTTGTGAGTATATACCCAGGAGTGGTATGACTGGGTCAGGTGATAAGCTCATTTAGAGTCTTCCAAGGGTTCTCCACAGTGCTTTCTTTAGTGGCTGTACAAGTTTACTTTCCCACCAGCAGTGGATGAGTGTTCCGCTTCCCCCATCAATGCTGTTTGTTTGTTTATTTGTTTGTCTTTTGAGACAGGGTCTCCCTGTAGCCCCAGCTGTCCTGGAACTCATGAAGTGGACCAGGATGGCCTTGAACTCCCAAAGATCTGCCGGAGTGCTGGGATTTAAGACATGCGCCACATGCCCAACCCCTTTGTTTCTTTTGAGCTCATTTATCTATGTGTTAGTTTGGGTCCAATCGGTAAAAGAGAAAGCATATGGTAGCAGTCATTTTAATAGTGTGCACTCAATAAAGGAAATAGTTTTGAGCCTTTGTTAGAGGCTTCACAAGCCAAAAGGGAGTCTTAGGAAAGTAATTTTAGTACAATAACTACATGAAGTTGCTTCGTATCCAGGACCCAGAACAAATGGAGGAAGTCTGAGGAAGTTCAGAACCTAGAAACCTGGAGGGATATGCACCTGGAGTCTCTGAGGAGATTGTGTTGCTTGGTGTTGCTGGGTTCTTGGGAGCTCCCCAGAGGGCCCTGGAGAAACTAGACTCAGTGGAGCCCAGCTCAGCTGCTGAGGTGCACTGCAAGGTTGGTTTTAGGAGTTTAGAAAGACACTGAGTGGAACCAACTGCTGACACCAAGAAACACCAACTCGGGGAGGAAGAAGTCCCTTGTAGCCTTCTCACACCTGTTTTCTCTTTAGCACCCCCTATTTACAGAACCTAGCAGGGAGCCCCCATCCAGCACTGGAAAAGCTGGATGGAGTTGGTGGTGTCCAAGCCTCAGCATCTCAATAGGGTTGGTGTGGGGCTGAGACAGTAACTTATGGGCACAGTCTAAAAGGATGATTATTTTTCCAAACATCTCCAGCATATTTAGTGGAAGATTTTCAGGTTATCTGGCTGCTTATATCAGTAGTTAGTAATGGCAATAGCTAAATAACATCTTTTCCAGCACATCTTGTGAAACCAGGCACTATTCTAAGAACATTACATTAACTACTTCCCAAAGCTTTAAAGTTCTGTTATTATGGGGCTGGAAAGATGGCCTAGTGGTTAAGAGTGCCAACTGCTCTTACAGAGGACCCGGGTTTGATTCCCAGCACCCACATGGCAGCTGAGAACCGTCTTTAACTCCAGTTCCAGGGGAATCCGACACCCTCTTCTGACCTCCGTGGCATTGCACAACATGGGTGCACAAACCTACATGCAGACAGTAATTCATACACATAAAAAAATAAATAAATTCTAACTCCTCTTCTTTATAAAAAAATAAAGTTCTGTTATTATTATTACTATTCCCTTTTACAAGGATGGAAATTGAATAGATAGAGTAGGTTATCTGTCCAAAGCCACACAGCTTGTAAATGGTGGAATTGGTGTCCTAATCCAGCCATTTTATGTTTGTTTCCCTAATTTGTTTATTTTTAAATCATGGCTTGCTGTGTAGAACAGGTTGGCTTCAAACTTACAATCTTCCTCTGGCCCCAGCCTTCTTAGTGTTAGGATTATGTTCCAGTGCTCTTAGCCTTTGTAGCCTGCGTGGTTTTTTTTTGTTTTTTTGTGTTTTTTTGTGGTACTGAAGATTTAACTCTGGTGTCAAATGCTAGGCAAGTGCTGTAACACTGATCTATATCCCAGCCCTTTAAACATTTCTTTTTCTTTTATTTTTAATTGATTTCTTTAGACCCCAAAGTAATGGGTTGCATTGTGGCAACATCATATACCCCACTCCCTTCCCCTCTGACCGTTCCTATTACATGTATTCCAGTCCTGGTTCCCATCTCATTAAGAGTTCTTTCTCTCGCCGGGCGTGGTGGCGCACGCCTTTAATCCTAGCACTTGGGAGGCAGAGGCAGGCGGATCTCTGTGAGTTCAAGACCAGCCTGGTCTACAGAGTGAGTTCCAGGACAGCTGGGACTACAGGGAGACCCTGTCTCAAAAAGACCAAAAAAAAAAAAAAAAGAGTTCTTTCTCTCACCTCATGATCCCCTTTCTAATTTGCTTTCTTACAAATCTCCATCTCTTTTTACTTTAAGACTGGGTCTTCACAGGTTTCTCAAGCTGTTCTCAAACTTTGAGTTCTCCTGCCTCAGCCTTTGAGTAGCTGAGATTATAGGCCTGAGTCATTAGGCTTGCCTATATCATACATTCTTTTTTTTTTTATTAATTGTATTTATTTCCGTATGTGTATGAGTGTACTGTCTGCATGCAAGTTTGTGCACCCGTGTCGTGCAATGCCGCGGAGGTCAGAAGAGGGTCTCTCGGATTCCCCTGGAACTGGAGTTCTCCTGGAATTGGAGTTTCAGACGGTTTTCGGCCGCCATGTGGGTGCTGGGGATCGAACCCGGGTCCTCTGTAAGAGTGGTCGGCGCTCTTAACCACTAGGCCATCTCTCCAGCCCCATACATTCTTCTTTTTAAATATTTGTTTTGAATTATTACATTATTAAATTAATTTTTTTTTTTTTTGTCTTTTTGAGACAGGGTCTCCCTTTAGTCCCAGCTGGCCTGGAGCCCACTCTATAGACCAGGCTGGCCATCACAGAGGTCTGCCTGCCTCTGCCTCCTGAATCATGGGATTAAAGGTGTGTGCCACCATGTCCGGCCTAAATTTAATTTTTTATTTTATGTGTATAAGTGTATTGCCTGCATGTATGTAAGTGTACTCATGTCATGCAATGCCTGTGGAGGTCAGAAGAGGGTATCAGATCCCCTGGAACTGGAGTTACAATGGTTATTAGCCGCCATGTGGGTGCTGGGAATCAAACCCAGGTTCTCTGCAAGAGCAGCCAGTGCTCTTAAACCACTAAGCCATTTCTTCAGTCCCTCCCCCTTTCTTTTTTAAAAAATTTTATTTATTTTTTATTTTTTTAAAGTAGTCTGCATGTAGGTTTGTGCACCCGTGTCGTGCAATGCCGCGAAGGTCAGAAGAGGGTGTTGGATTCCCCTAGAACTGGAGTTCTCCTGGAATTGGAGTTACAGATGGTTCTCAGCCATCATGTGGGTGCTGGGGATCGAACCCGGGTCCTCTGCAAGAGCAGTCGGCGCTCTTAACTGCTAGGCCATCTCTCCAGCCCTTTTTTTTTTTAATTTTATATTTTTTTATGTGTATGAATGTACTGTCTGCATGTAGGTTGGTGCACCCGTGTCGTGCAATGCCGAAGAGGATGTCAGATTCCCCTGGAACTGGAGTTAGAGAAGGTTCTCAGCCGCCATGTGGGTGCTGGGGATTGAACCTGGGTCCTCTGCAAGAGCAGTTGGCACTCTTAACTGCTAAGCCATCTCTCCAGCCCCAGCCCCCCTCCCCCTTTCTTAAAATAGTGTTTTGAGATAGGGTATCACTCTGTAGCCCAAACCCACCTTGGACTCAAAATCCTTCTGTTTCCACTTCCCAACTGCTGGGATTACATTTATACGTGGGATAACTGTACCTGACTTAAGTTGTTTGTTTCTTTGTTTGTTTCTTTGTTTCAGATCAAATGTAAAACTGTATTTTCTGTTGATAGATTTTTGTTTTGTGGTTTTGTTTTTTTTTTTGAGACAAGGTATCTTGTAACCCAGCCTGGCCTGAGTTTACTATGTAACCTTGAACTCCAGCCTTCACCTCTCTGTCCTGGGATTCTAGGCATGTGCCACCATGCCTGTCTTGTCCTTCACAGTTTAATTCTGTAGATTGACAAGCAGGCTTTATGTCTTCATTCTTTTTTTTTTTTTTTTTGTCTTTTCAAGACAGGGTCTCCCTGTAGCCCCAGCTGACTTGGAACTCACTCTGTAGACCAGGCTGGCCTTGAACTCACAAAGATCCGCCTGCCTCTGCCTCCCGAGTGCTAGAATTAAAGGCGTGCGCCACCAAGCCTGGCTTATGTCTTCATTCTAAGTCTTTAGTCAAACATTAGGCATAGTAGGTTTGAGAAGCCAACTCCCTGGTACAAAGCACTATAACCTTTATCCCAGTTAACAGAGGTTTTCAGGGAATATTCTTTACTGTTCCTTCTGATGATTTGGGGGATCAGCTATTGGTAAATGGCAGTATCTTGGCTGCCAGAGAGGTGGAGGAGAGAACTAAGGTTATGGATTGGCCATTAGGTAGTCAGTCACCCTAATCAGGGACCACTTAGCAGAAATAGAATGATTTGGTTGCTGTAGAGGGAGAGTGGACCTTACTGCGCAGCATGTTTCTGGGTGGGACTCTTATTGGCAGCTGTGTCACGTTGGATTCTTTTCCTGTCTTATTTAAGGCTAGTTTCTTTGAAGTCAGTGCAGGAAATGCCAGTGATTCATTCAGGCTTGAGGATTTCTCTTGCCTTAGTGTAGCAAGCAGAGGACTGGTTTATCTGGTAAGGAGTAAAGACTGCATGTATTCCAGGCACCTGACCACTTGAGTGCCTTCCTGTGATTTGCCAAAGATACTTGTTTTGCAGGCTGTCAAGTTTTTGGTGCCCTGTGGCAAGTGGGTGTAGTATGACCTTATCACAGCCTCTGCATGGGATGCAGCTGCACTGCATTCTACATTTAATGGGTGTTTGTTTGGCCTGTGCTTCTGTGATGGCCTTGCTGAAGAGTGAGGAAATAGTAGCTTTAATTTCCTCCTTTTCTAGGTGTCCTGCAGTGTGGCAATGTTTGTGGGGTTTTTTTTGTTTGTTTTGTTTTGTTTTTGTCTTTTTGAGACAGGGTCTCCCTGTAGTCCCAGCTGTCAGTCACTATGTAAACCAAGCTGGCCTTGAACTCAGAGATTCGCATGCCTCTGCCTCCCCAGTGCTGGGATTAAAGGTGTTGGCCACCCCAGCTCGTGACAGTGTATCTTAGAAACCTCTTGTTCCTTTTGTTCAGCTGTTCCCCTCATGTAGTGAAGTGGACTGTGGTTACTAACTGCACAGCTTAGCTCTCCTAAGCAGCAAGCAAGTACATCATGAGTGGCTGCCGTGTCTCCAGCAGAGCTGACTGTGTGTACTGCAAGATTTCCCTCCTCACCCATTTTTTAAAAAAATTTTTATTATTTTATGTGTATGACTGTACTGTCTGCATGTAGGTTTGTGCACCCGTGTTGTGCAATACCACAGAGGTCAGAAGAGGGTGTCGGATTCCCCTGGACCTGGAGTTAAAGACGACAATTCTTAGCCGCCATGTGGGTGCTGGGGATTGAACCCAGGTCCTCTGCAAGAGTATTCGGTGCTCTTAACCACTGAGCCATCTCTTCAACCTCCCCCACCCATTTTTTATTTGGAATAATTTCAAACCAATAGATACTTTACAGAATAATATAATACCCGAGTGTGGTGGTGCATGCCTTTAGTCCCAGCACTTGGGAGGCAGAGACATGTAGATCCCTGTGAGATGGAGGTCAGCTGGGGCTACAGGGAGACTATGTCTCAAAATAACAACAAAGAGCCCCTCCCCCAAACCAAAGCATAATATAATAAATACTTGTAAAGTCTCTGCCTAGATTCACCTATTAACATTTTGACATATTTACTCCTTATTCATTTTTTGAACCTTTTAACTATTGAGTATGTAAATCATATTGCTTCATCCTTAAATATTTTAGCAAATATTTCCTAAAAATAAGAGTATCTGTCCTATATTGCACACTACTCTGTACTTGAAAATCTACCATTGGGGCTGGAAAGGTGGCTCAGCGGTTAAGAGCACTGTCTGCTTTTGCAGAGCATCCGGGTTCGATTCCCAGCACCCACATGGCGGCCAAGAACCGTCTTTAACTCCAGTTCCAGGGGAATCCAACACCCTCTTCTGACCTCCGTGGCATTGCATGACACGGGTGCAACTTACATGCAGACAGTATATTCATACACATAAAAAAATAATTAAAAAAGAAAATCTACCATTGATGTAATACATATCATATAAAAAATATTTATTGTCATTCTCTTTCTCTATTCAAGATCCATTGAAGAGCCAGGCGTGGTGGTGTACACCTTTAATCCTAGTACTTGGGAGGCAGAGGCAGGCGGATCTCTGTGAGTTCAAGGCCAGCCTGGTCTACAGAGTGAGTTCCAGGCCAGCTGGGGCTACAGGAAGACCTTGTCTCAAAAAGACAAAAAAAAGGGGGGGGGGGATAACAGGTAAATAAATCCTCTTTAGCCAGTTAGGTTATATCTGACCATCCACTAAAAAAACGCAAAAAATTACCAAACCCTCTAATATCACACAATTCTCATAAAATAATATTATCCCTCCTACTCCGAAACCAACTGGTATGTTACAGTGTAGGAAAATGAGTAAACCTATTATTACAACATAGCAAACCCAAAAAAACCATTACAATCCAGCACTGAGTAAACATAAAAGATACCTCGAAAACATTACACGGATCTCTAGTCGACAACACCCGGCAACACACGATGATTGCTTGCACAAATACAACAGAGGTCAGAAAGAGGAGAATGTCGGTAATTATCCCTGAGACAATGGAGTTAAAGACGACATCTTAGCCGCAAATGTGTAGCATTGGGAGTTGACCAGGATCCTTCTCGCCAAAAAGTATATCTAGTCGAGTGCCTTCGATATCGGTGAAGGCCACCACTCTTCAAACTCCCCAACCATGTTATAATATTTTGGAATAATTTGTCAAACCAATAGATACTTTACAGAATAATATAATACCGAGTGTGGTGTGGATGCCTTTAGTCCCAGCACTTGGGCAGGCAGAAGAATGTAGACTCTGTGAGATGGACGAGTCAGCATCTGGGGCTACAGGAACTATGTCTCAATAAAAAAGAGCCATCCCAAAACTAAAGACATAAATATAATAAATACTTGTAAAGTCTCTGCCAGAGATTAATATTAACATTTTGACATATTTACTCCTTATTCATTTTTTGACCTTTAAAACTATTAGTAATGTAAATCATATTGCTTATCACTTAAATATTTTAGCAAATAATTTCTAAAAATAAGAGTATCTGTCCTATATTGCACACTACTCTGTATCTGAAAATCTACCATACATGGGGGCTGGAAAGTGGCTCAGCGGTTAAGAGCATGTCTGTTTTGCACAGAGCATCCGGTTTGATTCCAGCACCCACATGGCGGCAGAACGTCTCTTAAACTCAGTTCCAGGGGAATCAACACCTCTTCTGACCTCCGTGGCATTGCATGACCAGGGTGCAACTTACATGCAGAAGTATACGCTCAACACATAAAAAAAGAAAAATCAAAAATTAGGATGTCATACAACATATAAAAAATAATTTAATAAAGAAATGTATTCCTGGAATTATCCTGAATTATAAACACAAAAAACAAAAAATTGAAGAGCCAGGCGTGGTGGTGTACACCTTTAATCCTAGTATTGGGAGGCAGAGGAAGGCGGATCTCTGTGAGTTCAAGGGCCAGCCTGGTCTACAGAGTGCAGTCCAGGCCAGCTGGGGTACAGGAAGACTTGTCTCAAAAGACAAAAAAAAGGGGGGGGGGGAGGCTGGAGAGATGGCCTAGTGGTTAAGAGTGCCAACCGCTCTTGCAGAGGACCCGGGTTCAATCCCAGCACCCACGTGGTGGCTGAGAACCATCTTTAACTCCAGTTCTAGGGGAATCCGCCTTCTGACCTCCGCTGACCTCCGAGGCACTGCACGACTTGGGTGCACCAACCTACATGCAGACAGCACATTCATACACACACACCAAAAAAAAAAAAAAAAAAAAGAAAGAAAAAACTCCATTGAAGAATCTTGTGGGCATCTATTGTCTTGCTTTTGTCAGGTCTTTGGCTTTCATTAGCCTTAATTCTTTACTCTTGAATGCTTTCTTTTTAGAAAAGATTTTTATTTATGTGTCTGTGTAAGTGTACATGTGTAGGGTTTGAGAGGACAGGACACTGTAGGCTGGGAGCAATTCAAGAGTTGGCTCTCTCCTGTACCGGTGGGTTCTGTGAATCAACATGGATCTCTCTGAAGGACAGTTCTCTTAATTGCTAGATTCTCTCCAGCCCCTTGATTGAATGCCTTCTTTAGTGTTCATAGCACTGACACCTTAAAAGCATTCAGGTTGGGGCATGTACATACTACATATACATACATACTGGCAAAACATGCATACACATAAAAATAATTTTTTGTGTTTTGAGACAGGGTCTCCCTGCAGTCCCAGCTGGCTTGGAACTCACTCTATAGACCAGGCTGGCCTTGAACTCACAGAGATCCGCCTGCCTCTGCCTCCTGAATACTGGGATTAAAAGCGTGAGCCACCATGGTTGACTAAGTTTTATATTATGAAAATGATAAAGAAAAATAAATGTGAGGGTTTGTCTTTTATGGTATTTATACTGCCATGAAGCCTAAAGATATAGTGCTCTTTGGCTTCAGATAAATCTAGAAATCATTAGCAGCATTCTGCCAGCTGCCTGACTTTGGGGAAGTTTACTCACTTGAAAGATAGAAAGAGAGGGCTGGAGAGATGGCCTAGCGGTTAAGAGCGCCGACCGCTCTTGCAGAGGACCCGGGTTCGATCCCAAGCACCCACATGGCGGCCCGAAAACCTCTGAAACTCCAATTCAGGAAAACTCCAGTTCCAGGGGAATCCGAGAGACTCTTCTGACCTCCGCGGCTTTGACGACACGGGTGCACAAACCTGCATGCAGACAGTACATTCATCGACATACAGAAATAAAAAAATTAAAAAAAAAGACAGAAGAGTGGGGGTGGGGGTGGGGAATGGTGCAGCCTTTAATCCTAGCATTGGATGGAGGCAGAGGCAGGCGGATCTCTGTGAGTTTAGGCCAGCCTGGTTTATAAGNGAGTTCAAGGCCAGCCTGGTCTACAGAGTGAGTTCCAGGACAGCCAGAGCTACAGGGAGACCCTGTCTCAAAAAGACCAAAAAAAAAAAAAAAAAAGATAGACTACTAAAAATTGTTTAAATGGTTATGTGATGCTCACAGTAAAATACTGTGTAAATATTTGAATGAATGTAGGAGGGGGTAGTACTACCTCATTCTGTCATGTGGCCTATTGGAACATTCATTTCTGTGACTTGCCTGACCTCTGAAGGTTTGTGTTCTTCCTGGACTGAAGGCATGAGAATGAGACAGAGCTAGGTTCATGAAAAGAAGTAGGAAGACTGACAGCATTAGCTGCTAGTCTAGTCTGTGGAGTAGTGGAAAATAAGGGTGAATAAGTGACTAGAGGGCACTCAGTGAACTTGGAAAGTTAAGCCAGAGACTCCGATCTAATACTTTAGGGAAAGAGGAGAGACGAGTTTAAAAAAGAGAGTGGCGGGGCTGGAGAGATGGCTCAGCAGTTAAGAGCACCGACTGCTCTTGCAGAGGACCTGGGTTCGATTCCCATGGCGGCTAAGAACCGTCTTTGACTCCAGTTTCAGGGGAATCCGACGCCCTCTTCTGACCTCCATGCATTGCATGACATGGGTGCACCAACCTACATGCAGACAGTACACTCATACACATAAAAAAATAATAATAAACTTAAAAAAAAAAAAGAGTGGCGTAGCCAGGCCTCGTGGAGCATGCCTTTAATCCCAGCACTGGGGAGGTAGAGGTAGGTGGATCTCTGTGAGTTCAAGGTCAGCCTGGTCTACAGAGTGTGTTCCAGGACAGCTGGTACTAAAAGGGAGACCCTGTCTCAAAAATACCAAAAAAAGGGGGAAAAAAAAAACTAAAAAAAGAGAGTGGCGTCTGTGGAGGCTGCTGAGGGACTTTTCCTGGTTTAGAGGCTGAATCCTCACACTGTAGGGCTCCTCAGTGCTGACAAAGTTGGGGGTGTGGTTTGGCATTCTTGCCACTGGAGACCAGTATTTCTGCCCCCAGTGACTCTTCCTGCTCTGTCACTGACTCAGCCCATTGGCCTGGCCCTCATGGCTTCGCTTCTGGTTGCCTTGTGATCCACAGAGGAGTTCCTGGGCCGCCTCCGATGATGAGAACCTGAGCTGAGGAACAGTGAACGGGATGTGGGAATGAGCAGAATTTCTGTCCCTTTGACCCTTCCCTAAGTAGACGCTAGTTCAAGTTCAGACTATAGGGGATCACCGTCCTAGCTTGTGGGGCTGTCTACCAGGAGGTAAGTCAAGACGGTTCCTGCCCTTTCCCTGCTTTTCCATCGGTTGGCTTTTTCTGTGCTCGTTCTCTGTTACTTTTTCCCTGATCCAGATTCTACGGAGGATATTATCATGGAGCAAATAAGCTGTTATAGGAGGTGGATCATGTATATGTAATACACATATTTTTCTCATTGTGGGGAGAAGGTCCATAAATTTTCACTGTCCCCTGCTTTGAGGTGAGTTGTCCAGAAGACGTGGGCTATGGCGCCATTCTAGGAATGCTTTCATGTTCAAGTTAGCTTCCTTCCCTTTAACCAGGGAAAGAAAGGAAGAAGTAAAAAGCTGAGTAGAAGAGTATGTCTTGTGTTCTGTGCTGGAACATGGTTGTCTGGGTTTCTGGACACTTGGTAACTAGCCGTGTGACCAGGGATCTCAGTGGATAGAGCTTTCTCCTGTGGAAGAGTGAGCACTTTGGGTCATATAATCTCTGAGATTTTTTTTCCAGAGTCAAAGTTAACATAATACACGGTGATAGGTATCATTCATATTTTGTCTCCTCCATTTGTAAGTTTGTCCCTGTCCGAATAACTGTTCACAGTCTTTATATTCATTGTGGTATACTGTTGCTACAGAGGACCTGGGTTCGATCCCCAGCACCCACATGGCGGCCAAGAACCGTCTGAAACTCCAATTCCAGGAGAGCTCCAGTTCCAGGGGAGTCCGACACCCTCTTCTGACCTCCGCGGCATTGCACAACATGGGTGCTCAAACTTGCATGCAGACAGTACATTCATGCACATACAGAAATAAATAAAAAATTTAAAAAAATAAAAAAATAAAAAATAAATTTATGTGGGGAAAAAAAGAGAGAAATAATAGCTTGTATGTAAAAAGAAGTAGCACATACCAGTATTGTCAATTCAACATACTTTGCAACCTAAATGTCCAGGCAGAGCAAAATGGGAAAATAAAGTTGTGGAATAGTCTAACTAGGAGACTTTTCTTAAGGCTTTAAAAATGTGGGGAATCATTCATTAACTAATCTGAACAAATATCAAAAGATTTTGTGGGAGGGTGTTATTGGGGATTAAATTCAGGGCTTTGTATATCCTAGACAAACACTCTACCACTGAGCTATATCCTCAGGTGCCCCTTCCCCTATTTTTTGTTACTATACGTGTGTGTGTGTGTGTGTGTGTGTGTGTGTGTGTGTGTGTGTTTGAGACAGGGTCTTCCTGTAATCCCAGTTGGCCTGGAACTCACTATGTAGACCAGGCTGGCATTGATCTCATAGAGGTCCACCTGCCTCTGCCTCCTGAGTGCTGGGATTAAAGGAATGCACCACTACTCCTGGCTCATTTATAATTTTTTTTTTTAAGATTAAAACAGCTTTTTAAAATGTGTGAGTTTACCATGTGTGGGCCTGATGCCTGGGGAAGCCAGAAGAGGGTGTTGGAGCCTCTGGAACTGGAGTTACAGATGGTTGTTAGCTGCCATGTGGGTGCTGGCAACCACACCAGATCTTTAAGAACAGCCAACTGCTGAGCCATTACTCCAGCCCCTAGTAATTTTTTTTTTAGTGAGTTAATGAAGCACAGTTATAAAATTTAAAAACAGAGTTAATATGTAGAACTTATCTTATTTCCAGGACACATTTGGGTTGTAGACAAAATCAGTAGTGAGGGAACCTACATTTTACTCAGGTTTCTAATACGTGAGCTTTCTCAAGGACATTTAACAACTGTTAAACATGGCCCTTCTGTCCTCATCTTTAAAACAATTTAGGGGGACATGATAGTATATCCCTGTATCTAGCACTTGGGAGGCAAGGGCAGGAGAATTAGAACTTCAAGCCCAGCCTCTGAGACATAGAAAGTTCAAAATCAGCCTGGATTACATGTGACCTTGTCTCAAAAAAACAAAGAGAACCAAACTAAAAAACTGAAGAGTTTGTTCAAGGAGATAGATTTCACAAGTCCGTATACAATTGTGTATTTCTCTTTTTTTGTTTTGTTTTATTTTGTTCTTGAGACAAGGTCTCCCTGTAGCCCCAGCTAGCCTGAAACTCACTATGTAGACCAAGCTGGCCTTGAACACACAGAGATCTGCCTGCTCTGCCTCCCCAGTACTGGGATTAAAGACATGTGCCACCATGTCCATGTCTCATGACATTTTCATGTGTGTATGTATGTGTGTGTGTATATGTATGTATGTATGCATGTATTTTCACCACACTCACTCTCTGTTCCCTCTCTTTTCTCCCACTCCTGCTGATCCCCTTCTTCTTCTCAGTTAGCTCCTCTTTCATGTCTTTTATAATTTTCTTTCATGACTCAGTGAATTTCATTAGGGTTACTTAAAGGAGCATGGACACCTTGCCAGTGCCTGTAACACCTAAGAAAATGTCTCCCTCCTTCATCAATCATTAGATCCTCAGGGAGGGGTAATTTCTCATGAGCCCCTTCCTCCTCCTTGACAAGATATTATCAGGCCCAATCTTGTACAGATCTTGTACAAGTAGTCTCAACTTCTGTAAATTCTTTTTTTTTTTTTTTGNCCTCCCCCCTTCCTCCCTCCCCTCCCTTCCTTCCTCTCCTGTCAACAGTTGTAGGTTTGGAATATGGCTGAAGGGTTAGGTCAGAGTTTAAGGCCAGCCTGGGCTGGGTAGTGAGTACTGAGCCAGCCCGGGAAAGCAAGATCCTGTCTCAAAACAAAACCAAGCTCAACAACTCAAGATTTGAGGGAGTAGGGACATGCTTGTGTGAGTGTGCTTCACTACTAGGGGTAGCAGTGGGATTTCTTTTCACCCCTAAATTACAGTGATGCCTTTCTTCTTGCAGCCACAGCTGGGTGATCAAACATGAAGTAGTATAGTGGTACACACCTTTTATCCCGGCACTATGAGTTCAGGGCCAGCCTGGTCTACGTAGTCAGGAAGACCCTGTCTCAAAAAAAATAAAAAAATTAAAGCTGAGAACTGGAGAGACGGCCTAGCGGTTAAGGACACCGACTGCTCTTGCAGAGGACCTGGGTTCAATCCAGGTGGCTGAGAATCGTCTTTAACTCCAGTTCCAGGGGAATCCGACACCTTCTTCTGACCTCCCGCAGCATTGCATGACATGGGTGCACAAACCTGCATGCAGATAGTACATTCATACACATACAAAAATAAAAAAAAAAATTCCCCCCCCAAAATAGAGCCATATCATAGTACTTTTCTGTACTTATTCTTTGTGTGTATATGTGCTACTGGGATTTGCATATAGAGATCAGAGGACAGCTTTGTGGAGTTGGTTTTCTTCTTCCATCTTTATATCTTTATGGGGCATCTGGGGATAAGCCCAGGTTGTCAGGCTGTGCTGAGCTATTCTGCCAGCATGGTTTTTGTTTTGCTTTTTTTGGTCTTTGGTAGCCTCCAGCCGTCCTGGAACTCTGTAGACCAGGCTGGCCTCTGCCTCCCAAATGGTAGAATTAAAGGCATGCGCCACCACGCCCGGCTGTTTTGCTTTTTATATTTAGTAGCAAGCTAGCCTAGTGTAGCAGCACATGCCTATAATTCCAGCACTCAGCCAGGTGTGGTACCTCTTGTCTTTTTTTTTTTTTTTTTTTAGAAAGGGTCTCCCTGTAGCTTTGGCTGTCCTGGAACTCATTATGTAGATCAGGCTGGCCTTGAACTCACAGAGATCCCCCTGCCTCTGCCTCCCAAGTGCTAGGATTAAAGTCATGGGCCACCATGACTGTCTTTCTCTTGTCTTTAATCCCAGCACTTAGTCTGAAACAGGAAGACAGACTGGACTATACAATGAGACCTTGGTACACGCCTATACTAGCAGTCATTTGGGGGAGGAGGCAGAGAGAGCAGAAATTCAAGGCTTTGGCTACATAGCAAGTTTGAGGCCAGCCTGGGCTTAATGAAACCCTGTCTCAAAAAAAAGAAAAAAAAAAAAAAAGAACAGAAGAAGGGAAGAGGAAAGAAAAAGAAAGCAGTACATCTTCAGTGTTTCAGCCTAATAATAGGGGTGGTCTTTTGACTTCATTTGTGCACTTTTGAGGTCTTTCAATGTCATATAATAGACCTATGCTATGTAGAAATTTATGTGAAAATGAGCTGTAACATGGCTATACTGTAGTCTGTTGGGACTCAGTTAAACTCCATTGAGAAACTTTCCTTTAGATGTTAAATGTGGGTTATTGTTATTTAGGTCCAGACCATATGGTTGCAGCTAGTAACTGCCATTAGAGAACAAATACAGCCATAACCGTACATAAATGAGTGTGGCTGTGTTTTGGTAAAACTTGACTTACAAAATAGGGGCTGCCTACAGGCCATTGTTTGCTGACCTGTGAGTTTGGGAAGTACACTTGACAGAATAAGAGGCCTATCTCTGATGAGAAGTTGTTAAAAAATGTTGGAGGTCTGTTGCTTAATGACTTTGGTACCTTAGCCTCTCTGAGACAGCCTGTTAAAATCACATGACAGTACAGTCATAAGAAAGAAGCATAACTGGGGCTGAAGAGGTGGCTTAGCAGTTAAGAGCACTGACTGCTGTTGCAGAGGACAGGCTTCAGTTCTCAGAACCCATGAGGTGGCTAGCAACAATCTATAACTCTAGTTCCAGGAGATCCAGCGCCTTCTTCTGGCCTCTGTGGACTCACATGGTGCAGTTATATACATGCAAGCAAAACACACATATTAATCCAAAAGTTTTTCTGAAGAAACATTTAAAAAAAGAGAAATAAGGGGGCCAGAGATGTGGTCCAGGGGTTAAGAGCATTTGGTGTTCTTCCAGATACCGGGGTTCAGTTCCCAGTACCTACATGGTAGCTGTTTCCTCCTCTCTGGCCTTCACCAGCACTACATACCACTGAACACACGGCCAGTCAAAATCCAAAAATAAAAATAAATCATTTTTTTTTTTTAATTGAAAAGACTGGGACTGGAGAGATGGCCTAGCGGTTAAGGGCACTGACCGCTCTTGCAGAGGACCCGGGTTCGATCCCCAGCACCCACATGGCAGATGAAAGCTGTCTTTGACTCCAGTTCCAGGGGAATCCGACACTCTCTTCTGACCTCCGTGGCATTGCACGACACAGGTGCACAAACCTACATGCAGACAGTACATTCATACACATATGAAAATAAAAATTAAAAAAAAAATTGAGGGCTGGAGAGATGGCCTAGCGGTTAAGAGCCGGAAGCTGAGAGATCAAGGCAGCTGGTCTGCATAGTGAGTTTCAGGCCAGCTGGGGCTATAGGGCTACTTTCTAAAAAAAAAAAAAAAA
>VZQC01008082.1:901392-932329 GCA_009823505.1 Rhizomys pruinosus | reverse complement strand
TTGTTGCTTTTTTTTTTTTTTTTGGTCTTTTCAAGACAGGGTCTCCTTGTAGCCCCAGCTGTCCTGGAACTCACTCAGGCTGACTTTGAACTCACAAAGATCCACCCTCCTCTGCTTCCCAAGTGCTAGGATTAAAGGCGTGCGCCACTGTGCCCGGCTTGGATTAACTTTTTATAAAATTTATTTTGGGGGCTGGAGAGATGGCCTAGTTAAGAGCACCGATTGGTCTTGCAGAGGACCTGGGTTCGATTCCCAGCACCCACATGGCAGCTGAGAACTGTCTTTAACTCCAGTTCCAGGGGAATCTGAGGCCCTCTTCTGACCTCTGTGGCATTGCACGACACGGGTGCACAGTCTTGCATGCAGATAGTACATTCATACACATACAGAAATAAATAAAATTAAAAAAAAATTAAGAATGTTTAAAAAAATAAAATAAATAAAATTTAAAAAAATTTTTTAATTTATTTTTGTCTTTTTCAAGACAGGGTCTCCCTGTAGCCCCAGCTGTCCTCACTCTGTAGACCAGGCTGGCCTTGAACTCACAAAGATCCGCTTGTCTCTGCCTCCCGAGTGCTATGATTAAAGTGTGCCCTACCATGCCCGGTTAAAAATTTATTTTAATCTTATGTACATGAGTATTTTGCCTGCATGTATGTATGTAAGTGCACCCATGTCATGCAGTACCCATGGAGGCCAGAAGAGGACATCAGCTCCCTTGGAATTGGAATTATGAGAGGTTGTTAGCTACCATGTAGGTGTTAGGAAGGTGGCTGGTCCTCCGGAAGAGCAGTCAGTGCTCTTAACCTCTGAGCCATCTCTCCACCTCCCACAGATTCACTTTGAAAATATAGTTTGAAGCCTTCTAGTTATTAAAAAGTCTTAACAAGCCAGATGTGGTGGCACATGCCTTTAATCTCAGCACTCAGGAGGCAGAGGCAGGTAGATCTCTGAGTTCCAGGCTAGCTGGGGATATGGAAGGACGGTTCAATGGTTAAGAGCACTGAAAGCTCTCACAGATAACCTGGGTTTAGTTCCTAGCACCCACAGGGCAGCTAATAACTATCCATAATTCTAGCTCCAAGGAATCCAACACCTTCCCCTGGCCTCTGGAGGCATTTCACACAGATGCAGTAACATACAAGCAAAGCACTGGATTAAAGCAAAGTGCGAGATCTCCTGAGCCCAGCGGCCCAACACCCCCCCACCCCCCCACCCCCGCCAACTGAGATTACGAAGAAGCATCTGAAGGAGGCAAGCAAAGCAAGCCTTCAACACAGTGAAGAGGCATTTAGGACTCACATTGGAATACAGGCAAGGAGAAGCACATATGCCAGGATCACGAAGAAGAGACTACACTGGAAAGGGGCAGGATAATCCCATGCCAAGCTTTACCATCCCTATGGAAGACTCCTGCAGTGGGATCCCTCCGGGGATGCCCCAGGACACAGACATCAGAAACACAATTGGGAACATACTTAAAGAACTACAAGATCATAAAGAACAAATTAAAGAACTAAGAAAAGAGAATGAGGAACTCAAGAAGGACCGAGAGAGAGAGTGACAAGCTCCGGAAGGAAGTAAAGCAAAGTGCTGAGATTAAAGGTGTACACCACCACACCTGCCCTTCAGCCTCTTAATAGTAGATAGAACTTGCCTCTGTTACCAAGTAGTGTTAGACATTCCCATATACTATCTTGTTAACTCCTTGTATTAGTCACTTTTCTGTTGCTGTGATAAAACCACCATGAGCAAGGGAACTTATAAAAGGAAGAGTTTATTTGAGTTTACGATTGACTGTCCCAGGGAATCCGAGTCCATTGTGGCGGGAGGCATGGTGGCTGGGGCTGGAGCAGCAAGCCGAGGGTCACATCTCAGGAAGCAATGAACACAGGAAGCAGAGAGAGGGAGATTGGAGACCATGAGGCTTGTTAAACTCACTAAGCCTGCCCCCAATAACGTACTTCCTCCAGCATGGCCACACCTTCTAAGACCTCCAAGAACAGTGCCACCAACTGGAGACACAATGTCTGAATACTTAAAGCCTATGGGGGGACACTTTCATTTAAACCACCACACTCCTTAATAAGAGAAAAATATTATGATTTCCATTTTACTGATGAAGAAAATGCGGGTACAGCAAGGTAAATAACTAGCCCATGGTTGCACAGCTAATAAATTATAGGGCTGCATTAAAAAAAATTTTTTTTACATGTATGAATGTACTATCTGCATGTAGGTTGATGCACCCATGTCGTGCAATGCTGCAGAGGTCTGAAGAGGGCGTCAGATTCCCCTGGAACTGGAGTTAAAGACGGTTCTTAGCCGTCATGTGGGTGCTGGGAATCAAACCCTGGTCCTCTGCAAGAGCAGTTGGCGCTCTTAACTGCTGAGCTGCATTTTGAATTGGGCCAACTTTACTCCAGATCTCATGTTATTAGATATTGTGCCGTGTTTCTCCCTTCTTGCTTTCCTCCCTTTCCTCCCTTCCCCTTCCTCCCTTTCCCTTCCCCTTCCCCTTCCTCCCCTTCCCCTTCCTCCCATTTCCCTTCCTCCCCTTCCCCTTCTTCCCCTTCCCCTTCCTCTCCCTCCCCTTCCCCTTCCTTCCTCCCCTTCCCCTTCCTCCCCTTCCTCCCCTTCCCCTTCCTCCCTTTCCCCTTCCCCTTCCTCCCTTTCCCCTCTTCCCCTTCCCTCCCCTTCTCCCCTCTCCCCTTCTTCCCTTCCCCTTCCCCCTTTTCCCTCCCCTTTCCTTTCCCTCTCCTTCCTCCCCTTCCTCCTTCTTCCTCTTCCCCTTCCCTTTCCTCTTCCCCTTCCCTTCTCCCTCCCTTCCTCCCCTCCTCCCTTTCCCCTTTCTCCTCCCCCTTTCCCTTCCCCTCCCCTTCCTTTCCCCTATCCTTCTCCCCCTTCTCCCTCTTCTTCCCCTTTTTCCCCCCTCCTCCCCTTCTCCTTCCTCCCCTTCCCTCCTCCTCCTTCTTCCCCTTCTTCCCCTTCCCTTCCCTCCTTCCCTCCCTCTGTCCCTCCCTCCCTCCCTCCTTCCCTCCCTCCTTTCTTTCTGTGTTTTGTTTTGTTTTGGTTTGGCACAAGTTCTCATTCTATAGCCCAGGCTGACTCAAAATGCACTATGTGACCCAGGCTGGCTTCAAGTCACAGCAATCCTCCTGCCTCAACCTCCCAAGTACTAGGTATTACAGGTCTGTACTAGCATACCCAGTATTATGCCATATTGCATTCCCATCTGTACTTCCTACAGTTAGGACCCATATCATTGGTCTTGGAGCTCCCTTCTCCTCTTTAGGAAACCTTGATTGTCACCTCCTGGATAAAATCTGAAATATTAGCCGGGCATGGTGGTGCACACTTGTAACCCCAGCACTCGGGAGGCAGAGGCAGGCGGATCTCTGTGAGTTCAAGGCTAGCCTGGTCTACAGAGCAAGCTCCAGGCCAGCTGGGATTAAAGGGAGACCCTGTCTCAAAAAGACCCCCCCCCAAAAAAATCTGAATTATTTATCATGATGTAAGTCCTTCATAATTTGTTCCTGCTTATCCTTTAAAGACTACACGCCCGGCTTCTTAAGCAGTTTTGATAACACCCTTACCTACCCTGTCCAGTCCAGCTTTAAAGTTACTTTGGGTAGGGCTAGAGAGATGGCTCAAAGATTAAGAGCATTGGCTGCTTTTGCTGTAGACTCAGGGTTCAATTCCTGTACCCACATGGAGGCTAACAACTGTCCATAACTCCAGTTCCATGGGATCTGATGCCTTCTTCTGACCTCAGAGCATTGGACAACACACATGTGGGCAATATACTCATGCACATAAAATAAAAAAAAAAAAAGAATTTAAAAGTTATATTGGGGCTGGAGAGATGGCTTAGTGGTTAAGAGCACTGACTGCTCTTTCAGAGGACCCGGGTTCGATTCCCAGCACCCACATGGTGGCTAAGAACCGTCTTTAACTCCAGTTCCAGGGGAATCCGACGCCCTCTTCTGACCTCTGCAGCATTGCACGACGCGGCTGCACCAACCTACATGCAGACAGTACACTCATACACATAAGAAGTTAAAAAAAAAGTTCTTTCTGTGTAAAGCTTTCCGTGTGTGTCTCCCACAGCTTTTCTAAATCAGTAGTCTTCTGTCTCCCCACTGTCTTCCTCAGCATGAGAATTCTAGAGGTCTCTTTAGCTCCCCACCTTCCCATAGCCCTGCATGCTAAGAGCACTAGAGAAATAGCTCTTAGACCTTGTACTTCACATCTATAATTTTTTTTTTTTTTTGGCTTTTTGAGAGAGTCTCCCTTTAGTCCCAGCTGTCCTGGAGCTCGCTCTGTAGATCAGGCTGACCTTGAACTCACAGAGATCCGCCTGCCTCTGCCTCTGCCTCTGCCTCTTAAGTGCTGGGATTAAAGGCATGCACCAGCACATCTGGTCACATGTGTAATTCTAGCACTAGGGAGGCTGAGGAAGGAGGATCAAGACTTTGAGGCCAGCTTGAGCTACATAGTAAGACCCTGTCTTCCTAACCCCACAAAAAAGGGAAAGAAAGGAAAACTAATTTGTTTCATTTCTGTTTCACAATCTAGACTCTGCTTCTACAACTGCCCTGTTTTCTGGGATAGATTTACCATTGTGCCAGTCATCTTTTCAAAAGCCCACATGGGGGCTAGCAAGGTCACTCATCCAGTAAAGATGATTGCTGTCCAGCCTGAGGGCTTGAGTTTGATCCCTGGGACCTACTTGGTAAAAAAAGTTATTCTTTGATCTTCATATACCCTCCAATTGCCCCCCCGTAAGTTAAAAAAGGTCAAAAAACCCCATGAAAGGAAACAGCCCGAACTGATCAGAGTCCAAAACAACATCTCCAGAGAAAGTAGAATGTTTTGCTTCTTGCCCACTTGCGCCCCTTTTCTAAAGCCTAGGGAACAATATGCAGAAGAGGGGGCGTGGTGGAATATAAGGGCTGCAATTGGGGTGAATTATGAAACTACAGCAATATGGACTGGATTCTTATTTGATCAACATGCTTGTACATACAAGCCCCTCCAGCTGGACAATGGGGACCTTGGGCTGTATAAGTTTGGGCATAGCTGCTTGCAAATTGGTTTTACATGAAAGATGCTTGTATTCATTACTTATTACTTGGAAAAAAAAGGCAAAAAGAAAATAAAAGTTTTTTAAAGCCCACACTGGGTTCACCTCAGGACCCTTCCATTTCCTCCCACTGTCACTACGAGTTGGTCTTCCAGTGCCATCCCACCTTCCTTTCAGCATCCCTCAAGCCTGGATTCTTTGGCTTTATGATATGGTTAGGGATATGTTTCTTATTCTATGAGATTAAAGGTTTAAAGCCTCTGCAGTTAATTTCTGAATCCTACCACAGTGACGTAGATAGACATGTTTATACTTGAATATCCCTGATTATATTTCTTTAATTCTAAGAAAAGATATATATGTGTGTGTGCAATATATTGTAATCATATATATATATATGAATTGGTATCTCAAAAAAAGATTTATCTCTCTCTAAAAGGGGGAAATTTCAGTTAGAGAAATTACTTGTGTAAAATTTTGCAGTGGTTCCAGATACATGTGATTTACTCTGTCTGATAAGTTACTAAATTACTTAGTATCTTTGAAGACTAGGGAAATGAGATCTGTACTCCCCTTTTCATGAGCTGTGGCAGAAACAGAATGAACAACAATGCAGAAATGCTTTGCTTACATATAGAGGCCTGAGATATGGAGAGCCCTGATTAGGCAACTAGAATTTAAGTCTGGCTCCGTAACCTTGGTTGTTAATCTCGAAGGGCAAATGTTTTCTTATTGAGCATTATTAGGTCCTTACCTATAAATTTAGAAGAAACATGCTAGTTTCTCAGGGCTCTTCTGTAGGAGATTGAGATTGACTGAGATATAAGATGTAGCTTATATAGCTTTTTTTTTTTTTTTTTTTGGTCTTTTTGAGACAGGGTTTCCTTTAGTCCCACCTGGCCTGGAGATCGCTTTGTAGATTTTTTTTGCCTTTTTGGGTCTCCCTTTAGTCCTAGTTGGCCTGGAGCTCACTATGTAGACCAGGCTGGCCTTGAACTCACAGAGATCCACCCGCCTCTGCCTCCTGAGTGTTGGGATTAAAGGTGTGCACCACCATGCCCAGAAGACACAGCCTTCTTTAAACGTTTGAAGTCTGTTCAAATTTTAGGGTTTTGTTTTGTCATGCTCATGTTTAGTATTATCCCCCAAAGCTACTTTGTAAACCCTTGAACATAGCTCCAGTCCCCTGTCATGTGTCAAGCTAAATTGGTGCTACCCATTCCAAGGACCACCTTCTTTCTTTCTTTCTTTCTTTCTTTCTTTCTTTCTTTCTTTCTTTCTTTCTTTCTTTCTTTCTTTCTTTCTTTCTTTTCTTTCTTTTCTTTCTTTTCTTTCTTTTCTTTCTTTTCTTTCTTTTCTTTCTTTTCTTTCTTTTCTTTCTTTCTTTCTGGACAGGGTCTCCCTGTAGTCCCAGCTGTCCTGGAACTCATTCTGTACACCAGGCTGGGCTTGAACTCACAAAGATCCACCTGCCTCTGCCTCCCAAGTGTTAGGATTAAAGGCCTACGCCACCACGCCCGGCCAGGACCACCACCTTTCATATCAAAGTGTTGTCCCTCCCTTTAGTCATGGGATCCAGTAGGATGCAAACAGGTGTCCTATTTCTGGGAGAGTTATTTGGAAAGGAATCTCTAACCACTGATAAATTTTTGTAAGGATTCTTAGGGGACTAGTTTGTTACAAGATTGATGATGGGGGGTATAGTATTCTGCAAAGAGAATCATGGGAATTTGGGGGGGTAGAAAGGCACTTTAGATAAATTCTAACCTAATCCCTTTTGTTACTCAGACCCAAGCAGGGGCCAGTGATTTGCCCAGAGCCATGTGGCTAGGTTGTGAATTGGCCAGAGCTTACCTCCAGAGGCTTTCAATATCAAATGTGTAGCATGTTTTCTGCCACTATGGAGGCTGTCTCCAGGAATTTCAGTTCTTTATACTGGAATTCCTGCTGACTTGATTTCTTTTGCCATTCTATCATAAATACATGTTTATGAACAAACATTGTGCTAAACATATTGCCTTTACAGACAGCCATTTTACTCCTCTGTGCCACTGAAACAGGGTGAACAGGTTCTTAGGTGTTTTGTAGAAAGGCCTTTGTGAGCGAGAACTGAGTGGGGCCCCTTAGACTTACTAATGAATCCTCTCTGGGTTTTGCTTTGCCGTGGAAGCCTCAGGCTTGCCAACACTGACTCATTAACCTGCCACTGCTGTCTGGAGAGGGAGTACTGGGTGGTGACAGATGAGCTGGAGGTCCAGCCTCTGAAGAGTCCTCCCCTTCATCCAGCCGCCGCCACCTTCCCTCCAGCCTTCCCTTCTTACCCAGAGGTAGTGGACATCCATCCTAGTGGAGGACTTTGCTTCGATGCTTGTTGCATTTGATGAGTTTTGATCTTTTAGTGTTTATAAAGCTCTTGCACACTCGAAAACAACAAATTAGTTCTAGAGCCATTTGGTTGTTTCAGTTAAAAAAGATGGTTTGCTGGGTGTGGATCTCTGTGAGTTTGAAGCTGTACCAAGTTTTACATAACAAGTTCCAGGGCAGCTGGGGCTACAGGAAGACCTTGTCTTAAAAAAAAAAAAAAAAAAGAAAAAAGGGTTTATGGTGCTGGAGAGATGGCTCAGCTGTTAAGAACACAAGCTGTTCTTCCAGAAGACCTGGGTTTGAGTCCTAGCACCCACATGACTGCTAACAACCATCCGTAACTCCAGTTCTAGGGGATCTGTCACCCTCTTCTGTCCTCTACTGGCACTGCATGACACGGGTGCACTTAAATACATGCAGGCATAACACTCATACACGTGAAAATAAAAGTAAAAAAAATTACAAAAGATGGTTTATGAAAAGATAGAAGCACACGGTTTCTTTGAGCTGTCAAGACTGTACTAGCTTTTATCCTAGCTTGGGTGACTATCTCATAAGTCACCCAAGTCATCAACTTCAGATTTCCTCATCTCTAAAGCAGCCTTGCGCAATGCCTTCTAGTCTTCATTGTCACTTGATATTCTGGCAGAGTAAATACCTAGACCATCCTTGTTGTTGCTGTCCCCACTGTAATTAGTAGCACCAGCACTGTGCCGAACATTTCCCATGTTTTGTTTTCTTTACTCCTCATAATAACTCAGTGAGGTAAATTCTATGATTATCTCTATTTTGCAGAAAAGGAAACAGAATTAGATTAAATAACTTGCCTAAGGTCACCTAGCTAGTACATGTTAGAGTCAACGATTTGGGTCTAGTGCCCAGTCGGGTCTGTCCCCAGAACGATGTAGTCATCTTTTCTAATCCATAGGTAAATCTATAAACTTACAGACTTGCCTGGCAGGGTGGAGGGTTTGGGTAAGGGGATAAATTACTCTAGAAAATAAAACTGGGGCCAGATCATGGAGCAGTTTAAATACCAGGATTTATTTATTTATTTATTTAATTTATTTATATTTATATTTGTTATTTTTTGGTCTTTTTGAGATAAGGTCTCCCTGTAGCATCAGCTGGCCTGGAAGTCACTTTGTAGACCAGGCTGGCCTTGAACTCTGAGCTCTGCCTGCCTCTGCCTCCCAAGTGCTAGGATTAAAGGCATGACTACCACACACAGCTTCTGTCTGTTCTTTAAGCTGCAAAAAAAAAAAAAAATGGTAATATGCGTTAGTACTTGCCCTATAACATTGATATTTTATTTTATTTTTATTTATTTATTTTTTTGGTCTTTTCGACACAGGGTCTCCCTGTAGTCCCAGCTGTTCTGGAACTCACTCTGTAGACCAGGCTCCTTGAATTCACAAAGATCCGCCTGCCTCTGCCTCCCGAGTGCTAGGATTAAAGGCGTGCGCCACCATGCCCGGCAACATTGATATTTTATTTGTTTTTTTTTTTTTTTTATATGGAACGCTTCACGAATTTGCGTGTCATCCTTGCGCAGGGGCCATGCTAATCTTCTCTGTATCGTTCCAATTTTAGTATATGTGCTGCCGAAGCGAGCACAACATTGATATTTTAAACAACAATAATAAAGTGAACACCAAAATGCCTACTGACCAGATTAGAAGATAGAGTAGTACTAGGCCCTTTGGAACAACTGTGTGCTTCTAACTAAACACCACAACTTCTATCAGAACTCACTCCTGAATTGCGTTAGACACCAACACCTCTGTTCCTATGCCCTTTCTATCTTTAAATGGTTTTACCACTTTTATTCCATTTTCTTGAAGCAGTGAGTGCCTTGTAGAAGTAGGCAGGTGCCTAGTGAGCTGTCTAGGCTGAGAGGGGTTGAAGTACTTTGGCTCTGCGCAGGAGGGGAGGAAGAGAGAGCAGAGGAGAAACTGGTCAGACACCCTACAAGCTGGTAGAGTTGGCTTGAGCTTGATGACTTCGGAGAGAAGTTTCAGAAATTTCAAGCCCCCTGAGGCTGCCCAGCTGGAAGCTGATGCCTTGAGTTTAGAACAGGGTCAAGATAGGAAGATACAGTATCAGTTCTGTCATAGCTGTGAAGGTTCAGGGCTGACCATGCCAGATGTAGCTGGGGTAGTTTTAGCAGGCCATCCTCTTATTTTCACCCCATACAATGGGGTGTTGATTGTGCCAGGCTTTTTAAAAAAAATAATTTATTTATTTTATTTATTTGTATGAGTGTACTGTCTGCATGTAGGTCTGTGCATCCGTGTCGTGCAATGCCACGGAGGTCAGAAGAGGGTTTTGGATTCCCCTGGAACTGGAGTTCTCCGGAATTGGAGTTACAGAGGGTTCTCAGTCGCCATGTGGGTGCTGGGGATCGAACCCAGGTCCTCTGCAAGAGCAGTCGGTGCTCCTAATTGCTAGGCCATCTCTCCAGCCCGTTTGCCACTTTCTTTTCAGCATCTGCTTTGCTTTTGGGGTACTCCTTCAAATACAAGCTTTCCTTTCCATTTATAGCATGTGCTGAGTACAGACTGAAAAGGGACTATGAGAGCTGGCTGCAGGCCTGGGAGAAGCAGTGTCTCTGTATGGTGGGCATTGATCTGACCCCCACCTCATCCCTTGTATTCAGCACAGCCATTCTCTTAGTGGCCAGAAGGTTGTATTTGGAAAGCTGCCAGCCAAATGTAGTTCAGTGGAACAGATTTAATGAGCCCTACCAAATAAGCTAAGGCCTGTGGCAGATCATAGAGAGGGAAATGAGGTATGTCCTAAGGAGCAAGCATTCTAGATGGAAGATAAGACTTTTTGTAAATAAACATAAGGTAGTGCATGTACCAAATGTAGAATACACATTTTTCTGATCAGTGTACACTGTTTTTTTTTTTTTAATTTTCATTACTTTTTAAAATTTTCATTACTTTAAAAAATTGATTTTAATTTAACTGATTGATAAAACAAAAAAATTGATTTTAAGACTGAAAAAAAATTGATTTTGTGTTGGGCATGCTGACATACACGTCTAATCCCAGCACTCAAGAGGCAGAGGCAGGCAGATCTCTGTGAGTTCAAGGCCAGCATGGTGTAGAGAGTGAGCTTCAGTCCAGCAGCTCAGACTAAAGGGAGACCCTGTCTCAAAAAGACAAAAAAAAAACCCCCAAAACCCCCAAAACCCAACTGATTTTGTGTGTTGTATGCATGTGCTGCAGTGCGAGTGATCTCAGGACAGCCTTGAGTGCAAGAGTGACCACAGGACATCCTTGAGTGTGAGTGTGACCACAGGACATCCTTGAGTTCGAGAGTGACCACAGGACATCCTTGAGTGTGAGTGTGACCACAGGACAGCCTTGAGTGCGAGTGTGACCACAGGACAGCCTTGAGTGTGAGAGTGACCACAGGACATCCTTGAGTGTGAGTGTGACCGCAGGACATCCTTGAATGCGAGTGTGACCTCAGGACAGCCTTGAGCTCGTTCTAGAGGACACCTCACAGGAATTGTATCTCTCCTACCATGTGGATCCCAGGACTTTAACCTTTACTTTCTTGCCCACCTGTACATGATGAGTAAAATAAATTCAGCTGGGCATCGAGGCACACACCTTTAATCCCAGCACCTGGGAGTTAGTGGTAAGTGGATCTCTGTGAGATCAAGGCCAGCCTGGTCTACATAGTGAGTTCTAGGTCACTTGGGGCTGCAGGGAGACCCTGTCTCAAAAAGACACACAAAATAAATAAATAAGTAAATAAAATAATAAATAAATAATGAAACATTAGCATAGGTAACCCTCAAGTGGTTGTATTCCCCCAACCTAACATCTTTCTATAGATAACCACTGGTAACTATTGAATATTAGATGAACTGGGATTTAAGGTGTCCCTATAAAGTAAAAGTCAAGAGATGGACTGATGGAAAGGCAGGCATCCCAAGGATCCTATCTTCTGCTCTAGGAAGAACACTCTAGCTTCTCCAACAATGGTAAGCAATCTTCTGGTGCGACGCTTTGAGGACAGGGACCAAAATACCAAATAGAACTAACCGTTGTGAAGTACCCTCTACCACCTTAATTGTTACTTACTCAATATGTTGGGCACTTTTTAAATGTTACTGAGTTCGTTCACATCACTTTATATTAAAGGTGGCTGTACTTTACAAGTTGGGATTTGAGGCTCAACGATTACAGGGTTATGTAGTTAGCAGAAAGTGATAGAGTTTGGCCATTTACCAGGTAGATGTGTGGTATGGGGCTGATCAGTCTCTGTGGTTTAGTTTCCTCATGTTGAGGGTGAGTGGTAATTTGCCTGCTTCATAAAGAGGGTGTTTAAACCTAAGGAAATGAAATACACTGGGTCTGTAGAATGGTCTGGAGAAAATAGATGATACTCAGTATGCATTAGTTACTATCTGTTTTGCTGTTTCTCCTTCAGACCCTATTCTCTCCCTTTGAGTCACGTGTCATCCCTCATTCTTTCCTCCCCAGTACAGCTCCATCTCTTTCTGTGTTTTAATTTTTTTTTCATTTGTTTATTTTATGTTTGACATCTTGCATCCAGCCTTCCACAAGGTGTTCTTCCTCTCTGGACCAGGGCCCACAGTTCTGAGACTGCAAGCCCCCTGGATTGTTCTTGCTAGCCGGTTAACAACCCTGGCCTTAGCCTTGGCAGAGAAGGGGAGGGAGATTGGAAGTTATGCCTGGTAAAAAGAGAGAGAGAAAGAATAAAGAAGGGATGGACTCAGAGATGAGACTGGGAGAAATTCCACGAGGGAATAACTCAGTTTTATTACCGTAATCTGGGGTATGTATACTGGTCCTTGTGGGGTTGGGACATACAGGATTTCACGCCATATACTTCAGATCACTACAGGAATGTGACAATGCTTTGCCCAAAGCATCAAAGACAGTTGGCAGGTTTCATAGGCAAGGAGGAGACCAGTAGGACTCCAGCCTGAGGGCTAGGGGTTGCTTGCTGACTTCTAAGTGCTTCTCCCAAAGGAATCCCTACCTTCAGAGGTCAGAAGAGGAGTTATGGAGTTATGGAGGGTTGTTAGCCATCAGTGAGTGTTGGGAAACAAACCCTGGTCCTTTGCAAGAGCAGCCAGTGCTCTTAACCCTTAAGCCATCTCTCCAGCCTCTTTCGTTGCCTTTTTGAGACAGGGTCTTACTATGTTACCTTGGTTAGCCTGGAACTCTATATAGTGGACCAAACTGGTCTTGAACATGCCTCCTGCCCCTGCCTTCTGAGTGCTGGGATTATAAGTGTGTGCCACTGTGCCCAGTTTTCATCTGCTTTCTGTCAGTCCTTTATCTCGTTGATGCTTGTCCAGTATTCCCTTTCCTGTTGCTTTTTTTTTTTCTTTTTTTTTCTTTTATGTGTATGAATATACTCTCTGCATGCAGGTCTGTGCACCCGTGTCGTGCAATGCCGAGGAGGTCAGAAGAGGGCATCGGATTCCCCTGGAACTGGAGTCAAAGACAGTTCTCAGCCATTATGTGGGTGCTGGGAATTGAAACTGGGTCCTCTGCAAGAGCAGTCGGTGCTCTTAACTGCTAGGCCATTTCTCCAGCCCCTCCTGTTGCTTTCTGTTACCTGTTGTGTATATGGTACCTCTTTTGCACATTGGGGCAGACTCCTAACCCACTTTGCTGCTATACAGTTATTAACCAGAATAAACTTTGGCACACAGTTCTCACACCACAGCTTTGTTGAAAACAAACTTTAAAGCCGGGCTGGTGGCACACGCCTTTAATCCTAGCACTCGGAAGGCAGAGGCAGGTGGATCTTTGTGAGTTCAAGGCCAGCCTGGTCTACAGAGTGAGTTCCAGGACAGCTGGGACTACAGGGGGAACCTGTCTCAAAAAGACCAAAAAAAGGGCTGGAGAGATGGCCTAGCGGTTAAGATCACCGACCGCTCTTACAAAGGACCCGGGTTCGATCCCCAGCACCCACATGGCGGCCAAGAACCTTCTGAAACTCCAATTCCAGGAGAACTCCAGTTCCAGGGGAATCCGACACCCTCTTCTGACTTCCGTGGCATTGCACAACACGGGTGCACAGACTTAAATGCAGACAGTACATTCAGAAATAAATAAAATTTTAAAAAAAGACCAAAAACAACAACAACAACAAAAACCAAACTTTAAACCTTTATTTGATTCCTTGAAGTTCAAGATTTTCCAATTCTGATACCACTCATCTTTGGAGACACCTAACTTTTTAAAATTTTTTATTTATTCTTGTATGTGTATGAATGTACTGTAGGTTTGTGCACCCGTGTCGTGCATTGCCGCGGAGGTCAGAAGAGGGCGTCGGATTCCCCTGGAACTGGAGTCAAAGACGGTTCTCAGCCACCATGTGGGCGCTGGGGATCGAACCCGGGTCCTCTGCAAGAGCAGTTGGCGCCCTTACCTGCTAGGCCATCTCTCCAGCCCCAGAGCCTTTCTCCTCCTCCCTTCTCCTCCCTTCTCCCTTAACATTTAGGAAACTTTTGCTTTTGTACTGAGATCCAAATTCAAATATCACTTCTTTTTTTTGGGGGGGGGTCTTTTTGAGACAGGGTCTCCCTTAGTCCCAGTTGGCCTGGAGCTTGCTATGTAGACCAGGCTGGCCTTGAACTCACAGAGATCTACCTCTGATCTAGGATTCCACTGAATTTTCTTTTTTGGGTTTTTTTGGTCTTTTCAAGGCAGGGTCTCCCTTTTAGTCCCCAGCTGGCTTGTAGCTCACTATGTAGACCAGGCTGGCCTTGAATTCACAGAGATTCGCCTGCCTTTGCCTCTGGAGTACGCCACCACGCCCGGCCCACTTCATTTTTTTTTTTAACTTGATCTTTTTTTTTTTATATTAATTTTATTTATTTCTGTATGTATATGAATGTACTGTCTGCATGCAAGTCTGTGCACCCGTGTCGTGCAATGCGCGGAGGTCAGAAGAGGGTCTCGGATTCCCCTGGAACTGGAATCTCCTGGAACTGTAGTTTTAGACGGTTCTTGGACGGTTCTTGGCCGCCATGTGGGTGCTGGGGATCGAACCCGGGTCCTCTGTAAGAGCGGTCGGCGCTCTTAACCGCTAGGCCATCTCTCCAGCCCCCCACTTCATTTTCTTAACCCTTCCCTACTGCCACCTGTTTTCTTTTGTAGGATTTGTATTATCTTGAAGTACAATTTTTGAGGCCATTCTGATTTATGGAATTAAAACTCTGCCTCAGAGGCTGTGTTAATTCATCCTTGGCTGCACCCTACAATCCTCTCGTTCCTTGCACATTGCTCAATACAGTATTTCTAGGTGTACAATGAGGGAGCTCCTTTTAACTGTCTGGTGGGCTTCCCCCATGGCTTTTGAAGGTGGCTGTCCAGCATTTGGAAATGCAGCCGTGGTTGTCTTAACAGTCAGACATACTTTCTTTTAGCCATGTAGTTGCAGCAAAATCCGCCGATGGGCCCCCTATGCTTGTATCTATTCAGGGCTGTAGCCACTGCCTGCAGTACTCGGTCCCAAGACCTGGCCCCTCAGCCCCTCCCCACAAATGCTCAGCGGAACAGGGGATTAGGTTCTGGCAGCACAGCTGGGATTTTGGCGGCCATTCCACAGTCCACAATAGCGCAGCCACCCGGACAGGACAGAGCAGGCCTGCACTCTGGGCCCAGAATCTGCCTGGACTGCTTGTTTGAGTGGCCTAGGGAGGAGCGGGCACAACGCGACATCCTGGCCTTGCTACGCAGAAGGTACGGGCTGAAGGATCCCCGCGTGGAAACAGGCTGGGCTAGGCTGGCCTCGTCCCGGAGCTGACCGCGCGGCGCTGGAGGCCGGCGCTTTGTGTGTTGCTGCGCGCGGACGGGCAGCAGACTGTGAGCGCGCAGACACGCCCGCGCGCCGCGGGGCCGGCCGGAAGCTGCCGGGTTCCAGCCCTGCGTGCAGCGCCTCAGCCTTCGCTCCCAGGCCGCCTCCGGCGCGCACCAGACGGGCCGAACGTTCGCCCCGGGCCTCCCGGGCGGGCCGGTCTCAGAGACGGACTAGCCGGCGCCGCTGCCCTGAGCCCTGGGTGGACGGAGCGTAGGGGGAGTGTCCCCCTCTCAGGTTGGTGAGGCCGCCGCTGCGGGGACGCTTTGTGTGGACGCCGCAGTCCGGCCCCGGCCGCGCTCGCCCTCCAGTGCCTTGCCCACCGCCCCGCTCCCTGCCCCCCGCGCCCACACGCGCTCTGCCCCGCGCCGGGGGTCCGCAGGCTTCGTCCCCTCCCCCAGAGCTGCGGGCTCCGCGTTGGCTCCGGGACCGCGCGGAAGCTCGCTGTGCCTTTAAAGAAAGCAGACTCCTGGCCGTGACGCACTTCTGGCTGTCAGCCAGGAAGAACGCTCCTGCCAGGCCGGCTGAGGAGAAACCCAACAACTTTTCTTTTGTGTGTGGGGTTACTTTCCACTGCCCCCTCCCTTCTGTCCTTTCAAGATTTAAATGCTAATGGCGGATTAAAAGCTGTAGATACGTTTGGCTTTACGAGTCCGGTAAGGCCCCCTGCACGGAGACTTTCTCCCTCACTCTTTCTCTGGGTTTTGTTCAAACATGGACGAGGGGGTGGGGTGGATTCTTCCCCCTCACCTCCCTTTCCTGCGCCATCCTAAAGGGGAGGGAGAAGACAGGGAGAGCAAGTAAACACACTGAGAAACCGGCGGAGGGAGCGGAGCTTGCCAACATCCGGGAGTTGGCGCCTCCAGAGCAGGGCCGCTGTTCGTAGATGTCAGCGTGTTTTGTTCGGAGGGAGCGTGGACGTCTGCCCTAGAGCTGTAGAGACCGTCCTGCAGAGGGCTTCCCTGTCCCCCTGTTCGTGGTGGTGGGCAATTAAAACTGGCACATTTTTGTCAGCTGTCTGGGATCGGGGTGTGTGAACGCCGTGGGGCGGGCGAGCGGGGGTGGTGGTGGGGGAGTGGGTAGATGCTCCAGTGGCTCTTTATTGTGCGCATGCGCGGGACCCTCAGAGCATATCTGTCTGCAAGCCCTTTTTTCTAGTTCAAGATCAACCTGTCTGCTCACATCCTTCAGATCTGGATACTGAGGATGGGGGTAAAGGAATGGTTATCAGTAAGATACTTTTCTTCTTGCTAGAGCCCATAAGTGGCCTAGAGCTCAGAACCACCCTCTCTCTCAGCCTCAGCCGAGATTGTAGGCGCGAGTCAACCACCCCCAACTAGTAAGCCCCTTTTGAAGAAGCCAAGGAATGTAGGTTTTCCCTGCAGTCTTTCCCTTGTTCCTGTTCAAGATCTCAGGGATCTGGATCAAACTCTAGGTTACCATGTGAAGAGGGGGAAACCTGAACCTTAAATTAGTTCCTTAGAGGAAGCCGAGAATACCTCTAGCAAACCAGTTTGCCTCTGACTTCAGAAGTAGGACTCTTCAGATTTGGCTCACATAACCTACTCTCCACCCCACAAAAAAAATTGTTTTCTTCTCTCATGGGAGAGCTGGTTCTTTGGCCTTTTGGCTTCACTAAGCCAAGGGATACACTAGCAGTTTTGTTTTTGTTTTGTAAGACTAGGTTCGAGAAGGCTGGAGAGGTGGCTCAGTGGTTAAGAGTGCCAACTGCTCTTGCAAAGGACCCGGCTTCGATTCCCAGCACCCACATGGCGGCTAATAACTGTCTTTAAGATGCAGGTGGTGGTGCAGGCCTTTAATCCTAGCACTCTGGAGGCAGAGGCAGGCAGATCTGTGAGTTCCAGGCCAGCCTGGTCTACAGAGTGAGTTCCAGGCCAGCTGGGGCTACAGGGAGACCCTGTCTGAAAAAAACAAGACTAGATTTGAGCAATCCTTCTGTCTCAGCCTTCCTTGTATGGTGAATTAGCATATAGCAAGGTAGCTTGGCTTTTGCTGGGCTACTGCCAGGTAAAATCTGAATGGTCACTTGTCTGTGTTCCTTGATGTACTCCCGTGGGAGGAGAAGGAGCTCCAAGATCCCAGTGCTCACTGGATGCAATGAGCTCAGATGAAGGAGGAGTATCTCCTTTAGAGAGGGGTACAAGAGTGTGGATGACATTTTACAGGCTGGGAGGCTCTCTGGGTAAGTGGTGGTAACTTGTGCCTGTGAGCTTGGGCACACAGACGAAGCAGCCATTTTTAGCTTTGAGTCTCTGGGCTTTGGGTTGGGGCCTTAGGAATAACCCCTTGATGCAGAACATGTGTGGCCCTGAAATTCTGGGAGGAGTTAGCAATAAAAGAATGAAGGTTCAGTGAAGATAGGGGCCTATGAGCTGAGAGTTAGGACAGGTTAGCAGGTCTCTAGAACAAAGGTCATTTTATTTTTTTTTAATTTTTTTTATTTTTTATTTTTTATTATTTATTTTTGTATGTGTATGAATGTATTGTTTGCATGCAGGTCTGTGCACCCGTGTCGTGCAATGCCACGGAGGTCAGAAGAGGGTCTCAGATTCCTCTGGAATTGGAGTTCTCCTGGAATTGGAGTTACAGACGGTTCTTAGCCGCCATGTGGGTGCTGGGGATCGAACCCGGGTCCTCTGCAAGAGCGTCGGTGCTCTTAACCGCTAGGCTATCTCTCCAGCCCCGAACAAAGGTCATTTTAGTGTTATCTTGAGGTAAGGTGGTGTCCAGGCGGGCAGTGCTGCTAAGAGGCAATATCTAGGGAGCTGGCACCCAGATTAGCGCACGCGTGTGTGTGTGTGTGTGTGTGTGTGTGTGTGTGTGTGTGTGTGTGTGTGTGTGATGGGAGGAGTGCTGCTGCCACTCAGAATCTCTAGCCTATCACTTTGGTCTCCTAAAACTACAGTCTTTTTCAGACCAGACCCCAGAGCTCAGCATCCTGACCCTCTGGTCTGGTCCTTGCATTTGGGCAGGTGGTTTACATTAACTTCAGACATTGTAGGAAATCATGGCTAATCTTTAACTCCTTCAGATCCAGACAGAGTACAGACCAGATGGCAGCACATTTCTTGAGTGTCACTTTCCTTGTCCTGATACCTTTTGTGGAATTATAGTGGATTTCCCCTAGTGTAGAAATTGGTTATATATTAGGAGCTGTGTTATGGCAGCTCAGAACATGTAAAGAGGACAAAGAGGGTCATGAGTTTACGTGGTTACTGCTTCTGTGCCTTTGTCTTCCTTGGACCTGGGGAAAGGAGAGCATTTTATCAGCTTTGAGAAACCTCAGTTTTGAATTCTGGATACATTTTGTTTTCAAAGAACCAGGTATGTAGGAACTCTGATGGGTGTCCTCAGGGTCCTGATCTACTCTCTGGGATTTGCTTTTGAGTGTGTGTTCTGAGAATCACTGACCACAGTGAGTTGGGGTGGATCTCAGAAATGGTTCACAGTAGGCTACAATTGTAGGGATCTGTTTTTCCATCACCCAGTATTCTGGGTGGGGCTAGCCTCAGATTTCAGGGGGAGGGTGGAGAGGATGGTGCTCTGGCTGCGAGCCCTTGGCTTCTTCCACTCCAAGGCCTGCTTAAAGCTGTAGTCCTAATGTTTAACACTGTCCCTTCCAGTGGCTTCAGTTATTTGTTACTCAGTGAAGCCATAATTACCAGCCAATGGCTGTGCCTTGCTTGAAGCTACGTTCTCGACCAGCGTGTTGGCGCATGCTTATAATCCCAGCACTTGGGAGGCAAAGGCAGGTGGATCTCTGAGTTCAAGGCCAGCCTGGTCTACATAGTGAATTCCAGGACAGCTGGGGCTACAGGGAGACCCTGTCTCGCCCCCCCCCCCCAAAAAAAAAGCGCTACACTCTCTGGTGTCTTGAGGAAGTGCCCCTTGTGGGCTTTGATAACATTGTTTCAGGAGTTTCTTATGTTGAATATTGGCTTCCTATTTCTGTGCCCTAGAAGCACTGAAAGAGGCATTTGGCCTTGACACAAGTTCTCTTGAACAGTGAATGGATTTTAGACAGGCTTTTATGGGAGAATATCAGGAATTGTACTTTTTTGCCTCTGAAATGAAGGGAAAAGTTGCTTATATCTCAGGTCACTTCTAGCTGCACAGCTGTAGAATCTCTAAGAGGGGCAGGATCTACCTCCTGCTAAGCAGTGAAGACAGGGCAGAAGATCTGGGCCACATTCTCCTCTTACTGAATATTTCAGAGCCTTTTTTGTTGTTTCTTGTTTGTTTTTTGTTTTTGGTCTTTTTGAGACAGGGTTTCCCTCTAGCCCCAGCTCCCAGCTGGCCTGGAACTCACAATGTAGACCAGGCTGGGCTCAATCTCCCAGAGATCCACCTGCCTTTGCCTTCCAAGTACTAGGATTAAAGGGGTGTTCCACCATGCCCAGTGAGACTCTTTTGAATATTTTATTATTTTTATGTATATGAATGCAATGCCTGCATGTAAGTACACCTGTGTTATGCAGTGCCCATGGAGGTCAGAAGAGGGGGTGAATTCCCCTGGAACTGGAGTCACAAAAGGTCGTTAGCTGTCTGGTGGGTGCTGGGAATCAAACCCAGGTCTACTGCAAGAGCAGCCAGTGCTCTTAACAGGGTCTTCTTGTAGTTTCAGCTGACCTGGAACTCGCTATATATATAAACCAGGCTGGCCTTGAACTCACAGAGATCCACTTGCCTCTGTCTCCTGAATGCTGGGATTAAAAGTGTTTGCCACTTATATCACTGAGCTATAAATCCAGCTCAGCATGCATGAACTTTTAAAAAAGATCCTGTGGGCTGGAGAGATAGCAATTAAGAGTGCCGACTGCCCTTGCAGAGGACCCGGGTTCTATCCCTAGCACCCACATGGCGGCTGAGAACTGTCTTTAACTCCAGTTCCAGGGGACACCCTCTTCTGACCTCTTCGGCATTGCAGGACATGGTACACCAACCTACATGCAGACAGTACATTCATATGCATAAAAAATAAAATTTAAAAAAATTAAAATGAAAGGCAAACTAATTAAAAAAAAATATCCCAAGCCAGGCATGGTGGCACAGGCCTTTAATCCCAGCACTTGGGAGGCAGAGGCAGGTGGATCTCAGTGAGTTCAAGGCCAGTCTGGTCTACATAGCGAGCTGCATGCCAGCTGGGGCTGCAAGGAGACCCTGTCTCAAAAAGACCAAAAAAGCCCGGCGTGGTGGCCCATGCTTTTAATCCTAGCACTCGGGAGGCAGAGGCAGGTGGATCTTTGTGAGTTCAAGACCCTACAGAGCGAGTTCCAGGACAACTGGGGCTACAGGGAGACCCTGTCTCGAAAAAAGCCAAAAAAAAAAAAAAAAAAAGACCAAAAAAAAAAAACCACAACAATAAAAAAGATACTTCAGTTGAGCAGTTGACTATTGGTACCTTTGTCTTACAGGCTAAGCATGGTCTCTGACTATAGGCTGGCCAGTAGTCAGAAAAGCCTCATTTCATTGTATTAGTTGAGGTCATCTTGGCTTGGGACCAAGGGCTAGGTAGTTCATCAGTGACTATAGACAAGCCATAGTTGAGGATGATCATCCAGGATTGAGGAACACCTGGGTCCCTTAGCGTCTGCCCTCTTCACACCGTTTTACATGCTCCCACCAAGGCTTAGGTGAATCGGCTCTTTTTTTTTTTGTTTTTTTTTTTTTTTGTCATTTTGAGACCTCACTATGTACAGACCAGGCTGGCCTTGAACTTACAGACATCACTTGTTTCTGTGATTAAAGGCATGTCCCACCATGCCCAGCAAATTGGCTCTTTTTTTTGGGGGGGGGCGGTTGAGACAGGGTCTCCCTGTAGCCCCAGCTGGCCTGGAACTCACTCTGAAGACCAGGCTGAAATTGGCTCATTTTTAAGACTGTGATATGGCATGACATAGGTGGTACCATTGTGGGTTCTGCAGGGTCAGGAAGCACTTAGTTATACTTAGCATTTACTTATAGTTAGCATGTAATTGTTTTCTTCTATTAATGATTCAGGTATATTTAATTTTGCTCCTTACCCTGTACTAATCCTCAAAGGCAGAAATAATATCTTTGTCTCCTTTTTCCCGTGTAGTTTCTAGGACAGGAAGAACTTGTGTAAGGACTATGCAAACTATTTTTTTGTTGTTGTTGGTTGATAATCAGAGCATACTTGGATAGGTGGTTCCAAGTGATGATGAGAGTAAATTATCAGATTATTTGTCTTTTTCTCTTTACCTCACAGCATTATATGGGGAAAAAAATGGTGTCCCAGTATCTTATATACAGAAAGCACTTAGCAGTTGTTGGTTCCACAGATCCTACATCTTAGAGATGCTAGTATTTGTGGAAATTTATAGGTGAGGTGGCTCAGTGACATACTGGGCAACTGTGGCATGAGCTGGAGAGAGCAGCTGATAGTGCCATGGGAGATTGTGGGGATTGTGACAACTATAAGGTGGTGCTGGGGAATAGATACTTCTCAGGTCTGTGATCCCATAGGTCTGTTGGCAGGCAGATGTTTGATTCCCAATGGTAGAGGGAATTGGGGGTAAGAATACCAAGACAAGTGCCCAAGGTTACATTAAATGTTCTATGGAGACTGAGGAGATGGTTCAGTGGGCAAAGTACTTGATACACAAGTATATGGGCCTGAGTTTAAAATCACCTGTACTCACTTAAAAAGCTAGGTGCTCTGACTTGCTCTTTAACCCTAGCATTTAGGAGACGGAGACAGGTGGATCTGAGAGGCCTTATTGGCCGACCAACCAACCAACCAGCCAGCCAGCCAGCCAGCCAGCCAGCCAAACCACCCACCCAGCCAAACCACCCACCCACCCACCCACCCACCCACCCACCCACCCACCCACCCACCCAGCCAGCCAGCCAGCCAGCCAGCCAGCCAGCCAGCCAGCCAACCAACCAGCCAGTCTAGCCCAAATGGCCAGCTCCAGATTTAATGAGAGACCCTGTCCCAAAAAGTAGGGTGAGCTGTGCATGGTAGCATACACCTTTAAGTCCCAGCACTTGGGAGGCAGAGGCAGGTGAATCTCTGGATTCAAGGCCAGCCTGGTCTACATAGCAAGTTCCAGGCTAGCTGGAGCTACAAGGAGCCAGTCTCAATCTCTCTCTCTCTCTCTCTCTCTCTCTCTCTCTCTCTCTCTCACACACACACACACACACACACAAAGATGGAGAAAGAAGACCCCTAACTGTTAACCTCTGGCACACAAATACACACAGGCAGCATGAGGCACACAATGCACAAGCCTCTATTGCAAAATGTTCCCTGGGATTTCTTCCAGAGTTGGCCTTATCTTGAGATCTTGGGTTTAGGCACTTTCCATTTGGAAAACAATGTCCTAAATCCTTTAGCATTTTACTATGAATATATTTCAAATATTTTTTGTCTTTTTTGAGACGGGTCGTCCCTTGTAGCCCACGCTGTCTGGAACTCACTCTGAGAGACCCAGGCTGGCCTTGAACTCACAGAAATCCGCCTTGTCCTGCCTCCCAAGTGCAGGATATAAGGCGTGCGCCAACAATGCCCGGCTCTTAAATTCTGGATTTTAAAAATATTTATACAAAAAAAGCCTTGGCGTGGTGGCGCACGCCTTTAATCCTAGCAACTTGGAAGGCAAAGAGACGGAGACTGGAAGGTCATTGTGAGTTCAAGGCCCAAGCCCTGGGTCCATCAGGATGAGTTCCAGGCCACCTGGGGTACAAGGAGACCCTCCTCAAAAGACAAAAAAAAAAAAAAAAAAAAAATCCAGAATTTAGAATCAGTCTTTTCCGAGATGCTTGTTAGTTTTAATAGCCAGAAACAGATCTTTTTTCTTTTTTGCTTAACAGCAGCAATCATTTATTGAATGCCTACTATATGCCAGGGCTGTTCATTTTGCATAGTTATATTATGTTATTTACTTATTTGATTAGTGATTAAATTAAGTTATGAATGTAACTGTCTGCATTGTAGTCTGTGCACCCTTGTCGGCAATGCCGCCGGGAAGGCCAGAAGAGGTGTGTCATTCCCCTGAACTGGAGTTCTCACCTCGAATTGGAAGTTAACAAGTGGTGTTCAGGTCAGACATGTGGTGCTGGGGATCAAACCCCGGGTCTCTGCAAGAGCAGTTGGTGCTCTTAAAAGCCAAGTATTCCGATCGCTCTTCCAGAGCCCCTAATTGCATAACTTATAAACACATTAAGAGTCCGAGAGAGGTGTGTATGGATCCATTTTGCAGATGAAACAGACTAAAGAGATTGTTATGTCTAAAGTCACATGGAATCAGTATTCAAATCCCGCTCTGTTTATAAAACCATGTTGTCCTGGATTTAAGGGCTCCATGTCCTCAAAGAGCAGGCTGCAGACTAATATTTGTTTGATCAGTTGATTGTGTATGGCACTTATGAGCATTCAGTTGAGTGCAGGATTCTTTGTGGTCAGCCCTGACATGATAAGCTTTATAGTAATTGACATGTATACTCTGAGCTCAAAACTCCTATGCTACCTTAGAGGATTAAGTATTAGGTGATTTGTTGAAGTGTTCAGAGCTGGCAAATGGAACTGTTTTTCCCCCTGCTCCTTGATCCTGAATCTCTTTAATTAACTGCCGTTCCTTTCTTGGGTTCCAGGTGCATTGGGGTGACTGACTGGGATCACCAAGATGACACTCCACGCCACCCGGGCAGCTGCGCTCCTCTCTTGGGTGAGTAGTCTTGCTTTCCCTCCTTGTCAGGTCCGTTGTGCTTTTTGGTTCCTTCCCCACAGGAATCTGCAGAGGAACGAGACCGAGGGGGGGGGGGTGCCAGGCAACTTCCAAAAGTCTTCTCTTGTGAGACCCAACAACTTTTTCTTTTTTTTTTTTTTTTTTTTTTTGTTTTTTTTTTTTTTTGTTTTTTTTGTCTGTCGAGACAGGGTCTCCCTCGCCTTAAAATACCCGCCCCCCCAAGCTTTCCATTGAACTCGCTTCTGTAGAACCAGCCGGGCGCGGTCGACGCGGTCCTCGCTTGAAACTCAACAAAGAGTCCGCCGGTTTCCTCGTGCCTCCCAAGTGCTTAACTTTNCTGCATTTGAAAAAGTAAGTAGTAAAGACAGTATCACCTCTGAAGAACTCACATAAAAACTGCATCCTTTTCCACAACTAAGGCAGGCGTGGTAAAGTGGAAACCGTATGTTTTATGAACGATGTACTTATACAACAAATCGAGGTTTTTTTCTTCTTTTACTGAGGTGTAAATCAAGGCAGCTCCATCTAATCAATCGACTTAAGGAAAACCAAGTCACTGTGAGAAAAAAAGAATCTCCCTGAGCACCAGCTGGCCTGGAATTCACCATGTAGACCAGGTTGGCTTCAATTTCACAGAGATCTGCCTACCTAAGCCTCCCGAGAGCTAGAATTAAAGGCGGGTGCCACTACACCAGCTGTTTTGTTTTTCTTTTTTTTTTTTTTTTATTATTATTTTTCTTTGCATGTGTATGAATGTACTGTCTGCATGCAGGTCTGTGCACCCGTGTCGTGCAATGCCGCAGAGGTCAGAAGAGGGTCTCGGACTCCCCTGGAGCTGGAGTTCTCCTGGAATTGGAGTTACAGACGGTTCTCAGCCGCCATGTGGGTGCTGGGGACCGAACCCGGGTCCTCTGCAAGAGCGTCGGTGCTCTTACCCGCTAGGCCATCTCTCCAGCCCCTTGTTTTTCAATTAATTTTATGTGCATGAGTGTTTTGCCTGTATTCATGTAGGTATACCACCAACATGTAAGGCCAGTAGAAGCCAAAAGAGGGAGAGATCCCCGGAACAGGAGTTTCAGACAGTTGTTAGCCACTATGTAAGTGATGGCAACCAATCTCAGGTCCTCTTCAAGAGCAGCCAGTACTTTTTAACACCGAGCCATCTCTCCAGCTCCAACAAGCATGATTCTTGGTGGTTGTGAGCCTGAGCCTTTAAAGGCAGTGCCAGCTCTCTAGCCCAACAAGCACAATTCTTTTTTTGTTTTTCTGAGAAAGGGACTCCTTGTAGCTCCAACTGGCCTGGAACTCACTATGTAGACCAGGCCAACCTTGAACTCAGAGAGGCACCTGCCACTGCCTCCTAAGTTCTGGGATTAAAGGCATGTACCACCACACCCAGCACAAACACAATTTTTTTTTAATTTGATTGATTGATTGATTGAAGGCAGGATCTCCCTTTAGCCCCAGCTGGCCTGGAGCTCACTTTGTAGACCAGGCTGGCATTGAACTCAGAGATCCACCTGCCTCTTGTGCTGGGATTAAAGGCATGTGCCACCATGCCCAGCACTAAAGATGGTTCTTAGCTGCCATGTGGGTGCTGGGAATTGAACCTGTGTCCCCTGCAAAAGCAGTCAGTGCTCTTAACTGCTGAGCCATCTCTCTAGCCCCTATTTTTACTTCTTATGTGTATGACTATACTGCCTGCATGTAGGTTGGTGCACCCCTGTCATGCAATGCTGTGGAGGTCAGAATAGGGCATGGGATTCTCCTGGAACTGGAGTTAAAGACGGTTCTTAGCCGCCATGTGGGTGCTGGGAATCGAACCCAGGTCCTCTGCAAGAGCAGTCACTGCTCTTAACCACTGAGCCATCTCTCCAGCCCCACAAGTGCAATTTTTTTTTTTTTGTCTTTTCGAGACAGGGTCTCCCTGTAGCCCCAGCTGTCCTGGAACTCGCTCTGTAGACCAGGCCGGCCTTGAACTCACAAAGATCCGCCTGCCTCTGCCTCCCAAGTGCTAACTTTCCATATTGCTGAAGATGCTGCTGTCAGTGAGGACTTGCAGCTCAGTGCAGGCTTCTCTGAGGTGTACATTCCTTTTGGCCATGGAACAGGACATTGGGACATTGTATGAATCCCCCGTCATTTGTTCTGTATAGTTTTCTCATTAAAGGATTGAGTGTGAACTTTAATTAGCAATGCTGGCAGGGACTTTGTTCTTCAAAAGTCTAATCTTGGGACAAAGTTCTCCTCACTGTCTTTATACTATGTTTTTGTCTTGATAAATTGTCCTAATGCCCTCTTTTTTCTTTTTTCTCTTTTTTTAAATGAAGAGGATTAGTATTTTATTTGTTTCTTACTGTGCTGCAAAGCTGTTGCTCACTGTATAAAAATAGAACCAGCCAATACTGCATATTATAAAATAGGGCCGGGTGTGGTGGCGCATGCCTTTAATCCCAGTATTCAGGAGGCAAAGTCAGGCAGATCTTTGTGAGTTCAAGGCCAGCCTGGTCTTCAGAGTTGAGTTCCAGGACAGCTGGGACTACAGGGAGACCCTGTCTCAAAAAGACCAAAAAAAAAAACCCAAAAAATTAAGACAGCATTGTCCTTCATCTAACACTGTACAACACACACTTTCTTGCTCTCTTAGGCATTCTCAGTGGGAAGATCATTAAGTCTGACCTAAATTTTGAGGGATGGATTTAATAAGTTACAATATTATATGAGACTTATGGTAGCATTTTATCCTAAAATACAGAATTTTTTTGTTGTATGTTTGTTCTGTTTTGGTTTGATTTGTTTTTGTTTCTTTGGTCTTTTTGGGACAGGGTCTCCCTGTAGCCCCAGCTGTCCTGGAGCTCCCTATGTAGACTAGGCTGGCCTTGAACTCACAGAGATTCGCCTGCCTCTGCCTCCTAAGTGCTAGGATTACAGGCATGTGCCACTACATCTGGCTTGTTTTTGAGACAAGATCTCACTCTATAATAGCTGTAGCTGGCCTGGAATTTGCTATATAGATCAGCTGGCCTTGAACTCACAGAGATCCACCTGCCTTTGGCTTCCAAGTGCTGAGATTAAAAGCTTGCTCCACCATGCCCAGCTTGAAATATAGAATTCCTTTAACTCACAAATTCTGAATACCAGAGCTTAGCCCCTAGTCTAAGCACCTAGTCTAAGTTATGAGGTACATTGTGTTTATCTGCAGCCATTAGGTAGTTAAGGGGGATTTTCTTCCAATAGCAGTGTTGAGGGTAGTTTCTTTTTCACTGGCATTGCTAAATGTTATTTGAAGTTTTATATCCACCAGTAATTCAAATTAACTATGCTGAACAAGTTACTTGTCGCTAGCGCCATGTTCACTCAGTGAATGTCACAGCTAGCCATCTTCATAACAGGATGTGTTGATGAGCTCTGAGTTTTCTGCAAGTGTTTCATTATGCTGCTGCCTCTACTGATGGAGGAGGATAGAGTGCACAAGCAGCCTTCCATGCTTTCTGAGGCACCAAGCTCATCTTGCTTTTTCAATTTTGTCCAAACTTCACGTAGACTACAGTAAACAACATCTCACAAGGCTTCCTGTGCCAAGTTGCTGATTGTTACTGTTCTATTCATGTTTCTCTGTGAGTTTACACACTGAGAACACACCAGGTCTGGTGTGCAGCACACAAATGGTGGGTTGTTATAGGCAGGGTGCTCACACTGTGCCCATGCTAAAGACCACGTGCTCCTTGACATGGGCATGAAGACAGGTTTAAAGGGTTGCCACTGTGCTTGGTCAGGCCCTGTTACTTTGCTTTGTAACCAGAGTCATTCTGTTAGGTCTTCCAGAGACAATGACAAATGAGAAAATAATACCAAGCACTGGGCATTTAAAGTTAAAAACAAAGCCAGGCATGGTAGCACACACATAATCCCAGCACTTGCTGGGCTGAGGCAGAATTACTGTGAATATGAGGTCAACCTGGGCTACATAGCAAGACCTTGCTACAGAACACACATACACACACACACACACACACACACACACACACACACACAAAAAAAAAAAAAACGGGGAAAAAAAAAGGCATGGTGACTCACACTATTAATCCCAGCACTTTGGAGGCAGAGGCAGGGAGATCTCAGTGAGTTCAAGGCTAGCCTGGTCTACATAGCAAGTTCCAGGTTAGCTGGGGCTACAGGGAGACCCTTGTCTCAATGCTAAATAAATAAATAAATAAATAAATAAATAAATAAATAAATAAATAAATAAATTTTATGGAAAAAAACCATGCCCCTCCAAAAACCAAACAAACTAAAAAAGTTATGAACAGAAGAGGCCACAGAATACTGTGACAATGAACATAGGTCTTGGAATGAGACATTTAGCTTAAACTCACAGCACTGACCCCTGTGTGACTAGTGTAAGTTAACCTCTCAGCATCTGATTTGTAGAGTGTCATGAGGGTAGTGAGATGATGGATGTAACAGTACACACAACACAAAAACAAAGTGCCTCAATGAATAGTATTCTTTTTTTTTTTTTTTGTCTTTTCAAGACAGGGTCTCCCTGTAGCCCCAGCTATCCTGGAATTTGCTCTGTAGACCAGGCTGGCCTTGAACTCACAAAGATCTGCCTGCCTCTGCCTCCCAAGTGCTAGGATTAAAGGCATGTGCCACCACACCCTGCTAATGAATAGCATTCTTGATATTTAGCATATTGCATGGATGTGCTAATTGGCATGGGAAATTTCCATTTGTACCCTGAGTGCTGCATAGTCAGACAAGCTTTTTTTTTTTCTTCAGTGCTCTGGATTAGCTATTTTATCATTGTTCACAGGAGTCCTCTTGCCCCAGCCTCCCAAATGCTAGTAGTATATGCATGTGTCACCACACTTGGTTGACAACTTTTTACAAAGTCTTTTATTTATTTATTTTTTTAATTTTTGATCTATTTATTTTATGTGTATGAGTGTTAGACCTGCTTGTAAGTGCACCCATGTCGTGCAGAGCCAGTAAGGACAGAAGAGGGCATCACATCCCCTGGAACTGGAGTTTTGGGTGGTTGTTAGCTGTCATGTGGGTGCTGGGAATCGAACCCAGGTCTTTTGCAAGAACAGCCAGTGGTTTTAACTGCTGAGTTATCACTCCAGCACTGAAACTTATTTTTTATTTCATGTATATAAGTGTTTTCATGGTTGTTGGTAAGTGCACTCATGTCATACATTGCCCACAAAGAACAGAAGGGGGTGTTGGATCTCCTGAAACCAGGGTTACAGATAGTTGTTCACCACCATGTGGGTTCTGGGAACTGAACCCAGGTCCTCTCCAAGAGCAGCCAGTGCTCTTAACCAGTGAGCCATCTCTGCACTCTATTTTTATTTATTTTTAATTATGTGTGTATGTCTGGGTATGTGTACATGAGTGCATGTGTCCTTGCTCACAGAGGTCAGAGGCATTGGATCCCCTGCAGTTGGAGTTACAGGTGTTTGTGTTAGAAACTGAACTTAGGTCTTTTGAGTATTCTTTTTTTAATTTTAATTTTTTTTTTTAATGTATGAATGTGTTGCCTGCATGCATGTAGTGCACCCATGTCATGCAGTGCCTGAGGAGGTCAGAAGAGGGTGTCAGATCCCCTGAAACTGGAGTTAAAGACAATTGTTACCTGCCCTGTGTGTGCTGGAACCCATGCTGGGTCCTCTGCAAGAACAGCCAATGCTCTTACCTCCAGCCCAATTAAAGTTTATTTGGTTGGTTGGTTGGTTGGTTGGTTGGTTGGTTAGTTGGCTAGTTGTTTTTAAGACAATCTTCCTGTAGCCCAAGCTGGCCTGGAACTTACTCTGTAGACCAGGCTACCCTGAAAGTAATTTATATTTTGTTTTATTTAAAGTTAGTTTTAGGGGGCTGGAGAGATGGCTCAGCGGTTGGGAGCACCGACTGCTCTTGCAGAGGACCCAGGTTTGATTCCCAGCACCCACATGGCAGCTGGGAACTGTCTTTAGCTCCAGTTCCAGGGGAATCCGATGCCCTCTTCTGACCTCCCCGGCATTGCATGTATCAGTTGTTTAATTAGGTTCTGGTAAGAAATATAGAATACCAATTTGTGAGGATACATGCAGTTTTATCAGAGCAAAGAGAGATCTCAGGTAGCCCTTGAGCTGAGGAACAGTTCTGATCTTTGGCAAAATTTGTGAGTTCACAGCTTTCTGATCAGCCTTGCACTGCTCTGTAATCTTGTATTTCTCTTTCTCTGTGTCGAAGATCTTGCGCTGGGGCCTCTGAAGCTGCTGCTTCTTGAAGTAAGCATCTTCGAGGTGCTGGGGGATTTTCATGTTGCTGGTATCAACTTTTGTGGAGGTGGCAGTGACAGATTTCTGATGTGTTCTACACAGAGGAACTCGGTTGAGGACAAGAGGTCCAGTCAAGAGCAGCAAGCCACTGGCCAGCTGCTTTAGGAAAACTACTCTCTTTCGCCTGTGGTGCCCAGTGAGGATGATCAGGACTGTCCCCGGGGTGATGGTGGAGCATAGCTTTCTCACATGCTGATGACTGAAGGGCCTTTTGCCATGGCTCAGAGCTTTGGAGCCCCATCTTGAGTAAGCTAATACCTAGGCATTTTGTAAAGCTTAACGATACCGTTGCCACCATTCTTGTCCCTACCAATTGGTTTTGTGACTGTAGCCAGAACCTTCTTTTTTTTTTTTTTTTTAATCTTGGATTTAGCAGCTGAGTACTTCTTTTGTACAGAGCCTTTATGGAATATATAGCAGACCTGGAGTTTTCTAGTTTATCTTTCTTTCTTTTTTTTTTTTTATGTGTATGAATGTACTGTCTGCATGTAAGTCTGTGCACCCGTGTTGTGCAATGCTGCGGAGGTCAGAAGACGGTGTTGGATTCCCCTGGACCTGGAGTTCTC